>PVKZ01001021.1:0-512286 GCA_004027375.1 Macroglossus sobrinus | reverse complement strand
CCAGAGGGGATGGGGTTTGGGGAGCTGGGAGAATGGGGTGAAGGGTTAAAGAAGTACGAATTAGTGGTTGATAGATGGTCATGGGGTTGGGGAGCACAGCATAGGGAATACAGTTAGCATTAATGTAAGGGCTAGGTGGAGAGCCAGAGGAGAGAAAGAGCAGTTAAGGGGACTGTTTTATAAACTATATAAATGTCTAACCAATGTACTGTATACTTGAAAATAATAAAATAAAAATTTATCACATTGTACACTTTAAATATGTACATTTTGTTAATTATTTTAAATATAACAAAAATTAAGACTTTTTTTAGTAATGTAATGGACATTCAAACTTTTATCAAGTCACTGGGGGAATCAAGCCAAAGAGTTAACCCAACATTAATGTCTCAAGCAAAAAGGAACAAAAGTTTGTTAATATTTCTTTACTCAAAACCAGAGAATCAGGAATAGAAAAGTTTGTTGGTTGTGATATAATGCAAGCATCTCTGAAATCATACCTGTACAGTTCTGTATCTTTTATAATTTAGGCTGAATGTCCTCTTCAGATCCTTTTCACTCTAAGATTCTGAAAGAAGAGTTTGGGTTTATTTTAATCCAAAGCTACACATATTCTTCAGAGAAATGTGAAGTTACAAAAGTATAATTTCAAAAGTTCACTGTAGCACTAGCAAGAACAGATGGCCCTAAAATCTGTTTAGGAATGTTTTTATTTTCTGGCCTTCAAGAAATACATTTCTTTTCTCTTAGGAGGAAATGATAGTCCTCTTTCAAAAGAAATGAGAAGAGTTGGTGAAAGGTACACTGGAAAATAGTGCAGAAGAGGAAAGTGATATTCCACTGACTATTGATTTAGCTATTCCTAGTGTTACATGTGGAGGACAGTATTTAACCACAGGTATAAATTAAAAGGATCCCCAAGAAGGAGTCCTGGATGCTATACTTCCATTGACTGCAATAGGAGGTCTCTTTTAAACACGGCATGCTCAGAATAAGACTTTCCCTTATCTAGGTCTCTGCATGCCTATTGATAGGAATGAACAGTGGCTGCTTCTGGCCAAATTTCTAGCTTTACCTATCTCCCAGCACTCACAACCTTGCTGCTACTTTTGGTCTTGCGATCACTGGCTCTAATCTCATATGTTCAAGCACCACAAGAAGTCCTGGGCTCCTAGGGCATCCCTTATCTCCCACAATTTAATTCTGTCTCTGTATATCCCACTTTCTGACCTCTTTTCTGACTTACTTTAGAAAATCCAAAGGCTTAGTCCTTATAACTTTTGTCCCTGTGTCTATCTATTTTGTTACTAATCTATAATTCTCTGACCTTAAATATTGTCTCTCTACTGATGTCTTCTAAGTTTCTTCTTCATCCTGAATCTCTCCCCTGTTTTATAGACTTGAGTATCTTACTGCCCATTTGACAGCTCTGTTTGTATAGGCATCTCAAGCTTAGCAAGTTCAAATCTGACCTTCTGATCTTTCCTTAAAACCTACTCCTCTTGCAGCCTTCCCTAAGATAATGGCGGTGCCATTTTTCCAGTTACCAGGCCCAAAACTTTGGAATTATCTGTAAGTCTTTTTTCATATCCCCTGTTCAGTCTGTTAGGAAATTCTGCTTGCTCTACCCTTTAAATATATCTAGAACCCAGCTACCCCTCTACCTTTGGACTTATCTTGGTCTAAGTTAACATTTTTTTCCCTGCCTTTGTGCAGCAGCTTCCTAACTGGTCTTCCTTTTGATACTTTTTCCCATGTCAGGCTATTCTCAGCACGGCAGCTGGAGTGATCTTGTTAAAACTAAATCAGATCACATCACTTCTCATTTCAAAACCCTCCATAGATCTTTTATCCCAGCTAGGATAAAAACTAAGTCCTCTATACCATTTTGTATTTCTTAACCCATTACCTCTCTAATGTCATTTTTTATACCTGTTCTTTATCAGACACTCAACTCCAACCACACTGTCCTTAATGTTCCTTGAAACTACCAGACATGCTATCACCCTAGGCCCGTTGCATCAGCTTTTCTAAGTGTCTGTAAGGCTCTTCATTAGACAATCCTATGGTTTTCCCCCCACTTTTTAGTAAGGCCTCCCCTGACCATCCTATTTTAAATGACATTCACCAGCACACCTAGTCCTCCTTCCATACTTTATTTTTCTGTATAGTACTTATTAATGTCTAACATTTTATGTATTTATGTGTTTATTGTTTTTGTTTCCTCCCCTTATATACACAGGAATATAAATTCCATGAGAGAATTGAGTAAAAACTAAGTAAAAACACAATGCCTAGTACATATTAGGTGGCCACTAAGTGTTTGCTAAAAAATGAATGAATGAAAATTCATAGTTGATCTGTGGATGCATAGGACTGAAAGGTAGGTGCTAACTTCTGTATGCAGGTGAACTCCAACTAACTAGAAAGATAAATATATTTATTTTCTAAATATCTCCAGGAAAGGATAGTCCTCTACCTGTTCCTTCATTATTCAGCTCAGTGTTTCTTTCTCAATTCTATTTCTGTTCCTTTAATCATGCTTTTCTCTTTACCGAAGTGTTCTTTCTCTGTACCTGATTTCAAAGCCAATTCAAATGATACACTCTTTGGAAACTTACCTAGAATCCTTTAATCACTTAGAGAGTATCACTCTTCCTTTCCTGTTTTCTCAGCTTTTTTTATTCATGTAACATCTATAGATGATGAGTATGAGTGCCCTCCTGCTCTGAATTTTGAGCCACTGCAGAGCAGAGAGTATACCTTTCATTCTTCATTGTATCCATTGCAGTGTCTTGCTTTTATAGATTTTCCATGCCTCTGTAATGGATCTTTCTACTTAAAGTCCTTGTTGCTTGATAAATGTTAATAAAATTAAATCATTAAAACTTATTTTATTTGATACTTTGTGTGACACTGCAATTATAAGTGAACCAAAAAAAAAGGTTTTAAAATCATGGTGACATTTATTCTCAATATAATTCCATGAATAAGACAAACCCCCCAAATTCATCCCTACTTATATGGTTTACTAATTAATATATTCAGCAGATATTTATTGAGAACCTGCTGTGAGCGATGCCCTGTGCTTAAGCCTTACACATTATATACAAATTGTAACTGTTACTCAAAGCCCTGCTTAATCTTTTCCACAGATCTTTTCCATTTTAAACCAACAGGCTAAATAAATGATTATTTTTAACATGAGATCTCAGGAAATTGGAGGACATGGTATTAATTCAGAGATGGAGTAGATGTTCACATTCATCCAGCAGTCATTTCTAGAACTATATTCTTTAATTGAATCTTGTGATTTTCATGAATGGTTAGACTCTGGCAGTAGGAAATACAAGAAGATAAAGCTTAGGTACTAATTCACTTGATATCTTAAAAATTTTTTTGAGATAAGACACATGTAGTATTTAACTCAGTGCCTGGCTCTCAGTTGGTACTCCATAGATGTTAGCTCTTTTGAGAGCTAACATCTTTGTTGTCACAGCAGTTTCTCTGCCTTTTATCAGTGCATCTGTCATTAATTTGTGAGTTCTTGGTGTCTGAATCCTGTTATGGAAGGTACTCAGTTGAATTATTAGCTGCAGATTTTAGGATTGCTTTACAATTTTATAAGTGGGGTAGAGGAGCCAAGCATATAGATTTTATTCAATCAGTGCTCATAGTCTTGGTAGTGTTCTAAGCATTTTTCAAGTATTTATTTAATCCTCATAATTCTATGAAATAGTTACTTCTATTATTTTATTTTACAGAGAAAACTGGGACACAGAGAAATCAAATAACTTGCCTAAGAGCACACAGCTAGTTAGTAACAAAGCTGAGATAGAAATATAGGCACCTTGACTTGAGTCCTTGCTATTAATTTTTTTTAATTAATTAATTTTATGGTGACATTGGTTAACAAAATCCAATAAGTTTCAGCTGTACATTTTAACAGTAAGGCATATATATATTTACACTGTGTGTTCACCTCCCATAGTTAGATTTCTGTTACCACATATTTGACCCCCTTTACCCCATCTACTACCCCCGCCCTTGCCTGCTATTAATCTTAATCCAAGAAGGAATGTGCTAGGCAGTTCAAAGAAGGAAGTGGTCACATTGGTCTCTGAGAATTAGAGAAGGCTACATATAGGAATTAGCATTTTCACTAAACTTTGATTTGGAGGGCAGCTTTTTTAGGTGCTTGGATGTGGGAGAAAAAAGAAGGCTGAATAACAGCATGTGCTAAAGGTCAGAGATGGGAAATAGTGGTACATCAGGAAATATTTCTGCATGTAAGGATATAGTCAGAAGGGAAGCAAGACAAAAAGCTGACTTGGGGCCAGAGCATAGGAAGTTAGTGATTTTGAATGGAGAACAAAGTGGAGAAGATGTGACTTGATTGGAGCTGTGCTTTGGTAAATATGGGAACATTGTGTGCAGTTATAAGGTTGTTTTATCCAGAAAAGAGGTAATTAAGTTTTAAACTATGTGCAGATAGGGATAGTACAAAAGATATTACAGAACTTGAATTGATAAGACAGAGGAAATGGCACAACTAAAATGAAAAGTCAGGTATCATTATCAATCTTCATATGACAAGTGTAAGTTTATTTTATGGTCATTTTGGTCCTTTGAATATTTGGGAAACTCTTCTTGGTATAAATGAACATAATTTTAAGAGGAAAAAATCTTTTCATTTCTAAAGAAATTGTGCAGATTTATCTCATTGGGCTTGAAATTGACATCAGGGAAATGATTTCCTTATAGTTAGCTATTATTTAGAATGTCTGAATTAAAAATATTTCTTAATATGCTTAGTGCAGACAAAATTAGAAACTACTTTAGCCTAATGATTTGGAAGAAATGATGGATATAACATTCTTTTAAATTGCTACATGTGATTATATCAGTTTCTTTCACATGATATAAATACAGATTGCAAATGAAAACCTAAATTAGTCTATCAGTTGACTTCTATAAGTAGGAATCTGACATCTTGTTTGTAAAAGACCTAAAAGTAATCTTTGGAAAACCTCGATAAAAGTGGCTTGGACTAGTGAAGTTGATACTTGTCAGTGTGAGGGGAATAGTCAATTTTTGGATGCCTCTGGTGATACAGTATTATAATAATAACTTTGCAAGAGTTATAAAGCCAGGAGATAGTGCTATCTTAAAATTGTATCGCTATGATGTATAAGAATAAATTTAACCAAGGAAGCAAAAGACTTGTATCATGAAAGCTACAAAACATTGCTGAAAGAACTTGAAGAAGAGACCTAAATAAATGGAAAGACATCTCATGTTCTTGGATTAGAAAACTTAATATTATGATGTCAATACAGATTAAATAGAAGCCCCATCAAAGTGATTTATAGATTAATGCAAACCCTATCAAAATTCTAATGGCCTTCCCCCTCTTTTTTTTTTTTTTTTTGCAGGAAAGGTAAAGCTAATATATTCATTTGGAGTTTCAAAGGGCCTTGATGCCAAAATAATCTTGAAAAAGAACAAACTTGGAGAATTCACACTTCTCGATTTTAAAACTTACTGTGAGGCTATAGCAATCAAAACAGTTTGGTACTGGCATGGAATAGAATTAAGAATTCAGAAATAAATTTATACATTATGGCAGGTTGATTTTGACGAGTGTGCCAAGACCATTCAATAGTGAAAGAATAGTTTTCAGCAAATGGTGCTGGGATAACTGGGTTTCCACACGTAAAAGAATTAAGTTGTGCCCCTACTTCACACCACATACAAAACTTAAAATGGATCAGTGACTTAAATATAAAAGCTAAAACCATAAAACTCTTAGAGAAAAATATGTGGGTAAATTTTCATGACCTTGGATTTGGCAGTGGATTCTTAGATATGACACCAAAAGATATGACAAGCAAAAGAAAAAATAGATAAAAATTAAAACTTTATTACATGCAAGGACATTAATAAGAAAGTGAAAAACTACCTACACAATGAGAGAAAATATTTGAGAATCATATCTGATAAGGGTCTGGTATGTAGAATATATATGAACACTTACAACTCAAAAACAAAAGACAAATGATCCAATTTAAAAAAATGAGCAAAGGAGTTGGGTAGACATTTCTCCAAAGAAAGGATATACACTGACCAATAAATACATTCAAAGATGTTAAACATTAGGGAAATGCAAATCAAAAGTGCATTGAGTTACAGCTTCACATCTACTAGGATGGCTATAAAAAAATAACAATGGAAAATAAGTGTTGGCAAGGATGTAGAGAAATTGGAATTCTTGTATGTTGACAGCAGAAATGTAAAATGGTTTAACCACAATGGAAACCAGTTTGATAACTCAAAAGGTTACAGAATTACCATATAATGGCATAATTTCACCCCTAGGTATATTTAAAGCACCAAAGAATTTAAAACAAGTACTCATTACAAGTACATGTACACACATGTTCATAGTAGTACTATTAATAATAGTCAAAAGGTGAACATAGCCCAGATGTCCATGGATGGATGGATAAATAAATTGTGGTATATATACATTTAACCCTTGAACCACATGAGTTCACACTATGTAGGTCCATTTATATGCATGTTTTTTTCCAGTAAATATACAGTTGGTCTTCTGCATCTTCGGGTTTCACATCTGAAGATTCAATCAACTGCAGATCCAAAACAGTATTTTTGATCTCTGATTGAGAATCCACAATGTGAAGGGCCAACTGTCTGCATTATTCTGTGCTATTTTATATAAGGGACTTGGGCATCCATAGATTTTGGTATCACAGGGGTCCGAAACAAATCCTCTGTGGATACCCAGGGACTACAGTTAAGTTTTGGGGGAGTCAGAAGTTAGATGTGGATTTTCAGCTGCATAAGGGGTTGGTGCCCATAACCCCTGAGTTGTTCAAATGTCAACTGTATATACAATGGAATATTATTCAGCGTAAAAAGGAAAGAAGTACTGATGATTGCCACAACATGGATGAGCTTCTGTATTGTTATGCTAAGTGAAAAAAAGCCAGGCACAGTGATCACATATTGTATGGTTCCATTTATATATACTACCCAGACTAAGTGAGTAGAGACAGAATGTACATTACTGGTTGGAAGTGGGAAGAAATGCTTAATGTGTAAGGGGTTTTACTTTGGGGTGATGGAAATGTTTTGGAACTTGATAAAGTGACATGGCACGACATTGTAAGTATACTAAATGCCACTGAATTGTTCGCTTTAAAATGGTTAATTTTATGTCATGCGAATTTCACCTCAGTACATTTTCTTGAGTGTATTGATACAGAAATATAAAAGATATCAGAACACTATTATCTGGTATTTTTCATACTGGTACTGCAGTTTATAGTATAAGAGGAAGAGGGGAGTAAAAAAAAAATTTGACTAGATTTTCAAAGGATTGGATCAGAAATTTGAACAGATAGGAACATGAAGGAAAAATGGGAAATTAAGACAAATTATTATTAGCTTATTTCATCTAGATGCCAGAATTTAGTGTCAAGAGAATAAAAATTCATATTTGTTTACCAGACACAAATTGGTGGCCTGTAATTTTTATAGGTTAGCTTCAGAATTATCATTTTAAATCTTTTGACAAAGCAAAATATTGGTGATTACATTGAAGACCTCAAACATGCATTAGTAAAACTAAGAAACAGTAGAGTTTACATATTTCAAACGGAAAAGCCTCACTGCTTTGTATGGATGTGGAAAAAGAAGGCAGATACACCTAATATGGGACAGAATTTCTTTTGGCTTAGAATCAGTACATATATCCTCAGTGAATCCACTGGGTAGTAGAAACTACTGTAATTAGCTAAACTACTTTTTAGTTACTTGAATTTAATGCATCAGTAAAAGGCCAAAAAAAAAAAAAAAGAATGCATAATGTGTCATGTGCCTAGGTTATAATACAAATTACCTATAAACTATACAGGGAATTTTTGTAGATGTTGATTTTTTACTAATGGCTGATTTTTCACTTTGTATTATTTGATTGTTCTTTTGTCACTTTAATAAATAATAATATTCTGTTTTGTTGTTGAGAAGGTGAAGAAGTTGTGCTATGTCAGAAAAAAAATCCCATTCTTGGCAGAATAAGAAAGTTAATCTTCTTTGATCGCAGATGATGAAAGCCATGAACAAGTCCAATGAGCATGTCCTAGCAGGAGGTGCTTGCTTCAATGAGAAGGCAGACTCTCATCTTGTGTGTGTACAGAATGATGATGGAAACTATCAGACCCAGGCTATCAGTATTCACAATCAGCCCAGAAAGGGTGAGTATTTGAGCTAATCTAGATTATGAGAATGGAAGATTGTACTGGATTTACAGAGTTGGCTGTCTCAGCCCCCTAACACTTTCTAGACAGGTGACCACAAACAACTTGATTAAACTAAACTTTCCAAGCTTATTAACTAGAATTATGTTGACTCCATAAGTAGTCAGACTCAGAATTGCAAATGGCTTCTCTGTTACTGAGGGGAACATTTGAAAATACTGCCTCAGAATACTGACAGGCCCAGCATTGGTATTTGAAGATAGGAGAGTAGGCCCCATAGTGAGAATACTCTTAGATTTAGAGTTTATTGAATTAACATACTCAATGTTGTTTAATAGATTGACAGGATTCTGAAGAAGTTTTCTATGTTCAGTGGTACTCAGAATGTGGTCTTATCACTTAGGAGATTGTTAGAAATGAAGAATCTACACCCTAGATTGCTAAATCAGAATTTGCATTTTAACACAATCACAGTGTGAATTAAATGCACATTAGAATTCAAGAAGCACTGCTCAACAAGGCATTTTCTGAAGTGTCTTAGGTTCTGTGGTTTTATAAAATATTCATGTAAATAAATAAAAATCTTGTTTAATGCATTAAACTGAAAAATCCTGAATTAAATAAATTTAAACATTTCTTTGGGATTTTTCAGAGCCTTTAACAAGCTGATTTGTATTGTGATTTTCCAAAAGGAAGATAGTGCCTAGCCCTTCCTAAATTTATTTGACTATAAATCTTTTTTCCCTTTAAATATCTCCTAAAACTAACTTTCTTTAGTATGCTTTATGAAACACTTTTCTAAAAGACATACTGTAGGTTACTTTCTTCGGTATATATATTTTAATTGTTTAGTAAATGCATAAAAGATATTTAGCACATATGTATTCAAATACTATATCCAAAATTATGTAGATGACAAGTCCACATGCTCCTTATTAGTCAAATAAGTTCTAGAATATTTGAATAAGTTTTGGGTATCATTAACATAATTGATGATATCCATTGGTAAAACTGGAAGGTCTTCAGATAATGATTCAAGGCCTGTGAGAAATCTGGAAACTAGGTCAAAGGAAGACCTCTTGAAATATAAATGTTTAACATGGAAAAGTATATAGAGTAGAAGAAAGTGAAAAATAACTGTCTCTGTTTTTAAGATTTTCTATTATGTGACAATAAGATTCAGCTTACTCTCTATAGCTACAAAAGGCCAAAACCAGCCCAGTGGGTGAAAGTAACAAGAATCTAGATTTGGGCTCAATTTGTGAGCACACTCATAAACACTTGAGAGTTATCTAGAAGTAGAATGGGCTGCTCCTTGCCACTAGGAGTTTCTGACAAAAGCTGGATGATTTACCTATTAGAGATATTGTAAGGCTATTAGGTATAGGGTTGGAATAGCTCAGTCCAATTTAAGATGTGGAGACATAAGGACAGTGTAGTGAAGTTTTCATAAAGCTAAATGTATTAAATATCCTTTCTTTAATGAAGAGTAATGGTGTCAGGTGTTTGGTTTTTAATAGCTCCATTTAGTAAATAAAATAGTTGGCAACCATATGTCCATATTCAAAATATATTTGATGTAAGAAAACAAAACCTGGAAACCAGTGAATTAGGTCAGCAGACTTTGTATATGTTAGGCTTTGCAGGCCTGCAATCTTTGTTGCCAAGTACTTAACTCCATGGAATCATATTTCTTTACTTATTTTTTTTTTAGGTGAGGAAACCCTTGGTTGACCTCACAGCTTGCAAAGACCTTGTCGGCTTACAATCCCTTATTTTTTATTTTATTTATTTTTTACGCCTACAGCACCTGGTCTTTCTAGGTGGTCTCCCATCCAAGTACTAACGAGGTTCAACCTTGTTTAACTTGCAAGATCAGATGGGATCAGGCTTTTTCAGGGTGCATGGCCATAGACTGTGGCATCATATTTCAAAAACTGCCATAGACAGTGTATAAATAAATGGCTGTGTTCCAATATAATTTTATTTCCAAAAACAGGCCTCAGGCCAAACCCTAAACTTAACCACTAAGATTTCTTTGTAAGATTCTTTGATTCTCAATTGGAATAAGAGCAAAACAAAATGGGAGAGAATATCTTAAAACCTAATTCCCAACCTATCATAAGCATCAGAATTACGTTACTTGTATATTATGGTGTAAGAATTGGTATTTTTTGTTTTATGAATGATTATGGTTGGAGTTCCCAATTATTAAATATTTTATTACTATTCTCAGTCCATTCATCTCAGAGTCTATCTTCACTAAACTATTTTCTGTTGCTCTTTTAGTGACTGGTGCCAGTTTCTTTGTGTTCAGTGGCGCTCTGAAATCCTCTTCAGGATATCTTGCCAAGTCCAGTATTGTGGAAGGTAAAGAATGAGTTATTTTCTGCATGTACATTAGTTTATTCCTAATTGTACAGCTGAAAAGCAAGGGATATTAAAGGAAACTTTGGCATTTTTGCCATAGACTTCTCAACTCCTATTATTTATTCAGTAGCGTCTCTTTAACTAATTAAAACTGTCATAAAGGTGCTTAGTTCTCCAAAGGGAGTAAGTGACAGGGATGCCATGGAATAGTGACATAAAAAAAAGAGATGACCTTTAGAGCTTTGGAATAAAGTACCCAAGGGGATGTTGTCTGAGTTCAAACATATCATTGAGCTTAAATATGTTAAATGTGTAGATGAAGTTTGGTTCCTGTTACCCACAGAATGTTGCAGTCATCATTTGGGATACAGAGTGGGATGTGCTTGCTGCTGGTTTACTATAATTGGACATGACACATATCCTAACAAAAGTTAATTAAATGAAAGTTAGTGAAAGGCTAATGAGCATACTGTTTATATTCTTTGTCAGTTATTCTTTAACTGTATTTTGATCTGGTTACTCTTTTTGCATAACAGATTAAACCACAATTTAATTGCTTAAAGCAACTGTTTTATCCTGCTCAGTGAGTCCTCTGGGCCTGCCCTTGACATGGCAATGCAGGGATGGCTTGACCCTGCTCTGTGATGTTGGGGCCTCAGTTGGGATGACTTGAAGGCTGTGGTTACTTGATGGCTGGGAGCTAGAATTACCTGAAGGTTTGTTCATGCACATGTCTGGAGCCTGGCCTAGAATGTTTTAAAGACAAGGAGTAATGACTAGAGTGCTTACACATTGGACTCCTTAGCATGGTAGCCTCGGGGTAGTTGGATTTCTTACATGATGGCTCAGGACTCCAAGCACTAGTATTCCAGGAACAAGGCAGAAGCCACATTGCTTAGTACGACTCAGCCTTGAAAGTCGCACAGTGTCACATACTCTGGTGTTGGAAATAGTCATAAGTTGCCCAGATTCAAGGGGAGAGGAGTTAGATTCTACTTTTTGTTGGGGAAATGGAAGATAGTATTGTAGAAAAGCACGTGAGACAGAGGAGGTATTGTGGTCATCTTTGGAAAATGATGCCATACATGACAACAGGTTTTTATCTCATCATAGCTCACTCCAAGGCCCTGTCTAAAATCATTTCTTCCTGAGGGTAGATTCCAGTGTTAATTGAAATACATAGATAATCTTACATGTATGTTAATCGATAGTGGCTTTGATCTCCTTTATTGGTAAACTTAATAAAAGAGCAAGTGAAGAGCAAAATACACTAATATTACACCACTAAATTTCACAATTCTGACTACAAAGCAGAAACATGCTATTAAGAAATTATTAAATCTAAGAGTTAGTCGTTTGATCTTAAGTGACTAATTATTGCCTATGTGATCAAGTATTGACTACTTTTGAAATTGTGTCTACAAGATGATTAAAAAACATCTTTTAAATGTCGAAATGATAAATTGTACTGATGCAGATCCTTACAAATACAAAGCAGTGTGTTTAAAAGTTATGTTTATGCCTTTGGATTGGGAATTTCTTAGATCTTGCATTTCACTGTGTGTGCCATTAGAGCAATTAGATGCCTATTTATGAATTTTTTATTGAAACACTTTAGAAATTATTTCAGCTGACAAAATTTTGTATCAATGAAGCAGGGTAATTACTCAGCACGTAGCAATTGTCATTCTCAATTTCAGCATTTGTCTTCGACTCAGGTAGGTAGCAGCCCCCAAATAGTTACCATCTGTTAGCTACATGGTTCCCATGTGAAATACAGGTAGTTGTTGTCCTCATTGCAAGTCAGTAAATGGATTTATCCCCTATCCCACTACTGTTGTTTATTCAGTGATTTACTTAAACTTTTACTGGGTATTCACTGTATGCCAGCCAATCATAGTAAAGTGAGAGACAGAAATGTAAACCAGTAAATATGATTGCATGACAAGTACAAGAGGGGAAACAGGAACAAAATGCTCTGAGTCCAAAGAGAGATGTGACCATGTGTAAGTTTTCTCTCTGAGCAGTCTCAGGAGAAATTCTTTGTTAAGTGAAATCAACAGGCAAGTGTTTTAAGCAGAACCCAGCTTTGGCACTTGATCCTCATAGCACTTTCAGTAAGTAATAGCTTAAACAAAACCCATTTGTATCTTTTAGCTTTAGAGAGCAGAACAAAGTTTTACATTAAATCCTAAAGGGATTTGCTAGGTGTCAGGTACCATTTTTCAGCTGCCCCTCTCCCTGGCTTTCCCTTGTTTTTATTGGTATTATCTTGGTGCTGATTCTCAGATGGCGTTATGGTCCAGATAACTGCAGAGAATATGGATGCCTTGAGACAGGCGCTGCGAGAGATGAAGGACTTCACCATCACCTGTGGCAAGGCAGATGCCGAGGATCCCCCGGAGCACATCCACATCCATTGGGTGGATGACGACAGGAACATCAACAAGGGGTACATGCAACGTCCCCCCTTGTGGCATTTAGTTATGGGCTGGGCTGTTGGTTTGTCTACACTGGTGTTTTATAGCTTGATTGAAAGTCATGCCTAAGGAAAAGGACTGCTTTGTATACATAATATAGAATTTTAAATATCTGGTTTTTTGGCTTAATTTCCGAAGGAGTTTCTATGCATATTTTTGAGGGGAAGGAGTTGATGAAACAGTTTCTCTAAAGTGATTGAGGTAAGAGTAATACCTAAGCCTTTTATGGTTTACAAAGCACTTTTGCTAATATTGTTTTATTTGATATAACAATTAGTACCGTTACTCCCATATCACAGATAAGTAAACAGACACCACAAGGCTAGGTGACTCCACAAAGCTAGGAAGCGGCAGGGCTACGATGCCATACTCCTGGGCTTCAGATGCCATACTCTTTCCCACTATATGGCAACTCTTGTTCTTATGGGTCAAACCAACACCTTGGACTCACCTTTGACACTTTTCTTTCTCTCAGACCCTACACTTAATCCAATAGTAAATCTTGTTAGCTTGACTTCAGAATGTATCCAGAATCATACTACTTCTACCTCTACTGTCATCATCCTAGTTCAGGCTACTATCATTTGGTCTGCATTATTGCTGTAGCCTCCTAATTGGTTTCTTTGTTCCTAATCTTGGCCTATTCCCTCCTCTCAGTCTAAACTGTTTTTAATACAGCAGGCAGAGCAGTTGTCACTTCTCTACTCAAAACCTACCACTGACTTCTGATATTATTCAGGGTAAAAACCAAAGTCTTTTACAACCTATAAGGCCTTACACAATCTGCATCCCTCCACCCACCCTCTTCTCAGATGCAACACCTGCCTTCTTGCTTGAACACATCAACTATACTTCAACCCTTGTACTTGCTGTCCTCTCAGCTTATACTCTGCCCTTAGGTGACCACATGAGTCACTCCCTCACTGCCTTCAAGTATTTTCTAAAATGTCACTTTCTCAATAAGGCCTTTCCTGGCCAACTTATCTAAATAATAACACTGTCATATACATTTCTTCCTTCCACCCCTAGTACTTTCCCTGCATTGTATTTCTCAAGAGCACTTATAACAATATATTTTTACTTATTTGTTTTTGTTATATTGCTCTTGAGTGTAAGCTTCATGAGGCAGACACTGATTTTTTGGGGGCAGGGGAGGCAGGGGTCTGGTTTATTTACTGCTGTGTTACCAGCACCTAAAAACCTATCTTTCACCTATAAGGTATGTTGAAAAATGGATTAAATAAGTGAATATATTATACTTTATCATGTTAAGCTTTCTCCCATACCTGTCTCCCTCCCTCCATTCTGCCCTCCCTCCCTCCATCCTTCAGGCAATAATTCTACATGCAGGCCTCCTCCAGAAGTACAAAACATGAATTCCACATGGTCACAGCTGACAGTTTGGTTTTGAAAATAGTTATAAATAAGTACACCAAAGTATGGAAGATGCTCTTAGAAAACTTTGTAGGATACAGTGAAGATAGAAAAAGAAAAGAGGAAACGTGGTAGAAGTGGTAGGGCGGTATTCAAGAATGACTGTATAGAGAAATGGCTGCTGCTTAAGCTGAATCTGATAAGATGAGTAGGTATTTGCCACATAACTGTGGCAGAGTAGGTATTCCAGCCTGAGGGAATAGCAGGAGCAAAGCAGCTAGAGGGCAGTTACAACATGGCACACTGGTGGGGTTTTTTTAAGATTTAAAACTTTTGTTATTGAACAAAAAAATTTCTAAATAAGTGCATTTGCCTATTTTACAAAAAAGAAAAACCCTTTATTTTCCCATACTTCACTGGAAATTGTAATTTCAAAGCAATTTGTGTTTCATTCTCTATTTTAGTTGGAAATGAACACGTTAATTAGGACCAAAAAATTGATAATCTGAAAATCTGATGCCATAAGTTAATGGCAATTAAGGACATGCAGGTTTCCCTTTCATTCAGCAAGTGCCAGTTGCAGCATCTTAGAAAACAGGACAAGAACTAGTGAGGGAAGAACCTCGAGCTCAGGAGTTTAGTTTATAGTAAATAAATTGAACATTTTCCGGCTTGTCCCTCAGTGTCTGAGTGTCCTCTCTTAAAATCAACTAAGTGCTAATCAACTAAGGGTGCTCTTTCTTTGGCGTTGTTGTCTGATGAGTTAGAAATTAAACTTAGCATTGTTTAAATAATTTTACTTCAACTGAATAAAGTGAATCGCTGATACTGAAGTTTAAGTTAAATTTTATCTTTTATACATATTCAAAAGCATAAAAATGTTTGAAAATATGGAAACATGAAGGGTAGAACATGATGGATGTTATTACAGTTAGTAGCACAGTGCTGTAACAGCAGAGGGGAGAGCAAGATTGGGTGAGTGGCCATGCATTCACTGAAGGAAGGAATGCTGAAAGAAGAGAGCAGGTTTGAGTAAACCATTTCTTTATATATTAGCAGATCCTGGAATCATGACTCTTTTTTTGTATGTGTGTTCTTTGAATTATTTCGGTGAGCACTTTTTATGAGCACTCTGTTCAGGTACATTTTTGTGCAGTGGCTTCTTGCAGTGATATATTGCACAGATGTGTTTGGAGTGGTACCTAGTATAATTAGTAGCAAGACTTAATACAAGAAGTGGCTCTTCTGGCTTTAAGAGCTGCTTCCATGTCTTTTCTGTGCTTCTGTTTTAGTGTCGTAAGTCCTATAGATGGGAAGTCCATGGAGTCTATAACAAGTGTGAAGATATTCCATGGATCAGAGTACAAAGCAAATGGAAAAGTCATCAGATGGACAGAGGTAAGGAAATAAAACTTGGCATCCTTGACCCTCTTTGAACACAACTTTTGCTAGGCCTAGAGACATATTCTGCGCTGATTCTGGAGGATAAAAGGGAAAATACTGTTTTTTTCTTCTATACTCCAATTCACTGGTCTATCT
Source organism: Macroglossus sobrinus (assembly GCA_004027375.1). Classification (NCBI taxonomy): domain Eukaryota; kingdom Metazoa; phylum Chordata; class Mammalia; order Chiroptera; family Pteropodidae; genus Macroglossus; species Macroglossus sobrinus. The sequence continues at coordinate 496,241 of PVKZ01001021.1, read as the reverse complement.
TAGCTCACCGAAAAGAAATGCCACCAAATGCATACTGCAGCAGTCTGGTGTCTCCTCCTTCCTGTGGACTAGCTTTTAGAGATTTGTTTGCATTCGAATTCATCTCTGGATGGTACATACCATCTTTGCTATATTCTCCAAGAAGCCAGGCAAGTTATGCTGCACTCATAGTTAAAACTATCTTAGATAACATGGTCTTTACAAAATAAATTTATTTAACTAATAAGAAAACTAGTGTGGCAACTATTATTTATAAAGAAAAAAGAAAAATAAGAAAATTAAAGCTCAGAGACTAGCTTGTCAAAGATAACATGGCAAAAAAATAATGTCAAAGTCCTGATTCAAACCCAGATCTGGCCAACTCCTAAACTCTTTTCTACTTTATTTTTTCTTAACTTGAAAACTATATTAGAGGCTAATCTGGGAATGAGAGGAGCAGGGCAGGGACCCTGTATGTGTGCATATATCAGACAAATTAGAAAGTTTTTTCTTGGAGAATAAACATGCAGATCCTTGTCTCTTAATTTCTTTTCAACTTCATTTATACCCATTTATAAAATAAAGCATTAAGTTCAAGATCTCTAAGATTCCTTGCAGCTTTAGAAGTCGTCGTTTTTTTAAAAGTTTTGTGACTTCTAGCTTTTTCATTTTACAGACAAGGGAATTAATGCCATGAGAGGTTAAGTGCCTTATCCAAATTCACATAGCTGGTTCCTGATAACACAGAGAATAGAGCCTGGTTCTTCAGTTCTTGAGCTATTGTTCCAAGTGACATATGCTTCATACAAGGCTCAGTGTTTTCATACACAGCTCGGAGGTCTTAGCTGCATGCTTTGTCATCGTCATTCTTTGAACACATTTTGAGTAGTGCAGAGTCTGGGACATGTAAAACTCTTTATTGCTTACAAAGTAGTTTAATCTTTGTTCCCTCCTTTTTGGTCTCCAATAACCCACTGAGGTAGGGAGGCCACCCACCTCATTTGCATAATGACTTGCTTGATTCTAGTTATCAGCAGAGCAAAGGCCAGAGGTCTCCTGACTCCCACTCCAAAGCTCTTTCCATCATCTCATGCTGCCACTTTCACCAGTGCATCGGGCACAGGGCTTCAGAGCTAACCCCTTTGTAGTAGTCTTAATATAAGCTGCTTAATGAGCAGTAAGCTAGGGATTGGTATATATAAGATTATTTTGCTTTTATAATATTATTTACTCCATACAATAACCAGAGAGGATAGGTGCTTTCCATTTTACAAAGGCAGATGCATTAAGAAGCCAAAGGACTTGCTCATGACCCTCCTCTATGAGACTAGGACTTGGCCCTCTCAGTTCCAAATTTGTTATGCTTCTGCCTGTGCCCAGTGCAGTGTTCAGCTCCGTACAAGATACTGACACAGCTCTGGCCTCAGCAGTGGCAAGGCCATGTGGTGGGAAAAGCTCTGTCTGTGATAAGAGGCAGAAGACTCAGATTCTGGGCTTGACCTTGCCTCTGTCTCTACTTTTATGCACTTAAGCGAGTCCTCTCCCTTATATGAGCTATCTGTGGTATGAAGGGGTGGGTCACATAAGCCATTTGGGCTGTTCTCTTCCCTTCTAAGATAAATTCCTAAGAAAATTTCTACATGTAAGGATTACCCTTTAGAAGTACACAATGCAAAATGTAAGCCTTTTCTGGTTCTGAGTAGAACATTCCATCCTGACCCTGACCAAGGCTTTCTGGTAGATGGACATATTGCTACTTCTATTTTGTAAATGCAGACTGAGATTGTTTCTTAGATGTAAGACTTTAGTGCCCTATTTCTGGCCCAAGGACTTTGTGGTATCCTATCTGTTAAGTCTTCTTGCACATCTCAGGGGATCAGGGTGCTCTTATACAGTGAGCTGATAAACTTGTTTCTTCTCACATCTCCTGCGCACAAGGTTAAAAGTCTCTTTTGTTTGGGGAACAGGTGTTTTTCCTAGAAAGTGATGACCAGCACAGTTGCCTGAGTGATCCAGCAGATCATAGCCGACTAACTGAGCACATTGCCAAGGCTTTTTGCCTTGCTCTCTGTCCCCACCTGAAGCTTCTGAAGGAAGATGGAATGACTAAACTGGGACTGCGTGTGACACTTGACTCAGATCAGGTAAGAAGAGTATTAGGTACCCTTTGAAGCTCGTCTTGGACAGTGTCTGTACTTTTTGACATGTGAGCTTTCCAGCGTCAACCCAGAGAGTTTAATTTGCTGGACCTTGAGCCTGACCAACTGTAGTATTCTGACCTTCCCTCTATTAGTAGTACACCTAGATGTGCTGCTTGGTCAGATTCTGAAGCACTTGAACCTTGGCTTCCTCATCTGAATGTCTTCAAAGGATGTGGTTTTCTTTTTAGTGTAGTATTAGGAGAAATGTGTGTGGATGACATCGGTGCTACCCTTTGAGACTCCTTAGTCCCACCATCTAGGAATTGTCCTGCCTTTCTTGGAGAGCAAGTCCCAACCTGTCCTGTATCCTGCTGTTTTTTTTAATCTGACAGCAGTAGGCCTTTGCTAACTAGCCTCTGTGGGTCTCATTCCTTAAAGTTTTCTTAATCAACATTTCTATGTTTGATAGTGGGTAGGACATCAGCTATTTCCCCACTAATTTTCCTGTCAGCTCGGGTCTCCTGTGGTCATATTTCCTTCCTTGTCATACTTAAAATTTTTTATGCTGTTTATAATAATAATCCATTCTTAGCACATGTGCCTCCCCCACCCCCAGTTCCTCATCCAGTTGCCTCTCTCCTGTGGCCTAGCACTGAAATCTCTCCACAGGCATGCTTTGGAGATAATAAGGCTTTGGTTCCAAAGCACCACAATAAAGTTAATATCACAACGAAGCTAATCACTTGGATTTTGGGGTTTCCCAGTGCATTTAAAAGTTATGTTTACACTACACTGTAGTCTGTCAAGTGTGCAATCACATGTGTAAAAATATACTTACCTTAACTGAAAAGTGCTTTATTGCTAAAAAATGGTAACCATCATCTGAGTCTTTAGCAAGTCAATCTTCCTGCTGGCAGAAGGTCTTGTATCCATGTTGACAGCTGCTGATCAGGATGTTAATTGCTGAGGTTGGGTGGCTGTGGCAGTTTCTTAAATAAGACAACACTGAAATTTGATGCACTTAGTGGCTCTTCCTTTCATGAATGATTTCTCTATAACATGCAATGCTGTCTGATAGCATTTTACCCACAGAACTTTTCAAAATTGGAATCAATACTCTCAAACCCTTTCACAACTTTATCATCTAAGTTTATGTGATATTCTAAAGTCTTTGTTGTCATTACAACAGTCTTCATAGCATCTTCACCAAGAGTAGATTTCCATCTCAAGGAACCACTTTCTTTGCTCATCCTTAAGAAGCAACTCCTCATCCATTAAAATTTCATCATGAGAGTGCATTGCCGCAATTCAGTCACATCTTTAGGATTCACTTCTAATTGTTCTCTTGCTATTTCAACCACATCTACAGTTACTTTCTCCACTGAAGTCTTGAACCCCTCAAAGTCATCCCTAAGGGTTGGAAACAGTTTCTTCCATACTCCTGTTAATGTTGATATTTTGACCTTTTCCCTTGAATCATGAATGTTTTTAATGGCATGTAGACTGGTGAATCCTTTCCAGAAGGTTTTCAATTTCCTTTGCCCAGATCCATCAGAGGACTCTCTTTAAGTATGGCAGGTATAGCCTTATAAAATCTATTTCTTAAAAAATTAGAATTGAAAGTGTAAATTGTCTTTTGATCATGGGCTGCAGAATGAATGTTGTGTTAGCAGGCATGAAAACATTAATTTCATTGTATATCTCCATTACAGCTCTTGGGTGACCAGGCGCATTGTCAGTGAGCAGTGTATATTGAATCATTTTTTCTGAGCAGTAAGTCTCAACAGTGGGCTTAAAATATTCAGTTAACCATAACCATTCAGTTATATAGGCTTTGTTATTCCATTTCTAGAGCACAGGCAGAGAAGATTTAGCATAATTCTTAAGGGCCCTAGGATCTTTTTAGTAGTAAGTGAGCCTTGGCTTCAACTTAAAGTCACCAGCTGCATTAACTTCTAACTAGAGAGTCAGCCTGTCCTTTGAAGTCTGGCATTGACTTTTCTTCTCTAGCTGTGCAAGTCCCAGATGCCATCTTCCAATATAAGGCTATTTTGTCTACACTGAAATCTGTCAGTTGGTATAGCTACCTTCACTAATTATCTTATCTTGATCTTCTGGATAACTTGCTGCAGCTTCTACATCAGCACTTGCCGCTTCATCTTACACTTTTATGTTTAGAGACTGCTTCTTTCCTTAAACCTCATGAACCAATCTCTGTTAGCTTCCAACTTTTCTTCTACGGCTTCCTCACCTCTCAGTCTTCATAGAATTGAAGAAAGTTGGGGCTTTGCTCTGGATTAGGCTTTGGCTTAAGGAAATGTCATGGCTTTTTTGATCTTCTATTCAGACCACTAAAACTTTGTATCAGCAATAAGGTTGTTTCACTTTCTTATCATTCATGTGTTCTGGAGTAGCACTTTTATTTTCTTTCAACAACTTTTCCTTTGCATTCACAGCTTGGTTAACTGGTGAAAGAGGCCTAGCATTTGGCTTATCTCAGCTTTGACATGTTTTCTTCACTAAGCTTAATCATTTCCAGCTTTTGATTTAAAGTGAGGGACATGCAATTCTTTCTTTTACATGAACACCTAAAGGCTATTGTAGGGTTTTTAATTAGCCTAATTTCAATATTGTCGTGTCTCAGGGAAAAGGGAGGCCTAAGGAGAGGAAGAGAAATGGTATAACAGCCAGTCAATGGAGCAGTCAGCTCATACATTTACGAAGTTCACCATCTTATACAGGTGTGGTTTGTGGGGCCCCAAAAACAATTACAGTAGTAACATCAAAGTTTGCTGATCACAGGTCACAATAATGGATATAATAATGAAAAATAATAATGAAAAAGTTTGAAATATTGTGAGAATAACTAAAATGTGACACACAGACATGTGAGCAAATGCTGTTGGAAGAATGGTGCTGATAGACTTGCTCAATGCAGGATTGCCACAGTCCTTCAATTTATAAAAAACTCAGTATCTTCAAAGCATATTGAAGTGAAGTGCAGTAAAATGAGGTATGCCTGTACATTTCTTTGTATTTGGATCCCTGTGACATGTCCCAGTGCTCCTGCTTTGATGCAGAGTTGTGTTATCAGTGAAAATATATCTCGCTCCATTTCTTGACTGGTCATCAATAAACAAGTATTTTCTACTTAAGGTCTTGCCTAGTGCTATACTAAGTATATCAGGGTATCTTTCTTTTTCTTCAGATTTGACATTTAATATTTTATATTAGTTTCAGGTGTACAGCATAGTGGTTAGACATTTATATAATTTACAAAGTTATCCCCTCCGATTAGTCTGATACCCACCAGGCGTTATACAGTTATTACAATATTATTGACTATCTTTTCTATGCTGTATTTTTACATCCCCATGACTATTTTGTAACTACTAATTTGTACTTTTAAAACTCTTTCCCTTTTTCACCTATTTCTCTAACCACCCTTTCCTCCATTCTCTGATTCTGTGAGTCTGTTTCTGTTTTGTATGATTCCACTGAGATCATATGGTGTTTGTCTTTCTCTGACTTATTTCACTTAATACCTTCCATGTCTATCCATGTTGTTGCAAATGGTAAGATTTCATTCATTTTTATAGCCGAGTAATATTCCATTGTATGTAATATTCCATTGTATGTATGTATCGCATCTTTATCCAATCATCTGTTGATGGGCACTCAGGCTGCTTCCACATCTTGGTTGTACATAATGCTGCAGTGAACATATGGGGTGCACATATATTTTCAAATTAGTGTTTTGGATTTCTTTGAATAAACAGAGTAGAACTGCTGTGTCCTAGGGTAGTTCTATTTTTAATTTTTTGAGGAACCTCTATACTGTTTCTTATAATAGCTGCACCAATTTGTAATCCCACCAACAATGCACGAGGGTTCCCTTTTCTTCACATTTTTGCCAGCACCTATAGTTTTTTCTCAGTGATGGCCATTCTGACAGGTGTGAAGTGATAATTTGCACTTTTCTGACGATTAGTGATGTTGAGCATCTTTTCATGTCTTTTGGCCATCTGTATGTCCTTTTTGGAGAAATGTCTATTCAGGTGCCCTGCCCAGTTTTTAAATGGATTGTTTAGGTGTTGAGTTGCATGAGCTCTTTATACATTTTGGTTATGAACCCTTTATCAGATGTATTATTGGCAAATGTATTCTCCCATTCAATAGATTCTTTTGTTAATGGTTTCCTTTGTTTTGCAAAAACTTTTTAGTTTGATGTAGTCCCTTTTTTTTTTCTTTTATTTCCTTTGCCTGAGGAGATGTATCAGAAAAAAATACTAAGGGCAATATCAGAGTTTACTGCCTATGTTTTCTTCTAGGGGTTTATCATTTTAGATTTTACATTTAAATCTTTAATCCATTTTGAATTTATTCTTGTACACATATACCACACATAAGAAGGTGGTTTCATTTTTTTGCATTTTTCTGTCCAGTTTTCCCAGCACCATTTATTGAATAGATTGTCCTTACCCCATTTTATATTCTTGCCTCCTTTTTCATAGATTAATCGACCATATATATAGGTATCAGTTTATTTCTGGGCTCTCTGTTCTGTTCCATTGATCTGTATGTCTGTTTTTATGCCAATACCATATCATGGTCCTTCCATGAGTAGTACTGGTAATGTGGCTGAAAAGAGATTTAAAAAATTATAAAACAAGAATTTTCTGCCAAATGTGTGGGTCTCTTGAGGGCTGGAGCCCTGTGTTAGTAGGTGCTCAGAAAATGGTGTGTGGTTGAATAGATGATGGCAGAACAGATGTTCATTTCCTGCTTTGTTAGGGAGTTCTACCTAGTATATTTCCCATTTTAATTTTTACAACCATAGATTTAGGTATTATTGCAGACATTCCATACTTCTCTATGCCACCTCCATTCCCTCCTTGGGAAACAAAGACCTTAACAGGTTAAGTGCCTTGCCCAAGGTCTCACCAAGTGGCAGGATCACAATGACAGGATGATAAATGACAATTTGGGGAAGAGAAGGAGAAATTTGTGTTAATTACTGTGTGTCTAGCCCATGGCCAAGGACATCTCCTTCAGCCTTCTTGGCCCTCAGCCCTCTGGAAAGATCTTCTCTATCCAGTAACCTGTCATCCCCTTCTCTCTGTGGTGTAGGTTGGCTATCAAGCAGGGAGCAATGGCCAGCCCCTTCCCTCGCAGTACATGAATGATCTGGACAGCGCTTTGGTGCCGGTGATCCATGGAGGGGCCTGCCAGCTCAGTGAGGGCCCCATCGTCATGGAACTCATCTTTTATATTCTGGAAAACATCGCATAGAGGACTTCATTCTTTTTCTGTTCAGACCTGTTGCAACAGCAGTCTTACCCAAATCATTTGCACTTTAGAACTGGAAGATTAAGCTTTTGTTAACACTATTAATGGTGGGTGGGGTGGGAGTGGGGATTTGGGGTATGGGGTGGGAAAGGGTGGTTGGGGGGACAGATGTTCCATGATTCTAAGACTTCTATGCATTATCCACCACGAAGATCTGGGCAGCTTCTGTTACTGCACAACAGTTATGCTATCCTTGCAGCTAATCCCCCTGTTATTGTTTAGACAAGAGTCTCCTCTGTTTTAAGACTTAACTTATGGTCTTATACTCAGAAATGCTCAAATGGGTACAACCATCACCAAGGGTGGGGTGGGAGGGCTGAGGGAAAATAAAAATTGAAGCATCAGCCTTGTACTCTTTGTACAGAATTTATATAAAAAGAATATCACACTGATTTTGTTCCATTTACATCACAGTGACTTCAAGTAGAAGTCATATTTAGATTTTTGTTTTTACCAGATTATTCATTGAAGTGAATCAAAGACCCAACGCATTATCCCTCTCCTATCCAAGGAAAGGCGACTCCGTGTAAATGAGGTGACTTGGATAGCAGAGCCAAGGTCAGAATTGCTCAAGATCTGCCCAAGCGAATAGCAGGTATCGAATTGGGCCTTTCTGTGAAAGCTGACAGAATATACCCAAGGTTTTTAGTTACAATATACACGAGGCATTTTAAAAAACATTTTATTGAGAAATAATTTAAACTTCCGAGAAAGTTGCAAGTAAAAAAACCCTGTGTATGCTTTACCTAGATTCTCCAATTGTTCACATTAACATTTTGCCTCATGTGCTTTTATCAGTTCTCTCTCCTTAAAAATGTTCTTTGAAAGTGAGCTACATACACCATAGTCCTTTACCCCCCAAGTATTTTAATGCTTTTCCTAATATCACCTTACATTACTGCAGTTCTCAACTTCAATTTAACACTGATATACTTTAACCTAGCATCTAATAATGTCCTTCATAGCATTTTCCCCTTCCCCTTTTATCCTGGAATCATATAGGGCAGATAGCATTCCTGACTCACCTTTATGTCCTTGATATTTTTGAATATAGGTTCCCTCACCCCATTTTTTAAATAGGAAATGCCTCATTTTGAATTTGGTGTCTTTTCATAATTAGAATCAGTTTATACCTTCTTAGCCAGAATCCTACTTAAGTGATGCTGTATCCTTTTTAGGGCATCACCTCTGGGGTCACCTGATGCCCATCTGCTCCTTATTGATGATAGTTAATTTTGATTACTTCGTCAGTGTTGTCCAGTTTCTTCACTGTATGTTTTCCCCCTTGGAATGAATAACCAATGCGTAGACACATTTTCAGATCATGCAAACATCAAAATTTCCCCTTAGATTTAGCTTCTACTGTCTGAATAATTCCTTTACTATGATAGTTACAGGATGATTTTTCAATTCCAACACCCTCTCTAAGTTTACCAGTTGCACTTGGTCATCTATAAGCAAAAGTCCTTCCCTCTTTCCTATTTATTCAGTTTCCTTTATGGCCTTGTGAATTACTTTTTGAATGGTTCCAATTCATTACTTTGGTACTCAAGTGGCCTCAGCTTTGGCCAGAGAGACCCCCCTTAAGGGTAGCCCCTGCATCCGTGATGTGGTGTCATTTTTTAACAAACACTTCCTTTTCCTGCCTAACAAGATGCTCCAGGCTCATCTAAGGTTACCCTGCCCCAGTCTTGGGATCAGCCATGGTCACTTTTAGTAGGAGTGGTATTCGAAACCAAGATTTGGTTTAGCCATGATATATGTGATTCACTGACTCTTTTCCTTAAAATTTTATTTTGGTCAGACCAAATGAATTTCACTACTGAGTTCAAAAAACATTGCTTGTATGGTCACTCACTCCCTTGCCACTGGCATCCTCTGGGAGTTAGTGCAGGCCTCTGGGATAGTGGATAGAGCTGGGCTTATTAGCATTTGGCAATTACAAGCTGTGGACCTGTTTAGGGCAGCAGCTCTTTTCCAGACAAAGGCCCAAATGTGTGGCCTTCTGTTCAAAGTGTGTCTAACCAGGTTTATCCTTTTTCCATGGTATACACGTGTGTGTGGGGGGGGTAGTGGGATTCACATTCTACATGTCTCTCCATAGGCTTTGCTGGTGGTGGCTGCAGAGAACTGATTGTGACCGTTCCCATAAACTCAGGTACTTGGAGATTCTAAGGGAAACAGTAGATGCCCACAGGACACCAGTTGGTAAGGACTGAGCCTTGGGATCACACACATCCCCTCCAAAACCTGACAGGAACAGGACACACTTAATAGAGGCAGGTATTTTGTGTGTAACATCCAGCTTGGCGTAAATATACTTTGGAAGCTTAGGGCTTCTACAGCAGCTGGTTTTTTTCCCATGGAAATTTATCTTTTCTCCCACTCAGATAAATATGCCTTGCAATTGTACATATTTCTTCTGGATCAGTGCAGGTTTTTTAATTCTCCCACTAAGGACATACTCTGGCCCTGCAGAGTCAGGTCCATTCTTAATTGTATAAAATGTCCTTTATGTTTAGTATAATTTTGGAATTGGACATAAAATAGCCAAGGTAGTTTGCTTTCTTCCCCTTGTTTTATCTTTTGTTTTCATACACTGTGTACTGTTAAGAGTTATATAGAGGGCTGAAACGTATTTCTAAATCAGATTGTTTAGAACGTAAACTTACAAGATTGAAAAATAGAGATCCTTATAAGCTGAAGAACAGAATGACTATTATGGTAATATTAAACTTTTTAAGAAGTATTGAATTCTTACCAACTGCTAGACAATACAGTTCATTTATTTTTATCAACATTTTCTGAGCACCTACTAGGGCTATAGAAATATGGGACTTTGTCTTGTATATGTTCTCATCTAGTATTTCCCCTCATCCAGTGGTTCCTGAATGCTGGTGGGCCCAAAGTTTCCAACTGAATTTACTTCTGTCATAACTAGTCATCTGGGAAATAATTCATGCATTTAATGCATTTCAGACAATAATCAAGCAATCTGCTGAACATGTTTCTATATTTAATAAGTTTGTGATAGTGTTTTCTATTTTAATAATAATAATGGCAATGAGATTTTAAGGAATTATACATGTAGCCAGAAGGGCTAAGGAGTAGAGCAGGAATGATAATGTCCAGTCTAGAGTTTGGGAAGCTGAGGCCCAGGGAGAAGAATCTATCTGTGATGGAGGTAGACTAGGTGCAGGTGCAAGTTACCTGGCTCTACCAGTCTCAGTCCCAGTTTCATCCTAAAAGGAGATGCCTTTATTTAATGGGCAAAATTTTTTTCATATCTGCCTGCAAAATTTGAAAAACAAGCTCTCAAAATTTGGTAGCAACAATGCAGGTTTCTGAGTGGTGGTGTAAGAAAGGAAAATGATGTTAAAGTTACAAAATAGTTTATTCTTTGTGAGCAAGATTTCCTGATTCTAAGAAATATTTCTTTCATATATTCAGTTCACTAATTCAGAAGAAACTGCCTTGCACTTAACTGGGGAGAGAATTTGAAAATGATTTGGGTCGTGGCTGGTTCCCAATTGCCCACTGAGTCACTAATCTCCAATATTTGGTTGCTGCACTTGTATAAATCCTAAGACTAGACTAGTCAGGCTCCTCCCACTGTAGTGGCCCCTGCATGCCTTGGCTAAAACAAAGGCCTTTTAAGAACCTCAGTCTCCAAGTACAGTGGGTGGCTTTGTCTTGCCTCCCTCAGCCTGAAGGTTGTTTTCCTAAAAGCAAGCAGTGAAGGAGACTGCAATTGAACAGGTTGCAAAGGGAAATCTGTGAGCCACAGAATACTCTTATCAAACTGGAATAGGGCATTTCCAGCAGAAGCCTGAGTTTAGAAGTTACCAGGGTTGCTTGGAACCTTTAAGGATAACAACCACAGCTATCCTGGCCCTCTTAGTAAGTATTGGCTTGGGATGCAAACCCTGAAGGGAAGGTTAAGTTGGGTTAGGAACCCTCCTGACCATGCTTTTTGCTCTAGACCACCTTATGAAGGCTAACAACCTTCCTTTTCACTTTAGATTACTGCCTGTTTGACACATAGATGTGACTGCAATTAAGTATTAAATCTGTGGAAATTTTAGTAGTTCACTCTGATAGGTAAGTTAGACTGGCCAAAAGCTCTTGGGGAAAAAAGCCATTTGTCTGTTGTTCATGCTATTATCCACTAAAAATCTCTTAAGGACTGGGAAGCACAGCTCAGCCCTATCCCAGAAAATTTGGTCTGAGCTGTGCTTATGCAGTACTGTAGTGATCTGTAAGCTGAATATATCTGCTTCACTTAGAGCCTTTAAAAAATGATCTTGAGGAATGCATTATTGAATTTAATGCTTCAAAAGGGGGGTGTGGATGGGACATTGAAGCTTACTTCTGAAAAGTATAGAGTACAGCAGTTTTGAATATTAAACCTATTGCAACTGTAAATCTCTCCATCTCACTGTCCATTCTGAGAAACAAAGCCAAAGGAGAACTTGGGAATGAAAGAAAGAGTTTCTCTAGGTGATCAGCTAAAGCAGCAAGGCTTCCTCTGCCCTCTCTCAAAAGAGGAAGCCAGAGCAGCCATTTCTGTCAGATGTTAATAGCTACTCTGGTTTTTCAAAAGTGACAAGGCTTTTATATAAGACTTTGATGGTTGCACTGTGTATAGAGTATAAGACCCCTATAATGGCTACATAAAATTTTATTTATATACATGTATATTTTTTTCTCTCCTCCAGTAAGCAATCTTTTAGTTTTAGGTGCATGAACCAAACCCAAGATGCAACCTTGCCTACTATCCACCACAGTCCCAGACATAACTTCTCTCCTCCACTGAGAGCTTTGGGAAGCATGGAAGCTAGTGCAGTAGCATCACGAACCAAGGCATAGGCACAGGTAGAGCTGGGATAAACTGCATTGTGTGGCACAGACTGCCACTGACAAACTGGAGTTACAGAATCCTGCCGCCACCCTAAGCAGGGTTTCCGATCACTCTCAGGTTTTCCCATCCCTTACAGTTATCTTTTAAAGGCACATCCATAAATGTTGCAACTGGGGGCTGGGGTAAGCTGCACAGAGTTGCTACATAGGGTTAAGGGGCTGCAAGACTCCATGACACACAACAATGAGGCTATCCTTGCCTTTGCTGAGAGGGACGGGGAAGGCAGCCTCCTGGATTTGAGCCTGCTTTGGTGTGGAGGCCCAGGGAGAAACCAGCAAAAAGAAAGAACAGAGCCCTGGTCAATAATGTGCATACTTAGTGAGTCTTTGGTGTCTGTGTAGCAGCATCTATCTCCCTTATGTACAAGGTTTCTGTAGCCAGCAAAGCTGTGAAAAGTATGCTTCTGCACACAGTTGCTGGCCTGACTCCTCTCCCAGCATTGACCATCACAAGGCACAAAGCATAGAAAGTAGGAAGTAAGTCTAAACTACAGAGAATATACAAATAAGAGTTTAGAAAGGATTTCCTGAAGACAGACTTGGAAGGTTTAACTTCTCTCCCCAGTTCTACTGAGGATCATAAACTCAGCCCAAGCCCTAATAGTTTTGCCTCTTGCTCATCTTTGCAGATGAGAAATTCTTAGGCTTTCTCCCCAGATATGAGTTGAGTACTGCAAGTGTCCTTGTGGGGCATGAGCAGGGGACAGAGGTTCTGAGGGCCCACAAAGTTGCCCAACTCACAAGCCCCTGGGCTCCAGGACCAGCCAGTTCTCGGTGACCATCTGCACATCCTGGCCACTCAGAGGCTCACGCAGCCTCACTTTCACCTCCAGCTTGCCCCCAGTGGGCTTCCTTCCATCCAGGACCTGAGAGGGAGGGAGGGAGAAGGTAACTGACGGGAGCAGCAGCTCCCTATGCTCATAGGTGAGGAATGAGCCACAGCATCCTACAGTGTCAAAGCAGGAGTCTCCATTTCAAATGACAATCCTGGCGTTTGGTGGTACTGGTGTTAGGTAAGTCATAAATAATATGAAAGTCCAAATAAGCATCAATGCTCTGAGGTGATAAGAAACCTAGAGCTCTGTTCATTTTTCCCCATGGCAACTACTGGAAGAAATGCTCAGGCTTAACGGTATAGCCTGAAAACCATTAAGCTCAAATGCCCAGAGAGAAATGGATGTTACATTATACAGCCACAGAGTGGCAAGGCCAGGCCTAGAACCCAAGCCAATGGTTCCTTTTCACCCACCATGCAGCCTCCCTCCTGGGCAGGAGAGGAGGCAGCTGGAGTGCAAAGTAGTGCTATAGGCACTGACTGCCCTGTATGAGACCAGTACAGAGCAGGGCTTATTTAGGAACAACTCTTCCCAACAGGTGGCGGAGGCAAGTAGGCACCTCATAGTGGGAAAAGCCCCACCTATGAAGGCATCAGCAAGGGTCTGGGCTGCACTCTGCCAGGGACATACTGAGCTTATGTAACACCTCATCTCTCTAGACCTTGGTTTCCTCATCTGTCAGAGGCAAGCTCCCTGCCTATAAAATTTGATGAGTTCACTGAAACTTAAGGAGCTGTCTGGGGCCAATTCCTAAACAAAGATTAGGCTTTATTGTGGTGGGTCCCTGATCTGGAAATACCGTATCAACTTTACTTCCAGAGCTCGTTCTACTTCATAATATTGTCACATAATTGCCCTAACCATAACTGCTCCCACCAAAACCCTAAGATGTGTGTATGCCAAGTTGATAGCAATGACCAGACCCCCCTCAAAGGACCTATAATCCACCATCCATGGGAACTGAGTGACCCAGTGTTGTAGAAAGAATACAGTTATTTTCCATCTGCATGACATTTAAAATTTTCTCAGATCCTCTGACTCTCTCAATTTGCAAAATGGAACTGGCACCTGCTCTACCGCACACTTGAGGATATTTGTAAAAGGCACAAAAACCTACAATGGGACTGAGGTTCAATTAATGTTGGCTCTTCACTTGCCATATCCTCTGGTCTGCTCACCCTACCTCCAGAATCTCTCTGATCTCACACTCATTCTCCAGCCGTTCCAGTTTCATGTGAGCTGTGCCAACCAGCTTGTCACTTCTGAAGAAGGATCTGGGGAGCCAAGAGTCAGCAGAGGATTAGACTGGGCAGGGAAAGCAGGAATGAACTGGTTTAGGCCAGCGTTAGAAAACTGAGTAGTAGCAAGGGCAGAAGCAGCAACGGAAGCCATTCCTTCCGCCCAGCCCAGCCTGGCAGAACGATTGACTGACCGGGGCCTCACCCTTTGTGGAAGATTTCAAACTTGATTCCTTTGCTTTGGATCACCCTCCTAAAGCCCCGGTGATTTCGGTTGATGTTTAGTTTGAAGAGTTGATCAAATTCTGTAAGAAGACAAATCAAGAAAGGGCTTGGCTCCCAGGGATTTCCCGAGAGAAATGGTTAACAGAGGCCCAGGACTGGCCTCCCTTCTTAAGCTCTCTGCCTGCAATTCAGAGGGACTATGCAGAGCATCTAGTCCTGGCCTTGGAAGTCCATGGAAGTTCCACCAAAGTGGAAGGGACTTGGAATTTGGAGTCAGGATTCCTAGATTCAAGTCCCATTTCCACCACCACCTTGTTTGGAGGTTGTAAGCGAGTCCCTTTACTTCTCTGAGCCTGTAACCCAATGAGAGGAGTGGTGATACCTTCATCTCCCAAATTGAGTAACAAGTAATATAGTTATCTGGAAACACAGGTGCTACACTCACACAGTGAGAGGAAGGAGAAAGCAGCCCTCACCTGGAGAATTTGTGTTCTTCACCACAGCTGTTTTGCTTTTTTGAGCCTGGTCCTAAAGCAGTAAGGGAGAAGTCAGGACAGCTTGAAAAAACAGGTCTACAGGGCCAAGAACTCTAGGTTCAGTGTTGACTAAAGGGACTCCTATAGAGAATGGGCCCAAGGTCAAACCCCTCCCTATTGCCAGAATTCCTAGGAATAGGAAGAACTGAGCACATGGTGCTGGATTGAAAGATGGGGATAAGAGGATCCTACCTCTACCAGAACCTCACCGAGTTGGGGTAGTGGAACTCAAACCGCACAAAAGCATCCAAGTCATCAGGGGTAACCCCTATGAAAGAGGAATGGGAGCCAGGGTCAGGAGGAGTAGCCAGGAGCCCAGCACTTTATATGGAGGCAGAGCCAGTGCCTCTTGTTGGCTAGGGGTGGAATGTCTGGGCAAGACCCTCCTGGAATAGAGGTGGCCCTGGGGGTACCTGGCGGGGCCGGGAGGTTCATTCCCCGGACAATGACCAGATGCATTTCTGTGCTGCTGAGTTCTGAGAAGATCCTATAACCAGGAAACAAGGAGAAAAAAAACAAAGTGAAGGAGCATGGTCAAAAAGGTCCCCTCTTCCAGTGCCTGCCTGCTTGCTAGGTGATAGTCAGGAAGAGAGTGGGCCCAGGGAGGCAAAGTTTGGGCTAGGAGTGGCAGAGGTGATATACAGACTTTGGTCTGTGACCCCCCCAGTCCAGTGCTCTGTTCCCAGCCACCTGCAGTTCTGAGCTCCTCGTAGGCAGGCATCATATCTTACACTTCCCACACTCCCCAAGGCCCAGTACTTAGGGTGGGAAAGCCTCACTAAAGGGGCCTAAGTCTTCAGCCTTGGCCCTCAGTCTCTTGGTCCATTCCTGCACTATTTCTCTAAGGCTTTGGTACCTCACAGTCTGGAATGTCTTCAACTCAAAGTGGTGGGCAGGAGGGTCGAGGCCCTGGGCCTGGGCCAGCTGCAGGATCTCAAGCTGCTTCTTGCGGTCCTGAGCAAGATTCTCAAACCTGACAGGGACAGGTGTACATGTCAGCATGACAGGGCTCACTTTCTGCTCCCCACTTCACATGCCCCACACCAAGCCCTCGCATTTACCGGGTAGTCTCGGCCACGTTGCCTTGGTGCATGAACTGCTTGGAGAACAGCAGACACTTCTGAAAATAGAGGCCCAGGGTGATTCTAGGATGGCTTTCAAGACCTGACTTCTGAAAGCTCCAACCTTCTATAGTCTCACCGCTCTCCTCCCGCAACACACACCCCAAGGTCACTGTTTCCAAGTCCTATCACACTTTTCTAAGTTTTTGCTGTTTCTTTCCTAATGACAGGCAGACCCCAAAATTCACTTATTAGCAAACTCTTATTCTTCCTTCAAAACCTAATGGAAACATCACTTCAAAAGGCTGACTTGGAGCCAGCAATTTAGATCCATAGGCACAAATATACATTATATTTATATAAATTTCTTTATATACATATGTGTCTGTCTCCCATAACGCTTCTTCCTCCTATCTTCAAAGCACCTTCCCCTACACTCTATTAACTTCATAACCACCTTGAAGGAGAAAGATTATCCCATTTTACAGATGAGGAAAATGTGGTTAAGAGAAAGGAGTGCCCTGCCCAAGGTCACATGGCCAGTAAGTGGAAGAGCCAGAATCTGAATCCAAGCCTATCTGGTCCAAGCCCCATGCCTTTTGTGAAAGAGAGGAAAGGGGAGACAGACAAGTGGTCTACTGACCTCCTGTTGCTCCAGCAGCATTTTTTGTAATTGGGCGTACACCTCCTCAGCTTTTTGGGAGAGTCGCAGGTCCTCATGGTGAATGAGGATGAAGTCACCCTCCTCATCCGTCAAGGGTGAAGGCACCTGTCCAGGTCACAAGGCCCCTCAGGGGCCCCAAGAGTCAGATTATTCTTCTACTGAGCCTAACAAGCACAGGAATCCAAACAAGATGTTTCACCAGCTTCTACTAACTTCCAGTGATGGGAACTCATTGCCTCCCATTCTATTTCAGGCTGCTGCAACACTCTGCCTCCTGCTGGCCTTGCCCTACCTTATCTCTGACCACAGACAGCCCACCTGGCCTTCCCCTACCCTCTCTCAGGGGCATGGAGTAGAGACAGCGATGAGCAAAAGGCTCTTTTTCAGCTATCACCAAACCCTATTCAAGTCCCACCTTCGCCAAGCAGCTAGATGCCTTGGTTCACAGCCCTGCTCCTCAAGCCTCCCACCTACTTCCTCTGCCTAAGAACTGCTGCTGAACAAGGTGGGACTCACCTTGGAGAGGTCCACAGGTCGGCCTGCTCGGACCTGGGTGATCTGAGCCTCAAGGCATTTGGCCAACCGCAGATGAGCTTTGGCCTGTTCCAGGTTGTGGCCCCGCTTGGCCTGCAGGGCTGCCCGCTGGTATTGCAGTTTCCGTGCCTCTAGTAGTGCCAGCTGCTCCCGCACTGAAGGGAGAGCGACACTGGTTAGAGCCATGGATGCCCTGCACTGGAGCCTTCACTCCAACACCCCCCTTCTCTCCAGCTCACCAGAGGGTCCCAGAGACTCCTTAGAACTCGAAGCCTTGGGCTCAGGCAGGGGCCGGGATGAAGGGACCAGAGGCTGTGCTGGCTTCTTGGCCACTGGGGCCTGGGAAGGAGGTTCATCCTGTAGAGATGATCAGGAGGATGTCACAGGGAATCCGTTCTACCCCAGCTGTGGCAGCTCCCAGACTTGAACTCTCTTCCTAACACTGCACTAACCTACCGTGTGAACTGAGATGAATGGCTTCCCTTATGGGCCCTAGAGAATCTCAGAACATAAGTGCAGAAGCTCTCTGAGCTAACCTCTCCAACAGGACAGTAGGGTATTGGGGATTGAACCTGGCTTCTGGAGTCAGACCTTGGTCTGAATCTAGCTCTGCCAAGGCTTATCTGGGTGCCCTTGGCCAAGTTTTTTCTCTGCAAAATAGAAGAAAGAATATCTACCTCCTTAGGCTTGTTAGTGTGGACAACAGGGTCTGGATTAACCCTTCATCTGTCATTTTTCCCACCAACCCCTGGAGTCTTGGACCCTTGGTCAAACCTCATCTCCATCTTCCTCTGCCAGGGCTGTGTCCTGTGAGGTGGCCAGTTTCTGGGCAGCTGCTAAAGTAGCTGCCACTGCATCCTCCTCAGTGCCTGCAGTGGGCTCCAGACCAGGAATGGGAGGGAATCCTGTAGAAGACAGAGAGCTGGGAAAAGGGTAGGATAGCCTCAGGGAAACACTACGCTGCCATGGGCCTTGGCTGGGTCTTCCTAGGCATGGCTGGGATGGATGGCTCCCATACAGTGGAAGCAGATACATGAGATATCATGCTTTCCCTCCATCCACCTTGCTCAGAGACCACCTCATAAAATCCTAGGCCAAGCACCACTGACCTGGAGGAACAGGCAACTCAGCAAAATCAACTTTACGTCCTGCTTGGAATGCTCGAATGGCATCTTGATATTGCTGCAAGGAAAGAAAAGGAAGGACCTATGGCGGGCAACATTCTGCATGTTCCACTGTAGGAAAGACATGGAGAGGCTGACACAGGGCAGGAGGCTGCACAGCCAAGGGCCCACCTTGGCAATGCGCTCGTGCATCCGGGCCTTGCGCTCATCTCCACTGCCCCGGGCCTGGATGCCTGCCTCACGGTACTTGCTCAGCCTCTGCTGCAGGGCATCCAGCACTGTTTGTGGCTCTGTACGGGCTTCTTGAAAGGAGGAAGAAGATGGCATCAACTCTGCTTGCCTCTCCCCAGGTGCCCACTCCATAATTCCAGCATGTCATCCTACCTGGGGTTGCTGGAGTGTCAGGAGCCATCACTGGCTGTACTCGCTCCACTGCTGGGGGTAAAACTGAGGGTGCTGTGATGGCCTCAGAAACCTGTGAGAGAGGCTTCAGGTCTGGAGGACACAGAGCAGAAGTGTAGGTGGGATGCCTGGCCAGCCCCGGCCTGACCAGGTTCCCCACCACCATCCTCGCACTCACCCTCAGGTGCCGGGGGCATGGCACTCAGATCCACAGGCTGCCCCTTCTCTAGGGCCTCCAAGACAGCACCAAAACTCTGCAGTAGTAAGGAAAAGCTGCTGTGGGCATAAGCCAAGGAACCCGAAGGGTCGGGGCTAAGAAAACTCCCTTTCAGGCCAGTCTCACTCAAGTCTCAACCACTCTAACTGCATAACCTTGAGCAACTCACTGCCCCCATCTGTAAGGGGTTGGACACAGGGACCCTGAGCCAGATGTCATACCTTCCCAATCCTCATGAACTCTCGGGCACGGCCTAAGTCTCCAGCCCGCTTAGCATTCAGGGCAGCCACTTTGTACTCTTTCTGTCGGGCCAACAATAGGGACTGTGGGTCCGAATCAGGTGGAGCAGAAATGCCAGGACTGCCCAAGAGGCATGTCTCAGGTTGGGAAGGGTGGTCTATGGAGAAACAAAAATCCCAAACAAGGGACATCAAGGGCAAAGAAGAAGGTACATACCTTGGGTCACCACACTCATAGGTCTGGTTGGCTGATGGTAGTGGACAGTGGCAGGATGGAAAAGCAGGCCATGGGCTCTGACGTTGGGGACTAGGACAGGAAGACTGTCTACACATACCTTGTTCCATGGTGGGGGGATCTGGGCGGTCTGCCTCAGGGCTTCTGTTGGTTGTTTCCTGGGTGGTTGGGGGTCTCTTGCCCAAGGCCACTGGAGGTGGGATCTCATCTTCATTGATCTTCCTTCCTTTCCTCACAGCAGCCAGCTGGGACTCTAAAGTCTGAGGGAGAGAAGAGCCAGAAACCCAGCCAGCCAACTCAGTCTGGACTCTGCATGAAGACAGGCCAGGGGTCTCTCCAATCCACTGGCTCAACCTCCTGCTGCCTTACCCGCTGTCCTCAGCCCCACTCCTCCCAGCCCCGCTCCCTGTCTGGGCCCAACCCACCTTCAGGCCACGCTCACAGCACCTGGCTTTGGCCGCTTCACCTGCCTCCTTAGCGCTGGCTGCAGCCTCCCGGTAGTTGTGGATCCGATCTTCCAGCAGAGCCTGCAGCCCCTCAGGCCTTCCAGCCTGTAGATACTCCAGTTCAGGGCCTGGCCAGTCTAGGGCCAACTAGGCCCTTGTTGCTCCCTCCCTCAAGGAAGCTGCCCCAAAAAAACAGAGCTCTTGGATTCAAGGAGAAGAAAGAGCCTAAAAGCCTCAAGGGAGGAGGCAAAGACTCACGGGAGAGGCCACAGGCCATGTCAGAGGCAAACACAGAGGCACAGGCAATCTGTGGACAGCTGCAGGAGGTGGTCTGTGAGAACAGAGAGGCCTTTGAGGCCAGCCAGCCACCAAAGAGTTTTTCGTGCTCAGTCACTGCTTGGGGCCCTAGAAAGGGATACTGCAGCTTTCCTATGCAAGCGTGCTATGTGCATGTTATACACGAATACGTAGGGATATCAAAGACACAAAAAAGACCCTCCAGAACTTACCTGAGCTGCTGGAACTGAAGCTGTTAGGAAAGCTGTCTGTACTGGAGGTTCAATGTTTTCTTGTCCCTTCTCCTCAGAGGCCCCCAGGCTGGCTGTCTCATCACCATCCAGGGGACCAGCTTCCTCATCTGTACCCAGGACCTCCTGCAGCTCGGTCTGGGGAGACACAAGTCCCAGAAGCTTGGGAGCCTCATGGCCATACATGTGATACAATCTGAAAACAAAGGGCCTTCTCCCCCAGAGTACTTCCCAACATCAGTCACTGTACCTGAAAGACCCCTTTACTGCAATACTTTAATCTGACTGAAGATAGCCTTTTAAACAGTAAAGACTACAAATCTGAGAATCCCCAAATGCAGTGCTCGCTCACACCAGACATCAAAGGAGACTAGTCTCATACTGTCCAGTCAGGAAAATGGGCCCAAGAAGGGCAAGGCACTCACTTAACATCAGGGCATACAGAAGGACAAACCCAGGCCTCCTCCACAGAGCCCTTGGACAACAGCATGGCAGACGTACCAGCAAGTCTGCATCCTCTTCTAGTCCTTCCTCTTCCTCCTCCTCCTCCTCCTCCTCCTCAACATCCTGCATACAGTCTGCTGCCAACTTCTCGATGTGGGCCATAGGCAAGGGGGCTGCAGGAACAAAGGGTCAGGGCAACTCAGAAAAAGTCCACGAAAAGGATCTTCAATGCACTGTACATTTCTGCACCCAGAGAGAAATACTGCCCTTCCACAGCCGAAGTCCTACCTATAAAACCTATGCCCTTCCTTTATGAGCCAGCTCAATGACCCTCAGCAGGGAATCGTTCTTGGGCCCTCCCATAGAAAACAAAGCTGTTCTCGTCTCAGCATTTTTGCTGTGGTAGTTCATCACAGACATATTCATCCATTCCCCCTAACCACATCTTTCACATATGTAAAGAATTTTAACATCATAATTCTATAAGACAGGTAATATTATCCCCATTTTATATATGAATAAACCAAGAACTACCAATATTAAATTTCCTAATATTGTGATACTACTAACTGGCAGAGCCATGATTCAAACCTAGTTCATCTAACTCTAAAGCACACTTGGACTTAGAATGGAGGGCCATGTTTCTCCCAGACTAGTGGGCCCCTTTTCCAGGTCCTCCCATTCTCATCTCAGGGGTACATGGGACTGTTGGTACAAGGGACTTGGTTCTCTGTGAGGGTTCCTGGTGAGAAGAGATTAAGATCTAGACCCTCTGACCCTCTTTAGACTTCAAGTCTCTGTCCTCTTCCAGGCTGGGGAGGGATACTCCACTTATTCATCTGATACAATTTCTGTGCACTTATTAGTGCCCAATTCAGTCTATATTAGGCCTAAGGACAGTGACCCAAGTCAGTCACTATCAGATTGCTGATTGTCCACAATGGGGAGGTGGGCAATCCAGGGAAGAAGTGAGCTCCCCATCACACAGGTGTGTGAGCAGGGCAAGATGGCCTCTTGGTGGGAGTGCTGCAGAAGGGACATGGACATCAGAAGAATAAGTCTTTGGGCTGTGGACCCTCTCCTCCAAATGCCTGAGCCCATCTGGTCCCAGCACTGAGTCCAGCCTAGTGCCGCAAACTCACCGTGCCCCTTAGGTGTTGGCTTTCTGCTTGTGGTCCCTGCTTCTCCAGTGAGGGCCAGCAGCTCAGCCTCCAGGTCCTCATCATCTTCAGTCTCTTCCATCCCCAGAAGCATGTCATCAGGGCTGAATTCCACAAAGAGCCCCAGCTGAGAAGAGAGAATTTTTTTAGGAACCATGCAATGAGGCAGAGGGTAGAGCCTGGCCTCAGAGCCAGTCTCCTGGCAGTCACTGGCTCCTTCACTGTCTGAAGCCCAGTGCATCGAAAGGAAAACTGAGGCTGCAACATTACCCTTTAGGACACTTTTCTCCCTAGTGCCTCTACAAAGACCCAGTAAAAATACACCACCATTATCAACAGCAACGGTGCTAGCTGCCACACACTGTGCTTAGCACCCTGCATAACTGCCTTAGGTAATTCTCACAATTCTGAGTGGTAGGCTCTATTTTTTTTTTTTTAAAACACACATAACATGAAAATCATCATCTTAATCATTTTTAAGTGTAGAGTTCAGCAGCATTATATACATTCATATTGTTGTGCTACTGTCATCCATCGCAGAACTCCTTTCATCTAGCAGAACTGAAACTTGGTACCCTTAAACAACTTCCTATTCTCTCCTTCCCCCAGCCCCTGGTATCCACATTTGACTTTCTCTATAAATTTGAGCACTCTAAGTAACAGTAGGCCCTATTTTTATCTCCATGTTCAGATAATACTGAGACGACCTTGTAAGTGGCAGAGCTAGAACTTAAAATAAAGTCTTATGACTCGAGTCTAAGCTCTTTATTCTACCACCTTCCTTACCTGCCTCTTTTAAGACAATAAAAATGGACTAAGAAGTCTTAGTACTTGGACCAAAATAAATAAAGAGAAGATTAGGGAACAGATCCCTAAGGCAGCAAAGCTCTTCCAGTGGACATAGCCCTCAAGCCCCAGCCAGCAATCATGGCCCTAAATAAAGAACCCATGAGAACGCTGGTCCCTTCAGAACACCCTAAACCTTAGTGGTTCTTTAACCCTATAGATCATTCATATGGAGGTGGCCATGGCAGAAGGATGCCTAGGTTGAAAGACAGGTGAGTTCTGGCCTCATCTACCATGTGTGTCTGGCAGAGAATAGGCAGAGGGTCTCTACAGGCTCTGCCAACTCCAGAAGCACTGCTCCAAGTCTCTGAACTAATGGGGATACCATACAGGTGACCCAGTTTGCCAAAGCTGTTTAGGAACCCCCCACTCTCAGACTGGCCCAGGGGTGAAGAAAGCTGTATACATACCTGCTTGGCAGCTGCCACACCCTGGCCACTGGCCTGACGGCCCTTCCGAGGTCTTGGCCCTGGCATCTCGGCAGCCGAGATACCTGTTTGGTGGGGAGTGGAAAAGACTCAGACTGGAGTGAGCTGCCTAAAAGCTCCTCCCCCAACAGTGCTACCTATGGTAAGGTGTGGTTAGTAAACTCCCAACTCAGACTGAGATGGCAATGCTTAACACCAAAGGGTGAAATACTAGCACTGGAAGTATAGCACTGAAGCAAGCAACTTGGGAGATGGGTTTAAGTGGGATGTGTGTGGACACAATAAAAAGTTACAAACTAATTGACAAATCTGGATTAAACCAAAGCGGGTGAGGCTGTGGAGAAGCCTGGAAGACAGATTTAGAAAAGTAAGTCTAGGTAAAGGTGGGTTGGTACAAGATTAGGCAGGATTCAGAAAGGCTCTAAAGCTGTGCAATCAAATATAGTAGCCATATATGACGATTTACAACTAAATTTGAATTAAAAATCCAGTTCCTCAGCCACTGACCAGCACAAATATTGAACGTTTTCATCACCACAATAAGTTCTATTGGACAGTTCTGCTCTAGAGAAACCTAAGCATTCTGATTTTCCTGGAGATCTCACAACCATTCATAGGATCCACTATGTGTTAGAGACCCTGTGCTGGGCACTGGGAGAGCAGAAATGAATCTGAAATTTTTCCATCCCTCAAAGGACATTTACATGGTGGAGATAGCCTCATCGATGGATACAACCACACAGGGCTGCTCCAGGGGCCATGAGTGCCCAGGTGCAGCCCGTTATCCAGCAGAGAGAAAAGGCTTCTTGGAGAAGGCAGTGCTTGTGCTGAGTCATGAATAAGTTGGGAATAAGTATTCCAGAGGAAACCACCTGATAATTATTTTGAGGTGAGAAACAGTGTGACCTGCATAGGGAAACTAAAGATCTGGGATTACTGGAGCATAAAGTGTGTGACATGAAATGGTACAAGTGATGCTGAAAATGTAAGGGGGAAAATAGAAAAAACTTAAAACTTTAAAGGAGTTTGGGCATTATTCTGAGGACTATGAACATGACGGGATCAGCTGGACGATTTGTCTGGCTGCTTAAGGGAAGGAGGTAGGAGGGAGAATGGAGGCTGGAAACCGTCCGGTCTTGCAACGGTTCGGGCGAAAGGGGCGAGCTGTGGAGGCGTGGGGGTGGCGAGAAGTAGAGAGATTCCAAAGTTAGAGGGTAAAATCAACAAGGCTCCGAGGTTAAATGGATGTGGGCGCACGGGAATGGGACTTCAGGGTGACTCCAGGAGTCAGATTTCATTGGCTTGGGAGAATGGCGGGCCGTCAATTGAGCGGGAGCACTATGTGAGCGGGCTCAGGGAAAAGACGAAGTCAGTCAGACATGTCAAGTCTGTGGCTCCAGGGGCACCGGGCTAGGGGATATCGGTGTCGGACCCCGGCCCAGGCTCAGGAGAGAGGAGGGCAGCAGAGTGCGCAGGAGCGGCGAATCCGAGGGACTCCACTCCCGCGCGGCAGGACGCACCGCCCTGCCCCGCCCCAGCCGACTCCATCTCCCTCGCCGTCCCCAGGTCTCCCCTCGCTGGGAGACGGTTACGCTACATACCTCGTGGCGGATCCGAAACCAACCCGGGCCTTCTCCCGCCCGGAACTGCCCCGGGTTCCCGCTGCCACCGCGCCGCCGTAGCGGCCGTGACGGAAGCGCCCCGGCGGAGACTGCTTGTGCGCTAACACGTGATTCCACACCCCTGCGGCGCGCAATACGCAT
The DNA here is from genome assembly GCA_004027375.1 of Macroglossus sobrinus. Classification (NCBI taxonomy): domain Eukaryota; kingdom Metazoa; phylum Chordata; class Mammalia; order Chiroptera; family Pteropodidae; genus Macroglossus; species Macroglossus sobrinus. The sequence goes on along the minus strand of PVKZ01001021.1, from coordinate 470,927 downwards.
GCGCAAGGCGAAGCGGGTGTAGCGTTCCTACAGCTGACTCCAAGGGTGGGGTTCTCAGCATAGAGGTAACACGAGGCTCCATACGGGTCGTTGCGCGGTTCCGGCGTGTCCAGCTGCTGGCGAAAATACAATAGGTGCGTCACGCGCCCATGCCCATTTTCCCTTTCCTCGCCGAGCTCCCGCCCTCACTCACAGTCCGAGACTCCTGGGTACTCACTCGCCTCACGTCCTCGCTCCGTGCCTCTCGGCGTGAGGGCGGGGCTGGCGCAGACTCCGCCCTAAAGGAGGGGCTTCTCTACTTGCCACCTTCTTTGTCAGTGGCCTTCATAATGGTCTTAATCATTCAGCATCTGAATGTACCTTTTACAATCACAAGGCGGGTGAAATAAGATATGACAGGAAGTGGATGTTCATCTCATTCCACCTTTTCATGAAGTTACTTCATAGTTGAACACCAAGTTCTTAACCTACCTACCCAGCAGGGCAATGAAATGGGGAATGAGGAGGGGCGTTAAAGAGAATCTTCCATCTAAACCTTGCAACTCGCTGCTGCCTACTCATAAACTTTTAAATTACTGTTTTGTAGTTATCAGTTTAAAAGATCTTCTGGGTTCCTTGGACAAAGAGTTTTTCCATCTTTTATTGCTTTGGGGGGGGGGTTGCCCAGAGAAAACCGACTTTAGTTTAGCATTTTTAAAATTGAAGTCTCACTCCCATTTTTTTCTCATTAAATTTTATAATGAAATATTTAATATATACCCAAAGATATACAATATTTCACATTTGCTAGAGTGCATACTCCACAAAGGCAGAGCTATTTGTGCTCTAAGATGTCTGCAGCGTCTAGAGTAGTGCATGGTACATAGTAGGCACTCAATAAATAGGTCTCATTTCTTGTGTGAATTCAGTACCAACCAAAAGTTAAAAAAAAAAAAACAGTACAGTACAGTTTAAGGCACTTACACACAACTATCACGTTGCAACCCTTTCCCAAAGAGATACCCACTCTTCTGAGTTTGGTGTTTATTATTCCTGCTCATTTTTCTACTGTGTACATATATATCCTTAACATTATATCATTATATTATATCCTTAACATTATATCATTATATATAGCAAGCTTTAACATTATATCATTGCTATCACTGCATATATTCTTCAGCTTTATTCAACCCTATTTGTCAGTTTCATCCACACTAATACTTACATTTTGTCTAGTTATTTTTCCTATCTGTAGGGTATTTCATAGTATGAAAATAATTCACTTTTCCAATGGCTTTACATTACAGTGCTACATTCTTGTACACAAATCCTAGGGTATACGTGTTTTTCTTGGGTATATACTTTGGATTAGAATTGCTAGCTCATAGGATTTCTGCATTTCCCAGACAATAATAATTCCAAATTATCTACAGAGTATCTGTTCAAGTTTACACTCTCAATGGTGGGGCATTTTGGTTCCAGTTGTTCTATAGCACCATGGAAAAGTTTCCTAATAGATGTGAAAGGGTTTTGACTTGCAGGCTTCTTTTACTATGTTTATATTTTGTTGGTCAGTCATATTTCTTATTCAGTGGATGACTCATTACTCATTTTCCTTTTTCTTAATTATGTAATTCTTTAAAATATTCTGATACTGATCCTCATTCCATTTTATGCAGTTATAAATGTATTTAATCATGATTCTCATAACAAGGAGATTCTCCTACACAATTTATAACTCACAAAATTTAACATTTACAAAATACCATTACCTCTGCTTATATCTCTTAAATCCACAACTCAATGAAGATTCAATGTATTTAGCTATTTAGCTGTCATTTCTCTATTTTCCATTAGTTCAGAATAGTTCTTCCTTTTGGTTTTATTTTTGTCTTTGTGATTTGGATATTTTTGAAGAGTAGTAGTTACTCTGCAGAATATTTTTTCTCAATTTTTATTTATCTGATAATTTTCTCATCAATAAACTGAGGTCAAACATTTCTGGCAGCATTATTACATGTGTGGTGTGTTTTTCTCAGCGCTTCACATAAGGCGTTAGATATCAGTTTGTCCCATTGTTGGCTTCCATATAAGTATTAGAATTAACTTGCAGAGGTATATCAAATATCCCTGCCAAAATTTTGATTGTAATAGATTTGTATTTAGATGTTAATTACACATCTTTATTAGCTTTATTCCTAGGTACCTTATATTTTCTGTGCCATCTGAATCTTTTTTTTATTTAAAGATTTATTTATATGATAAATGGTACCTTTTTAAAATTACATTTTCTAGCTATTTGTTGCTAGAGATTACTTATCACTGATATTAAAGGCAGTTGTTTTTTATAAACCAAGTTTGTTACATTCACATTTTCCAAAAGTTAAGATACATAGTAACATACAGTGGACGTCTTCTTCTAACCCCTGATCACAGCCATCCAGTACTTTCTCAGAGACAACCAATATAACCAATTTCTTACATATTCTCCCAGAACTATTTCATATCAATACGAATAACTGTATGCAGATACTTATATACATGGTATGTTACGATTAAATGGCAGGACTACTAATGGAAATGAAAGTCAGAGGGAGGGCCTATTATAGGAAGGATGGTTTGATTTTATAATCTGATGTTTATAATGATTATAAATTTCCCAAACACTCTGGAAAAGACAGATTATTTAATGGAAAATTCCAAACTACATGATAGCCATTTTCATTCCGTACACTTCGCCACAACAATTCCATATATACAGAAAAAGAAAATCAGGCCCTTTAAAAATAGCAGCTCACAGTCCGGCCTCATGAGGCCATTCACCCATCTTTCAGCGCGTACAGCACATCATCCTGGCTGACGTTGAGCCGTACACGAAGGAGCAGGTCGTTCCTGCTGGGCTCCACGAGGAGGAGGCGGCAGGAGCCCAGGTGAGAGCACACTGCCATGGTCTCTGACATGGTGGGGTACGGGAGTCCCTCCATCCTGCACAGCGCCACGTGTTGCCTGTATACCTAGAAACAAAGCGCATATCTGAGGTCGGCTGCTGGAAAGGTCAAAAGAAGAAAGATCCTGGGTCTCTATCTGACCACTTATTTCTCCTTTTGGAAGAAATTAACACTTTTGGTTCAGGACACTCAATACCCACAGAAGGCATTAATGGGTGCCCCAATGGGGCACAAACACAGGGGCATAATGTAATATTGACCTCGGAATCAGAGAATAGCAGGTCTGAAACATTATTCTATCAATTACCTAAATCCTGGGCAAGCTATTTTACTTTCTGAGCTTCAGATTTATATATTAAGTGTATTATGAGTTAATGGATATAAAATGTCTAGTAATTGTGACTGTTACACAGGGACTGAAAGTTCCACAATTGAGATTGTGATTCAAGTCAAATTTTGCTAGAAGGCATTTTCCTTAGCAGATACAGTGGACAAGTGCCAAGGCATGACCCTTAGAAAATTAGAGCCCAGAGAGAATACAGAATAAAGAGAGAAAGGAAGGTAGTTGGAAACATTGATTCCTACCCCAAAGGCCCAAATGAATCAGGGAGGTCTGTAGCATTTCCTAATCACTTTCTATTCTAAATCTTTATAAGTCTATCTCCCACCCCCAACCCCCACCCAGACTGGTTCCTGGCTCTTATCACAGTTAATGGCACATTGTAGATATTTAGGATGTTCACAAACTAAAATGACAGTCACTGTCTATAGAGGAGCTGTCTTGGGCTCTACAAGGAAAATAATAATAGACAACATCAACAGCAACTAAATGTGTAAAAAGAACTTAAGTAAGTAAAGAAAAGCTGAAAGGAAGAAGTAGTTGAAAGAAATGTTTTCTTGATTTCTCTAACTAAAACATACTCATACACATACACAAACATAACATACTTTCAGGTACAGACTCAAACACCTTTAACAAGGCAGCCCATCGCCTATGAAAACCAGTTTTAAATAAACCACTCAGGCCCGAGTCCTAAGGCTTCCTTTAACTCGATATGGAAACTGCTTCAGCAATGTTTGGATTTTTCTTCATGATGTTTTTAAACATAGCTCATTCTGAAAACCTTGCCCCCACTATATCATAGGCTGTATTAGAGCAGTAACATTTGACTTGTTCATTTCTGAATCTCCCACTCCTAGAACAGTATCTGGCACATAATAAACCTTCAATCTAATATGCAGAAACCAGTTACTAAAGGTCTCTTCTCACACAACTCAATAAAATATCACATAAAAATAGGTGTTTACCTGATATTCTTTAGCATTATCAGGGTGGCACATAACAAAGAAACTGTTACACAGTGATCGACACAGTGTTATGTGTATTTTAAAAGCATCAGACCAAAATCTGGAAGGATCTGAAAAAAGGAGATCAATCACCTGCTGAAATGTTGCTTCCTCCAGTCCGGAACGACGGAACTCTGCAAGGATGGCTCTCAAGAAGCTCTGTTCCAGAACAGAGGAATTTCTTAAAGAAAAGGAAGAGATGTGAGTTCTTGTAAGTGGCTACACCAACAGCTTAGAAGAAAGCCAAAAAAGCTTTTCTGCATCTTAGGAGAAGAAGGGAGAAAACTGGGGATTACTTTTTCCTATACTATACAGCAAGAATCCTCCCTCTATCCCCCTAATCTCAAAAATATTATACTGGGTTTATATTTATATCTCCCTGATGAGACTATGCCCCTTAAGAAAAAAGACAGCATCTTCAGAAAATGCAGGTTAAATATAAAAACTTCAAAAGGGAAACACGCTTCCACAGCCTTCCCAGACTGTGGCCCTCTCTAGTGGTCTTCCAAGGAATGTTCAGGGTCAAGAAGCAGCAGGGTCTTACTTGATGGCAGTGATGTATGACGATGAAAACATTTCATCCACGGCTTCCAGTAGGTGAGCTACAGTGACCAGGCCAGGGGAGTCAGGCTTCTGGCAGGAGAACTCACAGATCTCCGTGGCACGCCTACAAATGTCCAGGCAGCGTCGTGCATCTCCAGAGAGGGCTGCTACCTACATGACGGAACATTTTATTCCTTGAGTTCCCCTTGATATCTCAGCCCAGAAGAAAAACCAACAGATTCTGTGTTCAGCTAAAAAGGAAAGGTGGTGCCGAGGATGGACTTAAGCCTGAAGGGAAATACTTAGCCCTAGCTGGGGACCTGGTGGAGGCTCAGATATTAATGATCACAATCATCCCTCACTTAGCGAGGAGGATACATTCTAAGAAATGTGTCATTAGGCAATTTTGTCCCTGTGTGAACATCACTGAGTGTACTTATACAAACCTAGATGGTATCACCTACTACACATCTAGGCTATACAGTATAGCCTATTGTTCTTAGGCTGCAAACCTATATAGCCTGTTATTGTACAAAACACGAGATTAAATGAAGCACAAGAAAAATCTTACAATCAAGAGACAAGGTAAACACGAGATGAGGCTGCTGCCTTGTAACATGTATACTATCTTACAGCAAACTTTTTTTGTAAGTAGAAATACACTCTAATGATAAAATGTATAGTAAATACATAAATCAAGAAAAATCTCTCATTACCATTACCAAGTATTGTGTATTATACATAATTGTACTTGCTATACATTTATATGACTGGCAGCACAGGTTTGTTTACACCAGTTTCACCATAAACAGGTGAGTACTACATTGTGTTATGGTCTTATGATGGATAGGACATTGCTAGGTGATAGGGATTTTTAAGCCCCATTATAATCTTATGGGACCACTGTTGTGTGTATGTGGTCTATCACTGACCAAAACACTGTTCTGTAGCATGTAACTGTCTACTGTGCCTAGGACTCTTCCCTGAGTCCAAACCTCTGTCTCAGTTTTATAGATAATGCCACAGTAGAAAGGGCAGAAAATCTCAGCTTTATTTAATATTAGGAAAATGAAATCTAATGGCTCAAGATCATATTGAACTGTCTAGAAATGCAAGGTTCTCATTCCTTGCATGAAGAGAGAAATGTGCCCCCATAAGCAGCCAGCCAAAGCCAAGAGGTTAAGACGGAGCCTATTTTGGAGATAAAGCCATAGTTTGAGCTTCCCTCACAGCATGTGGTGAATTTTGGATACCACCTGGTCAATAGCTAAACAACCAGAATCAAGAGGGAAGGAAACCACAGATCTGGAGGACCCAGAAACATCTGACGTTAGATTAATCAGACCAACCCACATTGCCAGTAGCTTCACTATTGCTCCTTCCTTTCTATGCGCACAGAGACTGAGCAGCTAGCTCCTGGGCTCTCTTCCCAGAGTATCTTAAACTCTTCCCCCAAGATGACTCAGGCCACTTGCATTTTAAATTTCACTAAGGTACTCAATCCTTGGACTCACTGTGGCCTACAAGGATCTCTCGGTTTCTTTATTCCCAGTACTTTCTAGCAATCCCCACCATTGGCCTGATAACCATCACAGGAGACAACATCCTGCCTGATGGCATGCCAAAATGATTATTTCCTTCTAAAACTCCTGCTACATTAGGTTTAAAAAAGCAAAATGTATAGGCATACACACACACACACACACACACACACACACACACACACACAACACAAAAGACAGTAATTTCTGGGAAGTGGGATTACAAGAGTTCTTAAATGTTTTGTACATATTTGTTTTCAGAATTCAAATTTAAGATTCAAAACAAAAATCGCTTTCCAATAACCCAAGGCAGAAACATGAGTATCAGATTATAGACTTCTCTTCCTCTAACCTCCTGCATCCAACTAGGAAGGATGTCCCAAGATGTTTCCACCCTATCACTTCTTTCCTCCAATCACCATCACCACTGCCTGTGAAGTAATGCCGTGTTAATAGTGTTTACTCAAGAGCTGCTGCAGAGGCCTAAAAATAAAGTAAACAGGAGACACTGGGAGGCAAAAGAAACACCCAAAACAATCCTAAACCTTAGAGTATCTGTGAACCTTGGTGACCGTAAGCACCCTTCTGCTGTGGTGAAGGAGACAAAAGAAAAATCTGGGGTCCATCCAGCATGGAATCTAAGAGAAGACCTTGCATAAATTAAGGACTAACCTCACAGGGTAAAGGTGAATGAGAGATCCATCATGCAGAAGAGATGGCAAGAAAAATGGCCTGTTTTGACATTGGTGCTAGGTGGTATAAGGATTTAAAAAATAAAATAAAATATAATATAATAACCCTCAGACATTGCAACTACAAGCTCTCACATGGATCTGTAGCCCAGATTTATGTTGGGTCTCCTAAAAGCCTCAAGTGGAGAATTTTCTTTTAAAATGGCCCCAGTTGATAGTGCCCCTTAGTAACTGACAGAAGCAAAACCAAAATCTGAATGAAGTCAATTTCAACCCAGGTTTCAATTAATTCTCAGATAAAGCTCTGAGGAAAGTGAGATACAATAACAAGAAAACAAGGCCATGTATCCATGGGAACCAGCAATCAATAGAATTGAACTCATAAAGACTTCAGATATCATAATTATAAGATACAGAATATAAAACAGTTATGTTTCTTTATATGTAAAGGAATTAAAGAGAAGTTTGAAATTACAGCCAAGAGTTTTAGGTAAAAACAGCATCCAAATTTGATGCCTTCTGACATATTATTAAAAGACAATGAACCCTAAAAGAAGGGAAGCAACAGGAATAAAAAATATAATTCTGCAAGTTGGACAGAGGTGGCAGAGTAGTAGTTGACTTAGCAGGCTGAAAAAAGCCAATTCCTACAGTAGTAATGAGGAATCTAGGAACAAATCTAAATTACACTAAATTTTACACACACACGCACACACACAAAACTTCAAAATGCTCAGGGTTAGTGGTATTGGAAGTGGCGGTAAAGGGGGAAAAGTTTAGTTAAAATAAGGAAGAGCAGTTGAAAGTTAAGAAACTGATGCCCTGGATCTGGAGTTAGCAAACTATGGCCTGCCACAAGGTTTTATAAAGTTTTATTTGAACACAGCTATGTGTATTCCTTTACCTACTATGCATAGCTGCTTTTGGTGACACAAGGGCAAAGTTGAATAGTGCAACAACACGAGTATTGTTGCAGTGGAGAGGATGTCTCTTACTAAACACTAACAGTTACTATTTGCAGGATGAATTTGAAGACCTCCACCCTCTCTGACTCCAGCCCACACTCCCACCCCCAAAAAACTTCCCCCAGCAAGTATACTCTGGAAAATCTGACCAATGGGGAAGAGCTGAAGATATGGAAACTGACTCATTCAGATTAACCTGGTGAAGCTCCTGGTGAACAAGCTTCACTCGTGCTCAGAGCTCCCAATAAGTTTTGTCATCTCCACTCTTAAACCTGAATGGACAACCAAGACATGTGAGGAAAGTAAAAATGCAAGCTAAACTAAAAGAAAAAAGGCATCTTGGAGGAAAAGGGAGATGACAACCTCAAATAAACAGGATGGCATAACAAAAGACCATTCAGAGATAAAACTTCTAGAAATTGCATGATAGCAGAAGTGAAAAACTACCCAAGAGGAGGGTTAGATGGTAACTTTGAGGATCTCTCTCCTAGAAAGCAAAGACAAGCATCATACCTGGCTCACCTGATTCTAGTACCTAATGCACTAAGTAGCCAGCTCTGAGCAGGTGTTGTAAGTGCTAATGCTATAGGCATTCAGAGTTCACATGGTTTTGGGCAAGACACTAGAAATACATTTATAATTCTTTTAAGTGCTGAAATACTGTGGATGTGTGGTTTCTTACATTCAACTTGAAGCAGATATTTAACCCACTTTGTTCCTCAGCACTTTTGGAGACTAATCTTAGTGGAATCTCGGCTGGCATTTTCCCAGTGCGCTTGATGGATATAGGTAGTCCAAACTTTATACCTACCATGGAGACACATGTACCTTGCTAGGCACATTACAGACATGCCTTAATTTAATTCTCACAATGACCCTATGAGGTAGCTAGTATTATTCTCATTTTTCAGAGAAGAAAACTTAGGCTTAGGAAGTTTTAAAATAACTTTCCTATAACCGTCCACATGCCTCGTAAGTGTTAGAGCCAGAATTTAAACCAGACTTGTCTAACTACCCTGCCTTTTTCATTATACAAAGCTGTCTGCTGCCTGAATCAATTAATCTTCATTTGTATATAATCTCACCATAGTCATAGCCTTCTAATTAATTACACAATAAGGTTAAGAAAGGTTTCAGAATTTTGTTTCTATTCTTTGTATGTTTTTAGAGGACTTCCTAAATTTCTCTTCATCCTCAGAGCACCTAGCACAGGACCTCACACTGACAGGTAGGTGCTCAGCAAAGACTTGCCGCCTGGTTTGTAGGTACGGCTAGGAGCTCCCTGAGGGTGACTTACCTTCCTGGCTACCAACTGGATGGCATCAACCTCAAAGGCCTTTAAATATTTGAGTCGGGACACCAGGATCTGCTGCAGTTGGCTGTGAGTATAGGGCTGGAAGGACATCCTGGTGAGTCCCTGGGGAGCCAAGATGACAGAGGAAGAAGTTCATTGATTGCCCTTATACCCTTAGTAGAAAGCCCGAACCCGACTTTCAAGTTCCATATAACAATTTACACATTTCAGGCTGGAACTACCACTGCTCTGTTTCCAGCTCTTCGTTACTGACAATGGCCAGTGGCATCCTGTAGGGTAGTAGTTCTCAACCACTTTTCATTTAGTTTAAAAGATCCTTTTATTCTAACAGAATCATTTAGAAGTAGGTAGAAGCAGAGGTGCTCTAATTAGAGTTGGGGGAGGATCTTCAGCTCTGTCATCCCTACAGGCACAGCTCCTGGCTTCACTCATCATGCTTATCAGTACCTGATGCTGTCCTTCCATCTGAACCACAGGTTCACAAGGGCGTCTGCCTGCTTCACTGCTATACTCTATGCATCTCACACTGCCTAGCAAGGGTAAGCGCTAAAATATTTTTTTTTAATAATTAAACCTCCAGGACTCTGCAGTTTTAAGAGTACACAGATAGCAGAACATGTTTGCAGCAAATCATGAAATAGTGACATTTCATTCCAATTTAAAATGATCAGAATTTCAAAAACCACATTTCTCACTTTTCCCATTTATTTTTGTTTCCTATGTATTCATTTGTGCAGAACTCCTTGGCCCAGCTTATTTGTAAGAACAGCTTGGATTGGCTTTAGGACCTACCAGTCGGCTTGATACCCGGTTCATCATGATGCGCTCTGGCAGGTCCATGGTGTTGGCAATGGTCAGGACCACAAGTCGGGCGTCCTTGTGAGTGGGCCAGTCAAAGAGATTGTACATTACATCTTGTTTCTGAGTCCAGAGAAGGTCGAGCTGCCGGGGAAATGGAGGGAAATGTAACATAAACCAGAGACGGAGCCAGGGCCCCACTGAAGACCTGTTACCACTGCTTTAGCTGCATGCGCTTCTCAGGACACACCACCAAAGTAGCAAAGAAGTCAAAGGACATATGCCTTGCCACCAGAGAATAGGCTCAGGTGAATGAAGAAGGGAGCCAGGACAACTTCTCTCCCGTCTAGTATTTTCTCCCAGAACATCCCAGTTAAGAACCCCGCCACTTCTTCTCCAGTCCTCCTGTGGGCACCTCCTTACCTCATCCACAAGCAGCACAGTGGTTTCCTGAGAGGAACCTTGGGTGCAAAATCGCTTTGCCAGCAGTTCTGCTGCATGGTTAGCTGTTGCCTTTTGGCCTGTCAGCTTCTGCATTGGGGGAAAATAGGTATAGCAAACTGTAAGGACTTTACTGTCCTGGAATTAAAGTTAAATTTGCAAGTAGAGGAAGCTATTTAGTCTGAGGACTGCAGTATCCTATACTCTGCTTTACACTCTAGTCTAACTTTAACTTAGAAGAAGAGAAGGTAACAATAAAGAATCTGTGTGACTGAAATGCAAATGAACCACAGACTGGCCCCAGAAGCCCATCCAAAATCATTACTGCATGGCTCTATTTATAACTGCACATTATTTTTTACAAGATAACAGCTAATGGATCAAAGAGTGAAGTTAAAACTCTGGTCTACCTCTAATCCCTTTTCTATTGTTTGCCACTTGCCTCTTGTGTGTGAATGGTTTCCAACATGTTGGTTAAATATTGGCTTCCAATAATTCATATCCAGCTCCTAGGCTTTAAAGTCCTTGAGGGTAGAAATTCTGCCTTCCTTGCCCTTGCTACCTATCTCTACATGCAGAAGAATGCCTGGCATGCTAAAAACATGTCATAGGCACAAAATTAAGTAAACCTTTCCCTTACCTTCCAGATTTGCACATAGACTTGGTGCGGCTCTGTAAGCTTCATGCCATTGACTTCAACATATTTAAAAGGAGGAACATCATTTGTTTGGGCTGCCTGCTGAAGGCAGTGTATCACCTCGTGCACAGTGGCAGTCTTCCCTGTCCCAGGGACTCCAGAGATGTACATGCACCTAGGCAAGAAGAGAAGATCCATGGGCAAGGTCTGTGCCAGCTGCGTCACACTATCACCAGTTTAGTAGTGTGCAAATATGTCCTAAAGGAAGGACAAAGACCCCTGAAATGGGGTGAGGGGGATAGCAAGGCCCATCCTTGGAAGCTGGTCAGAGCAGAACCTGTTTATAATCATTCATTCTATAAGCAATGCAGTATGCAAACTACCTACCCAAAGAAGGCCAATTCCACTTTTCTCTGAAATACATAATTTCTATAAAATTATTTTGACAACAAATACTGCTTTAGAAGTTTTAGGTATAGCAACAAGTTTGCCTGCTCTCCTAATACCGAGGTGGCACACTAGTGAGGGCCTTCTCCCCTGACCACTCCGTCCGCCTCAGCCTGACTCACCCTCCAGTATGGTCAAGCAGTTTGCTTTCCACAAAGTTGTAGATGTTTTGGAATTCCTGTTCCCGACAGGGAAGAGATTCTGGTATAGCAGAAACATGCAGCCTAAATAAAGGAAGAGAAGGACTTTAAAACCATCTTCTTAAAAACAGATAGAAGAGATTTTTCTTGTTTCTATAAAAAAATTTAATCACAAAACCAAGGGTACGCCTTCATTCGCAAATCCTTCACGTGGCCTCATAATCCCTTTCTCCACCCAAATCACTGAACTCAGTGGTTCTAACAAAGGGTACATCTCACCTGAGAAGCTTTCCATATCAAATCACCTGGTTGGATCTCATCCCATAAGAGATTCTGATTCAATTGATTCCCAACAGGATCTAGTTTTATGTATTCTGAAAAAGTCCCCATTTGTTCTATTGGTACCATAACTGAGAAGCAGTGTCCTGACTAATCATCTTCCATCCCTGAGAAAATGATGGCAATAGAATGAAAGGTTATTCCTTCTAGAACCTGTCTGCACTAGCTCACCCAGACACTGCTTAAGAGGTCTTTCTCTCTAAGCACATACATTCATTTTACGATTATTACTCTTGTTTCATGTGAATGAAAGCAGAAGCCCATTTCTCCTTATCTAAAAGTCAACAAGCAGTGTTACCTCAGCCGGGCCTCCTCCAGCACGTTGGCCGGCTCTTGGGCAGCCAGGTTTCGGCTGCGGATCCGGGGAGTGGCATGACGTGGCATTCCAGGCTTGGGCTATATTCGGAAAAAGATAACATAGAAGAAAAAGAAATCAAAACATCATCCAGGACACATTAGCAAATCTGATTCCTAACAACCTGCTAAAAAGAGTGGTGCTGAATGCCTCTTATTTCTTTTATGTAGAAAGTACCATTATTCTTGCTCTCTCTCTCTCCTCATATCACACATGTACTTTGTTCATAGTCTAAACACATTTTTTTTTCTAATTTACACACAGAATTTGAATTTGAAAGCAATAGCAACCTGAGGAAAGAATGAATGAAAGTAAGGATTAAATACTATTTAAAATAAAATATTACCTTGAAAGAAATACAAGAAATTAATAAATCTTAACCTTTCTACCCAAATGTAAGGTAGAGTAGGAGACATAAACTGGGTTTGATTCAGAGTATCCTCCTCTAGATTTCTTTGAAAATATGATCAAACTTTAGCTTCTTAGGATTTTTGCAATCCACAACACAGTACTTAGAAAAACCTCACCAGATCTTTCCACTCTAAACCCCACAGTCACCACTCAGTCTAAGCTAACAGCACAATTCTCTTGTTTTCCTTGCTCCTGGTAGAGCAGGCCCTTTTTCTTCCTGGTGTTTCCACAAAGCACTCCCTTCTGTGGGGGACATTTCAATTACGTACTCTCTGCTTTCTGCCAGGCTGCACAGTGATAACCTCTCCACCTCTTCCTCAAGGCAGAAAGCACTTAGACCTTGTTTAAAAGTTTAACATCTATTAACTTTGGCAAAAAGAGAAAAGGAATAACAAAATCTTGCTGAAAAGGTATCAAAAACTTGGTGAACTTCTGAACTTTTTTAATATGCTAAAGATGACCTGATACCCAGTATCTCTTCTTGATAGACCAAGGAGATGCAATCAGTCATACCAGAACTTAGGTGAGCTATTTGCATAATAACTCCAGGTAAGATTGCTTAAGTCCAAAAGTGATCTATTGGAGTTCCTTCCCTAGAGGTCTTTCTTTGACTTCAATCTAAGCCTAATCACATTTTTCTTGATATGGAAAAACGAAGATCAGCTTTAGAAAAAGTCTCCTAAATAGGCATTTCTAAACTGTGTTCCAAAGAATGGTATGCTCCACAAAAAAAGTTTCCTGGTCAAAGATTCATACTCTAATGCTCTATTTGAAGGTCCAATAACATTAATAAATTAATGGCCTCGAGAAGTCATGTGATAATGAAGCCAATTTAATTGTGTTACACATTTCTCAAACACATCTGAACATGGCAAGACCCTCTTAATAGCCTTCAATGTACTAACCTTAAATAGAAAGCAGAAGTCCATTTCTCTATTCCAACTTACCATCACGCAGTTCATTACCAGTACCTGAGTAGTGCTCCCTGTTTCCCAGGTGTATCAAGTGACACAACAAAACCAACAACATGGCTCAGCAGCCCTGAATTCAATGCCCACTAAGCACTAATTATGCACGAAGCACTCTACTGAACTTTGTGAGAAATGCAAGAATGAAGTGCCAGTTCTTGTCATTCACTCTGAAAATTTGCCTCTTGATCATTTGGTTCTGTGTCTTAAAAGGAACTTGAACTCAAAAATCACTGTCTACTGGATTCATTTTCAGACCCAGGGTTCACATAGATCCTTTCTACATGAATATTCCAAATGTAATAGCTTTGACTATAACAGACCTGTGCTCAGAATCCAACTATTACTGAAAATGTGATCCAAGCCATCACAATTTTTAAATTAAGAGAAGGATGCTTCACTGGAAAATAAAGATGAAAGAACCTTACGGTTTTCTTTGGTGTCCTGGTGGGGCTCTTTAAGGGCAACGTCACAGAAGACTGAAGGTTTCTGGACACACAACCTCGTGTCCTCCTTGGAAGGCGTGGCATGGAAGTCTCTTCCTCCTTACTGTTAGAGTTTGAAATTTCTGCTGCTGGAAGAAACTCTTCCTCTTCTTGGTTATTTTCACTATCACCTAAAAACCTGAATGGTGGGACACCTTATTTTCAGATATTCAGTGTTTGACGTCTAAATAAGAAGCTCCCTAACAGGTCAGTGTGGGTTAGAGTTGTTGCAGAGTCTCTCCTGTGGCCAAGCAATGTAGGATGTGCTCCACTTCCTTGCTCTGCTAAGAGCTTTATATTATTTTGTGACTTGCATATTATCATTCTCATTTTATACATGAGGGAATTGAGGCTTAAAAAGGTTAAGAGAACTTCCTAAGTTTACACAGATAGTAAATGACAAAGCTCAATTTCAAATCCAAGTCTACTAAAATCAAACTTCATGCTTTTAGGCACCCCACTACAGTCTTGCTAAGTGTGATGATGGGGCCCTGGGAGCCACCTAAGCCCAGGGCAGTGTTTTTTGCCCCTTTTAGACAATGACATTTATGTGAAACTAACATAATTCCAGACATACTAGATAAAGGGTGAAATTCAATGGTAGAGCAAATAGCAAACAAGAACTATAAGAGGCTTTAAGAAATAAAATTATAGATATCACAGATGGCAGTGATAAGAGTTTTTCTGCCTGCCAAAGCACACTCTTACCGAAGCTGCTGCCTAATCCGTTTCAAAGTCAAAAGAGAACTCTTTCTGCGGCTATGATGAGGAGTAGACGTAGCTTCATCCTGAGCTTCTGGTTCTTTTGCTTCCCTGAATGATATCATAGCAAGGTTATGGAAAGCAGTTTTAGGCACTAGGGATCAGTGCAGGCGTCAGAAGATGGTCAGGCAGCCTGACTGGCTCCTATTATTTCACAGCTACTTTGGAAGGAGTTAAATACACTTTGCTAAAAAGTTTATTACTGAAGATTGATTCAGACCCAAAGATCGAAGTTTGCTTAAAGCTTATCAATTAAATCTGACTCACCACCTCCCCAACTAAAGACCAGAATATACTAATCCCAATATACTAATCTGATGCTTCTGTGAATTCACTGTCCACTCAGGCTCAAGATTAGCAGAAATGCAGCTATATATTAAATATAAAGTATTTATCAATCTAAACAATTGAACTGGGTGCTGGAGTTTCTGAGCAGGAAACACCAAAATGTGTAATTTTTAGCTTCTCACGTTATTTGTGCAGCCCACTATTTACAAATACTGTCTAGCATCAAACAGCAAACTTTGTTCTAGCTGTGTTATCTACTTATACTATAAGTATTTGAGAATGGTTTCCATTTTAAAAAAAACTAAAAAATGACTATTAAAATGTAGCAAAGTGCCACAGCAAGTAATGAGATCCACGACTGTGAAGCAATTCAGATTTGGGAAATTATCTTCCGGAGCAGTGATCTCCAAAGGATAGCTGGGGTGTACCAGAGTCGCCCCAAAAACATTTCAAAAATGCAGATTCCTGGGCCCAAAACTCAGAGATTGATTCATTATGCCTGAGAAGAGTCTCAGAAACCTATATTTTGAAAAAGCTCGTTAATTCTGTGACACATTCAGATTTGTAACCCACATATTTCACATCATGTGAAAGATCATGATTTACTCTATGGGAGGCAGGATAATGTCCCGGTCACCTCTTTTTGATCTTTTCTGGTTTCAGAACCATAGAAGGCACCACTGAAGATCTTTTCCCCTTCCGGAATGGGGTAAGTCTTCTTTCTTCACTAATCTCCAATTTCAAAGCTGAGACTCGGGTTCTCAGAATCATGTGACATTCACGTGAAGCTTTCTTGTCCTCGTCAGCACAAGAGTGTTGAATCTCTCCAGTTTTCTCTGGGGCTTTCAAAGCCAGAGACAAGGTCTGAAGTCCACTAGGCCGGGACTTCTTAGAAGGTGAGCTAATTTCAGAGAAGGCCACTTTTTGTTTAGCTCTCCTGGGAGAATCCAAAGAAACCCACGAAGTCTGCTGGGAAATCTTAGCATTAGGTGTCCTAGGAGAACCTAAGCCCAAGAAAAAAAATCACCACCACATGTGAATTTTATAAGCCGCACTATAGACACTCCCAATCTCATTATAGCTAAATTCATCCACTGAAGTTATACAAAGACATGAATTATCCATATTCTTAATTTTTTCATGTTTTCCCCCCACAAAAGGTAGCTAAATTATTTTTAGTCTATTTCTTAAATTCCATTTTCCTACTTAGAATGATAAATCAGCTATTAAGTCAGCTTTTGTAGATAACTGTTCAATCATGTTTCTCTGAAGTAATCTACCAGAACAGCGGTATACAACCAAAGGTAATACCGTACATCCTCAGCTCCCATTCAACAGAATTTGAAAACATTTATACCAATGGCTCTGTTGAGTACACCATGACCTAGATTTTTCTTAACCAGTATTACATCTACCAATAGAGAGAAGGTGGAACCCTCAGGGCAATCAGCTGGGTTCAGTGAATACACAGAACCATGTTTGGATTTGCTCCTCTCTTCACCAAGACCATGGGTGCCAGAACCCAGGCATTCATTTACAGTTATCAGTTGAGCTATTAAAATGGCAAGGAATGTGCTAGGTGTTTGGAGGAAATAAAAGTTCAATGAGACCTGGTCCCCAACCACAAGAAGGGAAGATACTATACATGGATATCTATAATGTGAAGTAAAATGATTGTCCTAAAACATTTACATTCTAATAAAGATGGTTTCTGAGCTAGAGCTTGAAAGAAAGGCAAAATTTCAACAGAGAAAAAGAGAGGGATATGTGCAGGAAAGAGTAACCAGAAACTAATAAAACTGATTATAAAAGATGTTAGAAACCGGATACAGGAGTAAAGAAAGGAAAATGCTTCTCTAACTATACTTGTTTTAAATAGTTTTGACTCTTTAACTATGTTAATATTTCACATGTCTAAAAAAATCAAAGATGGGAAAAGCCCTAAAAATTAAACAGAAATAAAAGAACCTAACTGTATATCACCAATAATACAGTTAGAAGAAAAAAATTAAAGTAACTTTACTTCCTCAGTGGAACATATTCTAAAAGCATAAAGCACTACAAAAAATTTTAAACTTTACTTGGTAAGTTTACTGCTGGTAGTAGCATGGTATAGCTATCATAAAACTCTTTTGTGTATATCAGGCTTGCTCCTGAGAACCAGAGCTCTTCTTCCTGAAGGGAGATACAATTATGGATTATGGGAAGGAGGGGAAGAGGTTTGTGGTCTATAGACTAGAAGTATCAGTATGATTTCAAGAGTTGTAAAAAATATAAATATTTCTTAGTTCTTTCACTAGGAATCTAAAAGCAGTGTCACCTTAGAGATCTTGAAGAAAAACAACAATCTCACACCTATGAGGATGGCTACTATCAAAAACAAAAAATAACCAGTGTTGGGAGAAGGTGGAGAAATTGGAATGCTTGTGCACTGTTGGTGAGAATGTAAAATGGAATTACCAAGATGTAAAACAGAATTACCATATGATCCAGCAATTCCACTTCTGGGTATATGTCCAAAATAAAAGGACTCAGGCAGTTATTTGTATACCTGTATTCATAACAGCATTAAGCACAATAGCTAAAAGGTAGAAGCTACACAAATGCCTATTCATAGATGAATGGATAAACAAAAAGTATATACATACAATAGGATATTATTCCTCCTTAAAAAGACAAACTTTGACACATTATACAACATGAATGAACCTTGAGGACATTATGCTAACTTAAATAAGCCAGTCATAAAAGGATAATACTGTATGATTCCACTTGTAAGAGGTACCCTGATTGGTCAAATTCAGAGACAGAAAGTAGAATGGTGGCTACCAGAGGATAAGGGAATGGGGAGTTATTGTTTAATGGCTGAAAGATGATGATGATGATTGTGCAACTATGTAAATATATATATAAATATATAAATAAAAAATATGTAAATATGTATAAATAAATATACTTAATGGCACTAAACTGTACACTTAAAAATAATTAAAAAGATAAATTTTATGTCATGTACATTTGACATATCCGATCAGTACCTGGCCCACCCTTGCACTAACTTAATACTGCAGCATGAATTAGTATTTTATCATATTCCTTTAGCCTCAATATTGCCCACTGTGACCCATTCCATACTTACTGACAAGCTCTAGCTTCTTCCTTGCCCTTGGAGTGACAGGATGGATAGGAGTATGGTGTGATTTGGAGGTGGAATGCCTTGACTCAATCCTTTTGACTGCATGTTCTGCTGTGGTCCAAGAAAGGTTTTCTATGCTCTTAGTCTTGGCTCTCATGGGTCTTTGGCATGTAGGACTGCCTTCTTGTAGCTTACCCAATTCTGCAAATAGTTCTGGAGACAGTGGTCTGAACATCTTCTCATTCCAAGATAGTTTCACAAAGAGTGTCTTCTCATTTTTCAGATCCTTAGGTATTACTTCATCTGGGGCTAAAGCTACTACCTGAATTTAGGAAAGACAAGTGGATAAGAAGAAATAACCAAAAGAGCCAAGAAATTCTCTATGAGAGCTATGATTAAAAAACATTTAAGTTTGTATCCTTACCTAAACATTACTTTTCCAAGCTTCAGAGGCACAGATATAGCATAGCATATCTATACCCCATGTTGCTTGCTTTTCCAAGGCATTCTACTCAGCCATGCCAAATTTTCCCACAAAAACTTCTCTAAGCATGCTCTCTGCTCAATAGTCTAAAATGGCTTCCCATTATGGCATGGCAAGCTCAGATTACTTAAAGTGATTTTCGATGCTTTCTAAAATCTGGCCGCATTTTACCTCCTGAGTGTTCAATACTCTTCAAAATGGTCTTCCATCACTAGTCGAGCTTGGCTTGTCACAGCCCTGCTCATTCCCACCATCGTGCTCTTGCCTAAACATCCTCTTCCCACGCTGCATTTCCAGATCTATCCATGTTATTGCTTCAATTTCTACAACTGCCTTTCATTTCTTCACTCATTTGGCAGGTTAGGCTGGGCCCACAGATTGGAAAAATCTGACTTCAGTCATGCCAGACCAAAGCTTCTCTATACTACCATTAAACCAACCACCAAATCACCATGTGACCACACTTCACATCACTATCTGCTCTCATTTTGGTCCTGAAGTAGCTCAAAGAATAACCCATATCTTAGTCTCCAAACCAGTGCCTCCATTCAGCCTATAGCTCATTGGAATCTGATTTATTATAAAATTCCATAATGCAAATTTGCCTATAGAAACTAGCCCTCTTTGTACTGATTTACTGAAGGTAAGCAAGCATATTCAGCCTTGCAATGCTTCATGACTGCCACAATCATAGCTAAACATAATTTCTCACTGAGGTATATTTGCTAATTCCTGCTCATCCCTCAGGTCACAATCTAAATGTCACTTCCACCAGGAAGCTCCTAACACATAAGAGCTCTCAATAAATATCTGTTGAGATAAAGCAGGCAGACAAACAGAGAAGATGATAAATAGCAAAAAATTCATTTCTGTGGGGTAAATTAGAACCAGTAATATCTTTGAGATTATGTAGTTTAGGAGACAGCCAAAAATAAGTTTCAAGATAGAACTGAGAATTAAGGCATCACCTACCCGCACAGAGCCAATGATGGTTTCAGCGTTAATGTTGCTGTCACAAGCAGGGTAATCATACCAGAATATTTCCTGTTTAGCCGGCTTCCGGCCCAGCAAATGCTGTTTACAAATAGGGATTTCACAGAATCGAATAAACCACTGTACTCGAGCACGTTTCTTGGAATAAGATTCAAAATCTAGGGGGGACAGGTGGAAAAAGAAAGGTTAAGAAAATGTGAAAATATTTTATTAAGTAAGCCCTTTTTATGTGCCAGACACTGTGATAGGCACTTGATGATACTTGATTAACACATTATTTTTAATCATCACAATAACTCTACAAGGTAGGTACTATGCTCTCTCCCTTTTATAGAAGTAATCAAGTTACAGGGACCTTAGATAATTTGTCAAAGGTCACAGGACCAACCAGCAGCAATCTGACTCAACTCAGCACCCATGTTCTTCTCACTTTGCTGTACTTCCTAATGGTACTATCAGTCTTCAAAGAAATTACATAAGGCATTTGAGAAGGACAATTCTAATTAAGGGCACTGAACAAATTTTGCAAATCAAACAGCAGAAAAACAAAAATCCTGGCAAGAATCAGAGCATCAGCCACTGAGATGACTTCTGGCAAACATTTTTTTCTTCCCTCTTCTCTCATCCTTTTGCTCTATTCCAAAAATCCTGCCTTAATGGCCATTTTTACCTATTCTTAAAAATAAGAGAAAAGCTAAATTCTTAAGTCCCCCTATCCTATTTTATCCAATACTGCTCTAGTGAGTGAATAAAGGTTACAGCTAGTGCTTAAGTGACCCCACATCAGAATCTAGGGTTCACACCCTTTATATGCTGCTTTGAACAGAGGAATCAGCAGCTGCCCCACTTCCCCACCACCTAGCACCTCCCAATTATTCATGACAAGAAATGGGTTTCATTCAACCAAAAACTCACCATCTTCAAACAGCTCTATCAATTTAGCAACATATGGATTTTCATCATCATCCCCTTCAACCAACACGAACTGTCCAACGTAGATGTGAATCTCAGTCGAACAACCTTGTAATATCACACTCATTTCTCTAAGAAGTAACAGAAACATGTTAGGAAATCACTTAAGGTGGGCCAAGCTTTTCAAATACTCCGGGCACAGAGGAAAGTGCTCTCCAACTAGAAAGTCCCCTGAATAATTTCTCTCTGCTGACCAATTCTATTTGAAAACCAATTCACATTCAAGAGTAAATGAAATGTGTGGAATGAATTGTTTTAGCATTTAATGATTAATCTAGAGGTTGTAATATGAACCTTACTTCTCTCAGTTATTATTAACAAAGAACACTAAAGTCTTCCCATGGCATGAAAGCTGCCCAATAACAATATCAAATTGTTAAGAGATCCCTATGGCTGGGAGGATATAGTAAGCACATCTAATCCTACCCTGTTATCATGTAGAATTACAAAGAACCTTAACTAGATATGACGTTATCATACTTATCAAATTGTATTAACCTGACATAATGTCTTCCTCTTCACAAACTGCTGTATTTATGCTACCATCTTCTTACATCAAACAAAATCTCTCGTGTAATCAATTCAAATTTACTGTCCCTCAATCCGTAGTAACTAGAACAGGTGAAATACAAATTATTAACAGTTTAATCTGGAGAAGCTTTATTTCCAGAACAAACAAAGTACTCTATTACTCACTTATAGCTTTGGTAGTGTAGTTTTTGATCCACAAATGGCTTGCCAACCCATGAATAAGTTCGTCCAGTCTTCTGCCGTGTAGAATAGCATGCCATTGCTCCTGTGTAAAAGTCACTAACTGAGTTAATGTGATAACAATCTGATGAATTCTACAACACAGTCCCTGCCTTCAATGAGTTCAGATTTCTTTTCTGCCCGAGCTACAGTTCCACACATTTTAGATTTAGGAAACATTTTCTTTGAGGAAAAAGTCAAGCTCTCTGAAGATCAAATATAAGTAATTAAGTAGCATCTGTGTACATCTTATAATATGTCCGTTTTTTCCTATCCAGGGAAACAGGAGGGTCAATATATAAGAAATGAAACCATAAATGTTTAGAAGTACTTACTAGGTACAAGGCACAGTGATAGATAGGAAACATCTAACAACTTGAAACTAAAACACAATGAAACAACAGTTGCAAATACTTTGATAATATTTATAATCTAGAAAGGGATAACTATAAATGCACTAAAGAACAACTAATACTGCAAAGAACCAAGAAAAAGAGCCAGAGAGACTACTCCAAATTAGAGGACCAGATCTATGGCTGTTCAGGGAGGAACAGCTTCCTACAGAGGTATTCTGAACTGAATACTGAATAATGAGTAGATACTGATAAGATGGAATGAAGTGAGGGATTCTAAGGACTGGAGGCAAAAACATGCAAGAGGCATTTGGGAGAGTGGAAATGGTTTTTATCACATATTCCACTTACATTAAAAGAAAAAAGTGTCACTGACCTGTATTGCTCTGGCAGTTGTAAGGGGTACAGTTCTTTGCAGCTGACAGGTCCTAGGTCTAAGTATTGTGAAATAGCTGAAAATAAATGGGAAAAAAAAAAGCATTTTTACTGACAAAAACAGAAATGCGAATGAAAAATCCAAACAGATGACAATCCTCTTTAAAATTTGGAAACTGCAATCTACTAGTCCTAATAATAAAGCCAACCCAATATCTTAAGTTTAAGTAATAAAGAAAATAAACCATTCTTCTAAATTCACTATTTTTCTTATGGAATTAAAATTTGATAAAACTGGGGTAAAGAAAATTTTTTAAATCCAGTCTGACAAAATTACTGTGAATTAATGATAATAGGACCAATAATTTCTATCTATGTTGAAAACAACAGAATTAGAATAGCATATTAACATCCTGATTAAACAAACAAGCTAGTTTCCTAAAGTTCAGTAGCATTATGTCTTATATTCTACTTGGGAACATTTTGACCCATAAGATTTTCTGCTTTTAAAAAAGGGTTTTTTTTTTTTAAAGTATACTTTGTGGAAACTAATTAGCAAAAAGAAGATATTGAGCCATTAGTAAATACACAGCTTACAAACGACACCTGAATGATTGCTATTAAGAATATACCAAAAGTATAATTCACAAGAGTACTACTAAAATCAATCTAATTTCAATTAAGTACATTGCAGAAATGTACAAACAGCAAAGAAGGTTAATAAGTAAAAACAAGATGTATTCAAGTAAAAAATGAATTTGGATTCATATAATCTTTTGATAAAAATCAGTAAAAGTGTTTGACTTCCAACATACATTCAAGGAAATATGTAAAACTAACTTACCTTCAATACATGTTCCTTTTAATGGCTACTGTAACATGGATCAGTCAGGTGTAAACTTAGAACTTTTAACCTTTCCTCAATGAATTAGGCAAATTAGGCTACTGAAATACAAACAAAAGATTCAAGTAAATCAAAGTACTCTGGAATATCAGCAAGAGTACTTGGTGGCAACTTGGTATCTCTCAGAGAATGTTCTACAACTCTTAAAATAATCTAACTTTAAGATAAATGGCCTGATTTGTCACTCTATGATATTTGATTACATTGGTACAATGAGCTAATGTTTTCGAACCCAAAACTGGCAAACAGAAGGACTATGTCCATATCCTAAGGAATCAAATCCATACCCCGACTCTTAAATCCAGCCATATTTTAGCTTACTATAGCAGGCATCCTCCTTCAAAGCAAAGTCAAGATAAAATTTAACATTCCTTTTCTAGGTCAGAGGTGGCATTTAATGAGACCATACAGTAGTCCCCTTTATCCTCAGGGGATACGTTTGAAGACACCCCCCCACATACAGGAGATGCTGGAAACTGGATTTTGAACCCTACATCCACTATGTTTTTTCCTACATGTACATACCTATGATAAAGTTTAATTTATAAATTAGGCACAGTTAAGAGATTAACAATAATAACTAACAATTATAACAATATACTGTGATAAAAGTTATGTGAATGTGGTCTTTCTCCAAAAATATCTCATAACCAATCTGACAACAGAGCTGGCTAACCAGCAGATAGTACATACAGTATGGATAACACTGGACAAAAGGATGATTCAAGTCCTGGGCGGGACAGAGCTGGACAGCACAAGATTTTATCATGTTACTCAGTACCATGTACAATTTAAAACTTAAGAGGTTTTAGTGCTGGAATTTTTTTATTTAATAATTTCAGACCTCAGTTGATGCAGGTAACAAACCTGGAAAAGTCAAACTGTGGATAAGAAAGGGGGTGACATATGCATGTGTGTGTGCAAAGGTGAGTGATTCTAGGCTGAGCAGGCAGGGAGTAGGAAAGAGGATTATCTGGGCCTGGAGTACTTAACCTGCTCAGGGCTTTTTTTTCCAAACCTCAAGACAAACTAAGGTTGTTAGTGCCCTCAAGCTTATGCAGTTGCTGTTATATCTTCTTGCAGTTCTTTGCAGGGATGGCTCATGTCACAGCTCCAATGAAACTTCCTCAGGGAAGCCTTCACTGACACCCAATAAAAAGTTACACCCCACACACACACACCCTAATTCAGCCCCTCAGGGTAATGTTCCATTATACCACTCTTATCAAAACAATACTACTTTCTTATTTATTGTGTTTCCTACATTAGAATATTAACTTCTAAAAGAATAGGGATCTTGGAACCTTGTCTACCTTGTTTATAATTGTGTCACCAGAGCCTAGGTTAGGACATAGCACATAATAGGCGAATAAATGAATAAATGAATGAAAATAATTAGGACAATACCAAGTGTAGTAAGGATGTATAGCAGATGGAACTCTCATACACTGCTGGAGGGCATGTAAAATGGTAAAACTACGTTGTAAAATTGGTAGTATCTACTAAAGCATGCATATCCTTTGACCCAGCAATTTCAATGGAATATACCTACAGAAAAATATACACATTGTGAAAAGATATGAGCCAGAATGTTCTTATAAAGCAATAAAATTAAACCACTACAACCACTCAAAAAGTGAGGAAAATCTCACAAAATAATGAGCTAAAGAAATCAGCAAAAGAATACACATTATATTAATTCTATTTATGTAAGATTTAAAAACAGGTCAAAGTAACCTCCCGCGTTAGAAGTCACAATAAAAAGTAACTAAGGTAACTGAAAGGAAGCACAGATGGCGTAAGGATGGAGTGCTAGTAGGATGCTGGTCATGTTTCTTGATCTAGATGGTTACATAGGTATGTTTTTATTTTAATTAAAATTATTGGGGTGACATTAATAAAATCAAATAAGTTTCAAGTGTACAAAATCAACAATATGTCATATATATAGGTATGTTCTCTTTAAGAAAACTCACTGACATGCTATTTTTAAAATTGGCAGATTAGCTCAGAGATTATAAAATTTAAAAAATTCAAACAATTAAAAAACTCATTAAACTGCACATTTATGACTTGTGCACTTTTCTGTATGTATGTTAATTTTCACTGAAAAGTTCAAAAAATTAATCAGGAATCCTTCTGAAGAGGCAGAAATCATAGATGTCAGGCCCCTTTGTACCATCACCCCACTTTCTTACCCTTGACCCAGCATTTCATCCCATTCACCATCAGCAGAAAGATTCCTCAAGAGAAGTAGAAAAGAGGGGTAGAAAGGCAGGCCTGACTTGGCCTAGCAAAATGCTTTGGCTTCCAGGAGATACCTACTACAGACTCTCAATGTTGCAGAGACCAAAAATCTGAAACATGCCACCCAGTCCAGGGGTCATACCCAAGGAAAACAGATAAGAGTCACAGTAAAAATAATGATAGCAGATATTTATTGAGCCAATATAACAAGGTGGAGGCAAAACTCTTGCTATATTTATCTCATTTAATCCTCACAATAATCCTAGAACAATGTTAGCACAGGGCACTAAACTAAGTACACAATGGGCATTCAATAAGCATTTGTTGAATGAAAGGCAGATGCTATTATCACATCAAGATGGTAACTTGTCCCAGTGTTATACAGAATGGCAGAGCCTTAATTAAAATCCTAAGTAACGGGATTCCAATGACTGTGCTCTTACCTACTTTACCATATGTGAAAGTGGATAACGTTAAATATATGCCTAAGAGAGTTTGTTTCTGATGTGCTTATTTCCATAATGCAGGCTTCCCAGACAGTAACTGAGAGGTCAAAAGGGCCTCAATTTCTTTACCCATAAAATGAGATAATAAAGTCCTCTTTTTATTCAACCAATATTTACCAATCACCTGTGTGTGTCAGGCATGTCCTAGGATTATTTAGGATTAAGTGAAAAACTGCAAAACGGTAAAATTACTCCCGCACTTCCTTAATCCCTTGCTCTTTTTGTAAGGAACAGAGGTGTTTTTTTTGTTTTGTTTTGTTTTGTTACTAATTTAATGAATGCTATGACACTCACATACAATTCATACAATTTTGCGTTCAACTTCAGGGCATTTATATATTTTTTTAAAGTCCACATATTGCCCTCTGTTATGGTTAAAAACTGTTTCAGAGGGACTTGATAAACCATGCTCTCACATCGGAATCCTCCACTGGCATTCACAAGCAGTCAGTACAGCAGGGAAGAGGTTACCATTTTTAGAGCCAACTAAAATCGAAAATTGACATATTTAATCATTGCAGTTTCACAGATGGTAGCCCAGAATAAGACTCTCGCATCTCATGCCTCTAAGTCCAGTGCTTTTTCCAACTGTCAAAACAGAAGGTCTTTCTATTCTAGGGTTACATTAGGAAGTAGAAGAGGTGCCATTAAATTTCTCTCCTGGAAAGAAGGTGGATGAATGAGTGCGCAGCAGTTAAGAGCAGCTCAACTGAAAAAAGACCTGGGTAGGAGCCCAGACCGCTTAGACACAAAAAGCGACCTAGACAAGTTTCTCTCTGGACGCAAGTACATCCGTGAAATAAGGTAATAACTAACACTGCTCCTACTTCCTGTGGTGGCATTTAATGAGACCATACAGTAGTGGATCAAAGGAGGGAAAGAGGCGATGCTTCACAACGGCAGTGCAGATAGAAGGGTGGTTAAGATCGTTACTGAGAGTCTCAGGGAACTGAGGGTAGGAAAGCTCATGGTTCTTAATGCTGTTGGCTTCCCGCTTCTCTACTGAAAGCTCGCAGTCGCTGCAGGAAGCCTTTTAGCAATCGGGATGTGGAAAAGAAACGCTCCTCACTTAACAGTCGCTTAGGAAATATCTGCTGAATGACTGAGTCTACAAAGAATAATTTCCTCAGTCCCTCGAACCCACTGGACGCCGAAGCTTCATAAAGCTAGGCGCAAGCCCTCCACTTTCCACCGCCTCCGCTTCAGGAGCTCTTAGAGCTGCAGTAACTCTCACCTGAACCAGCTGGACTCCTCTTGCAGCCACCCGTCTGTTCACTGGCGCCCTAGTAAACTCCTCGCTCGGAACGGAAAGAAAGTGGAGAAAAGAAAATTTCGCGCCAAACGCTGTGCCCCGCCCCCAGGCTGTCTCCACGTTCCGTCACCAGCCAGCCCTCCCGTCCCGCCCACCTGAGGACGCACGACGTACGTACGCACGCAAACGCGCAGCAGCCATCATAGATTCCACCGGGGTCGCTGTTTGGGGAGGGAAGTTCCTTACACCGCAGCATTTCCGGTTTGAGTAGTCGCCTAAACTCATAAATGAGACTTCCTCCATCTTTGTCCACTTCCCACTTTTTTTAACCTGGATGTGACGCACTAAAAGACCCGACGGAAATAGAATTGAAGGCGTTCTAAAATGGCTAACCGCACAGTGAAGGATGCGCACAGCATCCACGGCACCAACCCTCAATATCTCGTGGAGAAGATCATTCGGACGCGAATCTATGAGTCCAAGTACTGGAAAGAGGAGTGCTTTGGGCTTACGGGTAAGTGGGAGCGCGCCGACCTCCCCTTATCGTCCGCTTTGTGGCCCACTTTACCTCCCTAGGCGCCTGTAGGAGTGGCCCCGGGGGTTAAGACTGGAGAGGACTCTGTCAGAAAAATCTGAGCGCCTACTATGTGCCTATACTTGTGTTGCGGTTTGGGCACACAGATAGGGCCTTATCCTGAAGGGTGTCTCAGTTGGGTGTTTTGAGTTCCATGTTTAATGATAACTTGCCAAGTTCCAAACAGTGTTAAGTTCTGGGATCCCGAAGGTATAGGAAAGTCAGCATGCCGGGAACTAAATTCATGGTCTTACTGTCCCTAAATCTGAACGTGTTTCCGCGTTCGGGTCCTAATATCAGTTCTTCAGCGAAGTTTTCCTGGTGATCTTTTCATCTTTTAGTAACTATTTTAGTTACTAAAACAGTAACTGGCTTTTCTTTTTAGTAACTTACTTCAGTGAGCCAGGGCTGCCTTTACTGTGAAATGAGTTTAATGCCCACTCCAAGGGTTGTTCTAATCATTAACTGCAGTAACGTATAAAAAAATGTTTAGTATAGTTACAGGTATATATTAATAAAAAGTACTCGGTAATCAGTGGTGGTGGTGGTGCTGGTTCTTACTACTGCTGCTCCCATCACCCCTAGCTGAGTGTCCATGGACGAATCGTATTCTCATTCCATAGTTCTCTCCTTGGATTGATCCCATAAGAGTTATGTCCTGTATATGTCAATGCCTTCAAATTTATCTCTCCAGCCCAGATATTTTCCTGAGATCTAAATCTCTAATTCGAAGACATGCCAACTCAATGTGTCCAAAAGTGAACTCAGCACACTTTTTTTCTTCTAACCCTAGGTTACGTTCCCTTGTGGTATATTTTCATTGCATTCTGTGTCTTCTTTAAACTACTCATCACACTTTTGTTATTTTTTCAGTGCTTTCTGCCTTGCCAGACTGTAAACTTTGTAATAGTAGTAATTGTGTGCCTCTTTATTCCTCTATCTGTATCTCTCGTACTTAGCACGCAGCTATAATGTTGAATGAATTACATAATTTATCCTAAAGGAACTTGAAATCTGATATATAAAATGATTTCTCATTAATGGTATCTAACATTTGTTATTTGCTATGTGTCAGGTGAGTATTAGCATCTATTTGTATAGTCTCATTTGATTTTCACTATACCCTTAAACATTGTAACTTTATTATTTAGATTTGAACTGACAGGCCCAAAAGGAGATAAAATGACTTTCCCTTGTTCACACAGCTAGTATTTGATTTTGACAGCAGCATTGGAAGGTTATTATCCCCATTCTGTAGATGAGGTTTGCTCAAGGTTATGTAGCCATTGAGAAATTGTTTTTCTTTTCTGTTTTATTTTGAGAACCAAAAAGGAACTTTGTGATCAATCTGACATGTTCACTGACCAAAAATAACTTCACAGGGTGCTCTGATAATAAATTCTTAAGGGGCAGGTTGTTGTGGGTAGTCACACCCCATGCCTATAACTTCTTCAGTAAAAGGTTTCTTCTTCAACATAAGCCTTGTTTATTGTTCTTGTCCATCTAGATTAACACACCTTTGAAATGTCAGAGTATGCTCTTTTGAGTAGCACCTAATCTTGTTAGCTATCCTATAATTCAATTATAGAAATTTCTCTGCCATGCTTACTCCCACTATCGTGTAATCTTCCTTAATCCCTTGCTTAATTCCAAATATATAAAAAGAACTGCAAAATTCATTCTCCTGAGCATCTGAGATTTTGCTTTCTGGCATATCATCAGTGTTGCTCATATAAACTCTTATAAAAATTCTCTGCAAATGTGGACATTCTTATGTCAACACTTTTAACTCATAATCTGGCAATGTTGGCCCTAACATCATGATGACAAGCATGGACTCTGAAGTTAGACAGCGTAGATTTAAGTCCAGGCCTTGCTATTTTCTGGCAGTGTAGTTTGAGCAAGTCATTTAACCTTTCTTAGCCCTCATTTTCCTTAGCTGAAAACAGAGGCAGTGCTAGGATTTACCTCATGCCTTGTGAAGATTAAATGAGATAATATGAAATGCTTAGCAAACTACCAGGCATATTCATAAGATATATTAGGTACTATCATCAGCATTTATTATTATTATTAATCTACTCTTATTCTCTTACATTAAACTGTTGATCAGTATTCAGGAGTGCTATACCTTGAACTAACTTCTCTCCACTTCCTACTGGGAAAAGCTTAGCTTTAATTAATGTCTGTGATGTCTGTCACTCTATTTGATTTTTGTTTTTGTTTTTAGCTGAACTTGTAGTCGATAAAGCCATGGAATTAAGGTTTGTGGGTGGCGTCTATGGTGGCAACATAAAACCAACTCCCTTTCTGTGTTTGACCTTGAAGATGCTTCAGATTCAACCGGAAAAGGATATTATTGTTGAGTTTATAAAAAATGAAGACTTCAAGTGAGTGAAATATTAACTAATTTAAAAGCTTCAATTTCAGTAGTCCAGAATTTGACTTTGGTTAAGAGAAAAGCATGTTGTAAAACTCAAACTTTTTAGGATGAACTTTTAGAACCTTTTAGAAATTTTTAGGAAATGTTTCACTTTCATTTATCGGTCAGGTATGTCCGCATGTTGGGAGCACTTTACATGAGGCTGACAGGCACTGCAATTGATTGCTACAAGTACTTGGAGCCTCTGTACAATGACTATAGAAAAATCAAGAGCCAGAACCGAAATGGGGGTGAGTATTGTTCCATGTGACTGGACCTTCATCCCTTCACCAGTATCTCTACCCTCGCATTGTCACATACATTGTGAGTGCTCCCCTTCATCTCCTTCTTTGGGAGTACTCTACTAAGATTTCCTGTTGGTCTTAGCCATCCTGCCCCGTCTGCCCCCCTTTCCAACTGCATCTTATGTTAATCCATGCCTTACATTATGTGCTTCCTCCATATGTGCTCCATCCCATAAGATCTAGTAGCTACAGAATTACTTTCTCCATAAAAGCTTTCCCCAAACCTCCCAATGTTACATCTTTGTAGTTCTTTCTACTGGCTTATCCTTTAGCACTATACCTCACACTACTGTATACAGACTAAGTGTACTTACTCATACTTATGTGGGAGTACCGTTGAAAAATAAGTATGCCAACAGGGGCAGCTCCATACCTTTTACAAAGAGACACTTTTTAGTGGTAAAGTGGGATTTGGGATAATGCAATCAAAACCTTTTTTATTATCATAAAGTTTGGTAACATTTGCCTTTCCCCTCTACATGTATCATTACACAGTTTGAAGGTTAAGAATATGGTATTAGACTTTAAAACTTCTGTTAACTTATTCATTCATTGAATAAATACATATTAAGTGCCAGTGTCATTCCAGGTACTATGCTATGGATTGGAAATAACATGGTGAACAAGATGGACATGGTTATGACCAATGTGAAATTAATTATTTATGATTATATTATGCTAAACTAAGATAGGGTATCTCATTGTGTGGGGAGCTGTCCTGTGCATTGTAGGATATTTAACAGCATTCCTGGCCTGCACCCACCAGATGCCAGTGGCACCCCACCCTGCCCCAAGTTACTAGGGGCAAAACACTCCTGGTTGAAACTACTGAACTAAGGGAATGTTTACAATTCTGAAATTGCTTCATTAACCATATAAAATACAAGTTCTATATTCAGAAACATAGCGGCTTTATATGAGAAATTACACTTTAATTATATAATCTATTGAAGAATCTCACCCCTGTAAAATTCATTACTATTTGTGCTTGCTTTTTTGTCTTTCCTGCTATTTGGGACAGCCTCATTTACCCCTTTATCCCCAGCTCCTAAAAGAGACCTGGCACATAGATGATCTCAATAAAGGTGAGTTGACTGAATGAAGGTAGGTGGTGATGACGAGGCTATGAAGGGCTATATAGTTTGAGCCCAAGTTTAACAGTAGTCCCATCTTTGTAATTGCCACACTACAATAGCTTTATTAGTAAATGTGCAAAGAAAGAGAAGCTGCAGAGAATTCATACTTTCTATACTAGGTACTTTGTTAGCTACTTTACATATAGAGTCTTACACTTCTTTTACATTTTGGCTATTTAAATTTATTTCCAGGTTGCTTGAGCTTATGTTTGTTTTTTTTTTTTTTTTCAGAGTTTGAACTGATGCACGTAGATGAATTCATTGATGAACTACTGCACAGTGAGAGAGTATGTGATATCATTCTACCCCGACTACAGGTAAGAAAGGTCACCCTTCTTCCCCCTAAAACAGGCAGATAGACACACACGCGATAAACCACTGAAGCTAATGCATTTCAGGGGTCTTAGTATGTAATCTTCATTTCTATGAAAAAGATAGGAAATAGGAGTGAGAGGAAAGCACATAATTTGAAGGGATGGGCTTTAAAAGTGAGTAACACAAGAAAACTTTAAAATGGTAGATCAAGGAGATTATAGTTAGGCTAGGTTTTTAAACTTTGTGAGCAGCTTTTCTTTGCCAATTGATCCTCATATAAAAATTTAGGATATACAACAGATCAAAGGAGGGTTAAGAATGGGAGACTGAGACCTTAACCCTTAAAAATATCACCATAATCATCCTGTTTCCTTTTCTTAGAGTTAAATGATTATCCATGAAGCACCTTTCAGGAATGAGTTTTACGGGGTATGATTTTAAAACTACTGTTGGAAATACAAAAGGAAAACAGAAGCTGTAGGTAGCCTAAAGAGAATGTGGAGAGAGATGTGGAGATTTCTAAAGAGAAAGTGGCAAGATGACTGAACAGGAATTTAAGAGACCTAAGTTTCTGGGTTTAATTAGAGTTAACTAGCTGTGGAACCTGGTCTTATTTTCCCATCCATAAAATGGGGAAACTATTAGACTAACCTCAGTGGTCTTTAAACTGCTCTGTGGACTGTGGACTGTTTTAAGGTTACTGAGAGGAATGAGACAACGTCACATATCCCAACCAGGACAGCTCCTTTTTTCTCTAAGTTACACATTGGGCTTGAGGGTGCAATTTCATTTGAACAAAAGCTTTTTTTCTTTTTCTTTAAATGGCTTTATTAAGGCATAATTGACATAGAATAAACTACATATATTTAAAGTGTACAATTTGGTAAGTCTTGACATTTATATACCCTCGAAACTATCATCAAAGTCAAGAATAGTGAACATATCTATCACCCTAAAAAGTTTTCTCCTTTTATGTAATCCCACCCTCCCAATACTCCTCCTCATCCCTAGGTAACCACTGATATGCTACAATAGTTTATAGTCTATTACAATAGTTTATTTTTTTGGAATAATACAGTGCATTCTCTTTTTTGTCTTTTCTTACTCAGCATATTTTGAAATTCATCCATATTGTTGCATGTATCAACTTTATTTTATTTCTGAATAGTATTCCATTATATGGATATAACACAGTTCGTTGACCCATTAGTCTGTTTATGCAGAATTGTGGGATACAAAATTCAGTCTACAAAAATCAGTTGTATTCTGTATAATAGCAGTGAACAACTAGAATTTAAAATTTTATTAAAAATATTTACAACATAAAATGTAACTAAGATAATTTTGTCAAAAGGTATGTAAGATCTACACTTAAAACTACAGAACATTGCATTACTGAGAAATTAAAGACAAGTAAATGGAGAGATATGTTTATGGTATATATTACACCATGATTAACAATTGTTTAACTGTCACTTCTCCAAGATTAATCTATAGATTCAATTCCAATCAAAAATCTTAAGAGACTTTGGTAGAACTTGACAAGGTGATTCTAAAATTATATGAATATGCAAAGGACCTCAAATATCCAAAACAACTTTGAAAAAGAACAAAGTAGGAGGACAAACACTACCTGATTCCAGGACTTGCTATAGTAACCAAAACATGTTGTATTGGCATGAAAATAGACAAATGGATCAATGGAACAAAATAAAAGGACCAGAAGTAAATTGTGGGTGTGTGTATGTGTAGTCATTTAGTTTCCTACAGAGATGTCATTCAGAAAGAATAATCATTTCCATAAATGGTGCTGGAATAATTGAATAGCCATATGGAAACAAATCTCCATCCTTAACTCATGTCATATTAAAAATTAACTTGAAGGTGATAATAATATGACTTAATCATAAATGCTAAGACTGTGAAGTTTCTAAAAACAATAGAAAATCTTAGTAACCTTGGGTTTGACAAAATGTTTTATAATAGGACATAACATGAATTATTTATTTAAAATTAATAAATTGGCCTTATTACATATAAACCAAAAGGGATAAAGACAAAAGGTCACATAGTATATAACTATTTTCATGTCATATATCCAGACTGGGTAAATCCATACAGAAAGCAGATTAGAGGTTACAAGGGGGCTGTAGGGAGGGGGAATGAGGAGGGATTGCTTAATAGGTGTGGGGTGGTTTCTGGTGTGATGAAGTTTTTAAACTGGCGAGAGGTGGTGGGTGTATAGCATCATGAATACACTAAAGACCTCTGAATTGGTTAATTGCACCTTATATGAATTTTACCTCAATAAAAAAAAAAAACAGATCAAAGGGATTTGAAAAACTTCAAAGTAGGGACTAGAATGGATTGTAAATATTTGATAAACGGATGAGATAAATTTGCTCGATGCAGCAAACAAGCTAGTTAAAAGCAGTTGGTAGGCAAGTGCTCACACTTAAATAGACCGGAACAACTCTTCCTTCAGTGACCCAGTTATAGGAAAATCCTATAAAAATTCTGAAAATGGGCACAGTACATATATCCTCTTCCATATTGACTGTTATAGTGACGAGAACAAGATTTTGAATCTGAAAATCTGCTTCCAGGGCCCAATTCTCATACTACGTGTTTGTACGTTTTATTAGCTGCTCTGATTATTACATCATCATCCTTATTATCCTTAGTTGCTATCATTATTTTTAGAAATACTACAAGAAATGGAATTCTTTAAAGTACAATCAGGTTGTAAATAAGGGTTCCAAAGCCTAGTCAGCTCTAAGCAAGCCTACTGATATAAATGAGGTGGTCTGTATGGAGTCTGGAGTAAAAACAATCCTCACTGAGGAGAAATTGAAATCTGACTGATATCTGTTATATCACAAAGAGGTGTGTTCTGGTGTGGGCTTCTACATGTACTGGATGAAGTGACCCTTAAGACTACCTTTTGCTCTGATTCTGTTCTTACTAAGTAATCCAAAGCTCATGTACCTACATTGGCAGGAAGCTGCTGTGGAATGAATTGTAATTTCATCAAATACTATAAATATATTTACTTTAGAAACTTTAAAGTCTGGTGAGCATTAGAGATTTGGATGCCTATCTGATGCAGTCCTGGATCCCAAACCATGGTGATCCTGTGACTGGAGAGCCTTTAAGATTCTTTTTAAATCTTAACAGAATTTTGTTGGGGATGAGTGAGAGTTAAGTAGCATGCAAATGTTACTGTTTATTCTTGGGCTATCCAACATTCTTAATGTCGGTAAGAAAATGTTAAGGGATCTTATGACCCAGCCAGTCCATTTGGCAGTTTGAACTCATCTTTGTCTTTCAAGTCTTTAATCACTTGGTAAGTACTGCTAAACCACATCTCAGAAGAAAATGGAACCAGAAGATTGTTTCCTGTGCCTTGTGAAAAATGAATGGCTTTAGACAGCTCCCTAAATCTTGGATCTACTAGAGAATTGGTGCTACTAAAGCAGGACCCAAGGCACTGTTTAGCCCCCAAACTGGGCTGAACTTCACTGGCTCTCTTGGGGTATTTTCTGATCTGAACCTCTCCTGGTAGAACTACCAGCCAGTAGTCTCAGCCATGAATTTATGGCTGTTTGAAACCCACATTTTTTTTTAAGGCTACTATACTGATTGATATCCCAGTGACCTTACAGGGAATAGAGCAGACAGAAAATTGTGTTCCCTTCAGCTTTGTATTTATTTACAGGGGAACTTAAGGAGTGTATAGATTATTCCAGGTCTTTTCCTTAGGAAAATCTTGAACCATCTAGGATGTCTTCAAAATGAAATTGTCTTAGCTACTGTTCCAGTTTTTCTGTTAATCCCAGAAGCCCACTGTTGGGGCTTCAGGACATAAAGGAGCTAGGAAGGCTCCCTAACTCTCATTGTTTTCTTTATAGAAACGTTATGTGCTAGAGGAAGCTGAGCAACTGGAGCCTCGGGTTAGTGCTTTAGAAGAAGACATGGATGACGTGGAGTCCAGTGAAGAGGAGGAAGAGGAGGATGAGAAGGTCAGGTACCTGAGAGCTTAAGGGTTGGAGGAAGGATAGTTATAGGGGATGATTCTTTTTTTGTTTTGCTTTTAATTTTTAACATTCTTTAACCAAAAAAAAAAAAAAAGTAAGAACATGTGCTTTAAAGTTAAATAGGCCTTGATTCATTTCTCAGTTCTATATATAGTGATATAATCTTATGCGAATTACTTAATCTCAGTGTTCTCCTTTTTAAAGCAAGAATAATATCTTTCTGTTAGGACTATAATGACTATTAAATGAGATGATACACATAAAGCCCTTAATATAATATTGGGACATTATAAAATTGCCTAATGAGTAGTAACTATTAAAATAAGTACTTGAGACAAAAATAATACTGTTTATAATTGAACCCATCCAAAGAACTAAGCCTGGATGAAGGGGAGGAAAGTGCCTACTACATGGTCATTTTCTTTCATTATTGGCTATAATGCTGAAAACTTGAAACAACCAACCTGTCAGGGAGCAGTCAGGTAAACTATTATATCAACTCAACAGACTATGAGGCAGCCATTAAAACTGTTAGGAAAAGTATATAGTAATGTGGAAATGCTTACAGTAAGTTAAAAAAGGATTTAAAAAACATTTGTGATTAAAATTGAAGTAACAATATATGTGTAGAAAGAGGCTGGGGGAAATATAAGAAATGCTGGCTTGTGGATAGATAGATACTGAGACAGTACGAACGGAAGTATAGCTCTGAGCCATCAGGCCTCCTGTTAAGGTGACTGCAAAAGGAAGCAGTCATTCATGAATTCAAAGCCATGCAAAGTTGAGGTGCTCTTCTGTGGTGAGTGAACCAAAGTAGGGTTTTTTAAATAGAAAATTTCAATTACATACCAAAGTGGAGAGACTGGGCCTTAATTTACCTGTCAACCTCGCTGCAGTGGTGATCAGCAGAGCTATTTTCTTTCCTCTATATCTCTACCCATTTGCCCCCATCAGTGATCTTGAAGCAGATCACAGCTGTCATCTCTTTCATACGTATTTCAGAAGGGCTCCCTTTTTAAGATAATTGATTCTATCATCACCCCACCCCCAAATCAATAATTCCTTAATTCTATCAGATATTCAGTATTCACATTTCCCCAACTGTCTTCTATTTTTTAATAGTTTCAATGAGTATTCAAATAAGGTCAATAAATTTTAATTGGTTTTTATGTCTCTTAAGTATTTTGTAGTCTTCTCAGTTCCCTTTTCTCTTGCAATTTTTAAATATAGCAGGTTAAATTTTTTTGTAAATGTCTTCACGTTCTGTAAATTTTTTATTTTCACTGTTGTGTCACTTAAGATGTTCATTTGTCCCTTGTATTACCTTTAAACTAGTTCTTAGATCTAGAGGCTTAATTGGATTTGGAGCTTTTAAACCCTTTGAAGTGGAGCAAACTACTTCATAGGTAGTCATGCCCTTTCCCCAGGATGAACCAAAGTCTGATTGTTTCTCTTTTTGCTGCTGCTGATGGGTCTAGATCCATTAAGGGTTGTAAAATGATATTCTAATTCTTTATTTCCTCAACACTGCTATAAAGAGAAACCTCCCAAATCAACATTTAGTTTTCAGAGGTAGTTTATATAGGAAAGGCAAGATACATATTTCCTTTTATCAATTTTTAAAATGAGTTGATTCCATAGTATTCTCCCAAGGTGAATGCTCTTTTGTTCTTGGTAACATTGTGAATTCATGGATTTAAACATCTTTGATGTGTTTTGAACCATTATTATCCTTCTTGATGCTCAAATTGTCCCATCTTTGGCCAGTGGGGGCTCTTCAGCTTGACTCATGAGACTATGATACATACTAGTCCTCATTGTCCTTGCTAATATGTGTTCTAGTCATGTTGTTAGCTTCTGCCCCACTCCCTGCAACAGCCATTTTCCAAGGAGCCCTTGGTTCTATTTATTGAGATATGGTATTTAGATAACACAATTTGGGTAATGTAACTGTTGCTGCAGGTCTATTTAGTAGGTTTTTTTGTTCTTTGTCCTAAGAGTTATCTCCCTATGTATTCAAATTACCTTTTAAAGTCTTTTGAAGGTAGAGTTTGGGACAGAATGGAGAGTGTAAGCAGTGTTTCTAGATGGCTCTCTATAAGTTTGTGCTCATTACTGACCCATCTCATTTCCAGCTGGAGAGAGTACCATCACCTGACCACCGGCGGCGAAGCTACCGAGACTTAGACAAACCCCGTCGCTCTCCGACACTGCGCTACAGGAGGAGTAGGAGCCGGTCTCCCAGGAGGTAAGGCCTTAGTCATCTGCCTCTTCCAGGGAGATGTTAAGTGCTATACTGTTGAAGTTTGGACTTCAGTGAAGGAAAAATGCCAGTAAAATGTCAGTCTATGAATAATGTTTGCTTGCCCAGTGTATCAGCAAAATAACCACCCACAAAACTTCAGTGGCAGACAATAACTATTTCAGTTCACAAGCCTGCAGTCAGTGATATAAGCTGGGCTTAGGCACTTTTTTGAGGATGTTCACTCACCTGTTTCGCAGTCAGCCAGTTTTGGATGGCTTTAGCTAGAATGACTGAGGCAGCTCATTTCTTTTCCATGTGTGTATTGTTCTAGGCTAGTTTAGGCATGTTCTCATGGCAGTAACAGAATTAAAGAGCAAACAAGCCTGATCAGCTATTATCTTTCCACGGTCTGTTTCTATCATATCTGAAAATACCCCATTGGCCAAAGCAAGTCACATGGCCGATCCCAGACTTGGGAGTGGGGAGGGTGCTAAAGTTACATGACGGAGGACATGGATAACAGAGATGGGTGGAGAATTGGGTCACGTTTTATAATCTGCAACACCCGGTGTATACTCAGTAAGGCTTTTTTTCCCTCTCTCTCTCTCTCCTTTTTCCATATAGGCGGAGTCGGTCTCCAAAAAGGAGAAGGTAGGTCTTCAGTGATGTGAAATGAAGGATAGGGATTTGGGGACTGCATTGTTTTGACTGCATTGTTGGAAAGATATGAGTCTGACCAGTCATTTTCACAGTCCTTCCCCTCGCCGAGAAAGGCATCGGAGCAAGAGTCCAAGACGGCACCGCAGTAGGTCCCGAGATAGACGGCACAGATCTCGCTCCAAATCCCCAGGTATAACATTTGGACCTTTTGCTATTGGTTATCTTAATAAAGAAATGTAATAGAAGCAGTTAGCCTCCTGCACTACCTGAGTGCCTAACTTGTTACTGTTTGGAAAAAGAAATGAACTTAGACCGGAAAAATTAAGAGTTCACACCTTGACTTGCTGATATGATGATGAGCTTCAGTTTTTTCATCTGAAGTTATAGGAATAAGACTTAACAGAGTAGTGACAAATGCCCAATGTGATGTTCTAAGAGAGGTGAAAATGACAGTGAAGAAGAGCAGAATCTCATTCATCCAATGGCTTTTCTTCCCCAGGTCATCACCGTAGTCACAGACACAGAAGCCACTCAAAATCTCCTGAAAGGTATGAAATGACCTCTATCTATTTTGACTTAAGATTTTCACTCTTTATTCATAAATTAAAGTCTCAATCACAACTAAATTAGACCTGAAATTTTCTTACTGTAATGGGATAATTAGGATTTCTCCTTCATTACAAGACAAAACTAGACTGTTGCCCTAAGAATTGCTAGAATTATGTTTATGGTGTTTTGTTTTTCCCTGTAGGATTGCTGCTTTGAATAGCAGGAGGGCATAAACTTTGGTCTCAGGAGACCTGGGCTTATATCCCAACTACTGCGGAGTGACACTGGACAAGTCACTTTGATAAACTTTCATTAGAAATATCTATATGCTATATACACGCTTAGGTGCACTCTGAGATCATTTTCTCAGTGATAAGTTTTGCATAGTAATGCATGATTCCTTTTGTTGCTCTGAGAAAAACACAACATACTTTTAATGAACATTGTTATCATCTCCATCCCAGATCTGTGTCAGCAAACTCTGGTCTTCCTCAAAAGTCCTTGCCCAGCTGTTAAATTTAATGATTTGTATGTGTTGCCATTTCAGATCTAAGAAGAGCCACAAGAAGAGCCGGAGAGGGAATGAGTAATGGACTCAGTTTGGATTTAGTCAGAATGGTCTCTTTCAGAAAAGAAGGCATCTGTCCATGTGGAAGGATTAAGTTCTACTCCCCAGGCAGCTATGAGAATATTTTAGGGGTTTTTTGACCTAAAAGTTTCTCCATTTTTTTAATGAAAGACGTGCTGAGTTTTGTATCTTGAGTGTACTCAAGTATATTCAGATTTATGAGGGTAGAAAGGATTTGAGGATTGGAAGGGTATATGAATGACAAGGAGAGGATGTGGCCACCTAATGATACTTTTGTTATTAAATTTGACACACTCATTTTCCATCTTTCTGTGGTTTGGTTTTTTGGTTTGCTCCATGATTGAAACTTGTGAAAATGCTAAGATTTATGCTGCTACTGTTACATTCAAAGATCAAGTTAGTAAAACATACTGGCACTAACTTTATTTCCCAGCAGTAATAAGTGGTAATAAACATGAAAACTGACTGATTAATAGCTTTGTAAGAATGCAAATGTAAGGCTTCTTCTGGATCGTTTAATCCAGTTGAACTGAACAGTTCAAGAAACAGTAAAACTTAACATCTTTTCTACAGCATTCTTATAATAGTTGTATCTTCTACACAAGCCTTGAATTCCAGGCTAAGGTGCTCAGCCTTGATCCTACAAACGTTGACATTATCCAAGTCTAGGCAGTAGTGGTAGGGCAACAACACTGAAAAAGTTTGATGGGAGAGAAAAGTATTACCACTCAGGGTTTTTTCCTGATTTGCTGAACAATAGTGCCATTCACAAAGCCAGAAAATACAGCAGGAAAAAAATCAAGATATGGGGGGGCATGTAGTGAAGGCTGTGGTAGTGAAAATGGTCAGTTTAAGTTTGAGACAGCTATGATACAACTAGGTAAAGCCCAGATAGTTGGAAATAGGGACTGGCTTTGAGCATAGTCATCTAGACCCAACTGACAATGTTTAGGTAATTGTGGAAGATGTAGAATGAAATGAAGTTTCCAAGGGAGTGTGTGTATATGTAAGAAAAGCCAACAACAGAACCGCAGGCATCAACAACTCTGGTGAGAGGATGAAGTGCAGTCACCTATTGAAAACTGAAATGAACCATTCAAATTAGGAGAGAGTAGGTCTAAGGATAAGCAAAGTAAGGACTCAGAAGTGTCCATGGGCATTGATAATCAAGAGAGTGTTGCGATCTATGCTAGAAAAGTTCTATTTACCTGTACTTACCTTTCTTCCTTTAAAAATGGGGAAAGTGATATGAATGACTTCCTGCATCTCTGGTCCCAGCAAGAATTGTAACCAACTGCCTCATCGGATGGATCCAGCTTCTTGGGAAACCATATCTGGTCATAGGATAAACAGTCTATTGCTTGCTATTGAACTGAAGGATTTTTGCAGCAATATTAAAGTATTTTGGAATCACATTTGAGATTTCATATTCTTCAGTGATTCCTGATAAAACTTTCAGCTAATAAAAATTGTCATTACAGGTGTTATGATTTAGCATACAACTATATATGATGGCCTTTAAAAAATATAAGCACCTCTACTTACATCTGACAGTCCTAGCAATTTTTCTTTACCAGTAATCTAGATGAAAAGATATGTCTTTTTCCTAAATAACCTATAGACAAATCAAGTCATCTAGTATACTGTTAAATTTTTTTAAAGTACACTTAAAAATTTCAAAACCTACCTTAAAAAACCCTAATGATTTTTAATACCAGAAATAAACCTCCCCAAACATAAACTAAACTTAAAGCATACTTATTTAGAGATATAAAATTTGGACCAACCTAAAGCAGGAAGTAGACTGTCCCTATTCTCTCAGTACACAGAGGTAACAGTGAGTAGAACACAAATATCTCTCTGGAGAGCATTTTGATAAATTACAGATTTCCAGAGGAGATGGAACTTAAGGGTTAACCTTGCTGAATGGCCATTTCTGTCATCTATGTGCTACCCTAGCGGATAAGGCCTTGGAACTGTAGCTTTATAACTCTTTGGTCTATGAAGATATACATCTTGCAACTTACCTCTGTACATACACTGTACTGAAAAAATTGTCAGGAAAAACTATTATGCAAACACATTCTGATGTTTACAGTATCAGTTTTTAATGTTGGTTGCAAACCACTAAATTGATTTCACTTTCTCACACTTTGAATTATATCGCCTTAAAAACTCTGCTACAGGGAAAAATGACATTTCTAAAAAATGAAAGGAGAAATGTGTTCTGAGGGACAAAGGAAATAATGGATTTGGTAAGAGGCTTCCAATACAACAACCCAACTTAAAAGCTCATTCTTCCTAGCCCCTTTCCATTATCTTCAGGAGACTGATTTAAGTTCAAATAAGCATTAATGAGAAAAGAATGATCACAAATGCCACTCCCTCCAAAAAGTTAAGTTCTCCACAGACTCAAAAACGACATAGCAAAGTTATGTTTTTAAAAATGCACATATATAAATCCAAAGAAGATTATAAAAGATAAAAGTTGGAAAATAAGTTTGGCAGAGTGTAAATTAAGATTTGAAAAATCAGAGAAATTAAACTTTAGAAGACAAACTAAAAGCTTTGAGAAAGTAGGCTAGAGGAAATTAAAAGTGGGAAATAAAAGCTATAGAGAAAAATCCTACGTATACATAATGAACATTTCTGATGAGAATTGGGTAAATCAAAGTTCTAAAAAAAATAGAATTTTCTGAAATAATCTATCAAATATCCTGATAAAGTGAAAATAATCATGGGGATCCAAGCAGATAAGTCATGTATAATAAAGAGAAAAAGAATTAAGGTCTCAGATCTTGCAGCAAACTTCACAACCTAAGTTGTCTCTAAAATAAAAGGAACAGACGTTCAAGTATGCATGAACTTACAAGCATTCAATCACTTGGGAAAAAATTGCCCGATAATGTAATTCACTCAACAAGAAATGAATCAAATTAAAGAGTTAGGAAAGAAGCAGTAAAAGGAGTAGTGGTAAACATTTTAAAAACTGATAATGGGAAATGATTATAAGATTCAAATTAAATATATGAACATTGTCTATACAGAAATAATATAACTAGGAAGTAGAGGAACTAAGTATACTAGTTCATTTATCATAATAGGAATCATATACTGTAACTAAAATGTACATATAGCTAAAAAAAGATTCCAGACTCTTAAAAATTTCCTATAATTATCTTTAATTTTCATAGGAAACTTAGAACTAGATTCTTATACAAATTAAATTTTAAGTTGAGCATTTCATTTTCACATTTTTGTCCTTTTGCTAAATCCAAGTAAAATTAACTTACTATAGCAATATGAGCCCATTTTTGTAAAACAATTTGGTGATATGTCACAGGAGCCTTAGAACTTCTGTTTTACCTAATCCCATTTATAGGAATTCATCTTTATAGGAAAACATAAAAACAGCTTTATCCTAAAAATGAAACTAGACCACTTTCTTACACCATATACCAAAAAAATTCCAAAATAGATTACAGACTGAAATATTAGACCTTCAACCATAAAATTCCTAGAAGAAAACATAGGCAATAAAGTCTGGATATGTCTCCTAAGGTAAAGAAAAAAAAGCAAAAATAAACAAATGGGACTACATCAAACTAAAAAGCACTTGCACAACAAAGGAAACCATCAACAAAACAAAAGGGCAACATTCTGAACTGGAGAAGTTATTTGTGAATGATATATCCAATGGGAGTTAATATCATATATATATAACACATACAGCTCAGCATCAAAAAAATCCAAAGAATCCAAAGATCACTTCTCGCCTTCTGGCTAAAATCAAGTATAGTATCTGTTCTTGCCAGTTTAAAACAATACAAGGACACAAATAGACAAGACACATGAAAAGATGCTCAACATCACTAATCAGGAAAATGCAGATCAAAATCACAATGAGATATCACCTCAGACCTGACAGAAATGGCTATTATCAATAAATTAACTAGTGTTGGCGAGGATGTAGAGAAAAGGGAACATTCATGTACTCTTGATAAGATTGTACACTGGTGCAGCCATTATGGAAAAAGAGTATGGAGGTTCCTCAAAAAATTAACAACAGAGCTTCCATATGATCCAGTAACTCAACTTCTGGGTATTAATCCAATGAAATCCAAAACACTAATTCAAAAAGATATGCACCCCACCCCTATGTTCACTGCAGCATTATATACAACAACCAATATATGGGAGCAACCTAGGTGTCCACTGACAGATGAAAGGATAAAGATGTATAAATACAATGGAATATCAGCCATAAAAAATAATGAAATCTTGCCAT
Organism: Macroglossus sobrinus; assembly: GCA_004027375.1. NCBI lineage: Eukaryota > Metazoa > Chordata > Mammalia > Chiroptera > Pteropodidae > Macroglossus > Macroglossus sobrinus. Next base: position 426,431 of record PVKZ01001021.1, on the reverse strand, counting down.
TTGCAACAACATGGATGTACCTACAGAGTATTATGTCAAGAGAAAAAATCATACAGAGAAAAACACCACATGAATTCACTTACAAGTAGAATCTAAACAAAATAAAAAATCAAACAACAGGAACAAATCCAGAGATACAGGGAACAAACTGATGAATTTCAGTGGTGGATGGGTGAAAAAAAATGAAAGGGATTAAGAAGTACAAATTGCTAGATACAAAAATAGTCATGGGGATATAAAGTACAGCATAGGGAACACAGTCAATAATATTGTAATAACTATGTATGGTATCAGATGGGTGCTAGACTTATCACGGTGATCACTTTGTAAGACATATAAATGACTAATCACTATGTTGTACACCTGACATATAACATTGCAAGTCAACTATAATTGAAAAACAAATTTTAAAAAATAGCTTTAGCTCATCACTTTACAAATATTTTTTATACATGTGAAAAAACTGGATGTAACAAAATTGATCATCTTAGAGGACTGAAAAAACTGCATAGTACATCATTAATATTCAAATTTTTGAATAGTCTTTAATGGCAAGGGGAAATATCAATGTCTCTTTTATGAAACATACAAAACATTTTAAAACAAAAGGCTATGTGTGTTCTCAGCATAAGATTAATTTTTTGGACTTTTCAATTGCTCTATAATAAATGTGAATTCATACAAATCTTTTAAGTTTATAACTTCTATGAAAAGGTTGCAAACTTAAGAAACTGAGCTGCTACTGTATAAATTACAAACCAGAAGTCTTCAACTAGGAATAGTGTTGCTAGCTATTGAACACTGACAATTGCTGAAGAAGGGACAAATGAGATGCTGAAAATTACTACATATAACACTGTCTGTACTATAAGTAAAGCCTAGGTTACTGTGGTTTATTGGCCCATAAATTCATTTTGCCAGATGGTATAGTGCTTTCCTTTAGGAAGGAAGGGGGTAGTCTGAGTTGGGGTAATCTTGTTGCAGATTTTCTTTTTAATAAAAATTTTAACTATATACAAAAGAAGAACAAAATGAACACCCTGTACACCTCATAACCTATTCTCTAAGACCTGAAAGGAAATGAAATACTTGAACACTAAAAGAAAATCTTAAATGCTCCAAGTTATACTTTAACACAAAAGCACACGTTGGGCCAGGTATCTCATTAAGAAAACAAATTAGCTAACTCCACCACTTGGTAGGATTCTGAGTGCTGAAGCTTTAATATGAAAAACTAACAGTAAATACACCTGATCTTAACATAAAATAAATACCTTTTTAGGACTGTAAATATGGCAGGAAAGCCTTCAACCTCCTGCAATAGATTTCAAGCATCTTCCATGTTGGAAAATATGGCAAAAGCCCAGGTAGTCTCCTATTTAAGTAATGCATATCTGAGGAAGCAGAACAAAGATAATACACTGTCCATTAAATACATCTTTTTATTTATTCTGCAGATTTCCGAAGAAATCTATAGCATTTAGCCTAACCCCTGGCAAATCTAATTAAGGGGTTTAGACAAAATTACTTTATCTCAATGTCTACTACCCAAAATAGCTAAAATGTCTACCGTCAATGACACAAGTTTGAATTCCAACTATAATCACTGACCACAAGCATTACTGGTAAACACCATCCTAGCGAGTGTGCTTTCCAGGTAGTAGTACAGGACTCAGAATGGACAGTCTGACACATACTAGTTCCTCACAAATAAGAATTACCTTGCCTCCACTCTAACAGTCAGTATCAGTCTCAGTGTTTAAAATCTCTTCTTCAAAAGATCTGTTTCAATTCTATTTCCGAATTCACTTCATTGTTTTGTACCTTGGTTTTCTCAGTGATAAAATGGAGATAGCATCTGCTTCTATCAACTTCATATGGGTGTTGTGAAGATCTAATAAAATAAAGGACACGAAAAGATCCTTGGATTTCTAAAACTAAGTCTGCGAGTTAGAATACTCTATTCAGTGAGAGTAAAACAACTCTCTGAATTTTTACATTTCCATCATCTAAACAACCAGATGAATTAACCAAATTTGACCCTTGTCAAAAGATTTATTAACTTAAACTAGAATTGCTTCAAATACAGATAAAAGCAACTTTCTGTTCAAGTTTGAATATTTTCAGTATACAAGAATGTAAAGGAAAATTCTGAATCTTCATGTTGTAGTTTTATTTTATTTTTTTTTACCTTTTAAAAAGTTTTTGGCACTACAAGGTTCTGTAAAGAATAGAAGTGACAAATTTAAAACACAAGAAAGTCTTTCCTAATTCTTAAGAACAATATATATAAAGTCTGAAGCAACCAAAGTATGAATACAGCTAATAGAAAATAAAGAATGTAATTTTTAAATTCTCTCTTTATACAATTCATCGAGGTTAAACAAAACATAAAATTCCCTTAAAAATAGGGTAATAAAATAGATGAAATTTGTATCACTGAATTTGGTGATACTAGTAAAAACTATAGTTCATATTTATATACAAATAATACAGTCTTTAAAAACAGTCTTAGAATTTAAATAAGCTATCTAAACGTGTTAAAATTTTAAATCAAGACCTGATTTGTTTTGCTTTCCATTAAATGTCACTTTTTCTGCTGAATGTAACTGACATTGAGGTACGGATACCCTTGAGACAGCAGGATTGGCTGGTTGCTGTACATCGGTAGACCAGCTGAAAGAAAATGGACTCGCATTACTCCGACACGTTTCCTCTTGGTGGGTGGGGACAACGCTCTCTACACCGACGGGTGGCACATCTGTCTGTTGGACACAACACAGACAGGAAACTGAAAGGCTTGTGCCTATTTATCTGACAACCTCTTAAAATTAACTTGTAGCTATTCTCTTTCTTTCTACTTACATAGTAAAGAGGTAATGAAGCATGTCAAAACATTTATGACAGTTGGAGAGGAGGAGGAGTGAAGGGAAATGTGGGTATGTGAAAGAAAAGAAAGGAGACAAAAGAGACGAAGGGGAGGAGAATCAAGGGGAACAAACCCACCAGGGAAGAACTTCAGACTCTCCCTGCTACAAGGGCTTATATAAACAATAACTTCCCTCAGCCCTAGTTCTTTGTTCAGAATAAGAAAGCAGTCATAGTCAAGGTTCTACCCACTCTATAACACAGGAATGCCCCAGCAGTACATGGATAGTTGAGGAAGGCCTAAATGCATCAAGCTTAACACTCATAACAGTGGCTTTCTCTAAATGTTATTATTTCATTCAGTCAACATTTCCTCAGTGCATTTAATTTCTTAAACTCCTAAGTTTAACTAATAACTCTGACTCTAGTTTTTTGAATTCCTAGGTTAACCAACAGCTGTAGGCCAGACTTAGACACTGCCTATTAGAACTGAGATACCTTTGAGAAAAGTAGGTTAGACAAAATGTTAAAAGTTCCTGGCATTCTCCTTAGTTTGTTATAATACTTAAAGCTATTATTGGTACATCAGCGCCAACAGAACATAATGAATTCTGATATCTTAGTTTTTCTAAACAAATTTGACCATGTCACTACTCAACTCAAAAACATTTTTTAGACCCCGACTGCTTACTAAACTGAATCTAAACTCCTTCATAATATGGCCTCGGCCTACCTTCTAAAAGTCTCATCACCTATACATCTTTCTCATTTACCTCATCCTTTTGGCCTATTATTTTCTCTTCTTTCTCTTTTTTTCCCCATTATGCCAGGCAAAACTCTGAGACTTTGCAGACATTATTCCCTCAGCTAAAGAACACTCTTCCCCTCTAATTGCTAGATAATCTCTAAGGGTGGGGGAAATCCTGTATATCTTTCAAGATCTAGTTCAAATGTAAAAACCTGGTGTGATATGATGCCTGGCATCCATATCCTGCTCTCTCTGATGGTGCAACATTAACTGATTCCTCTAAGCTCCTCTTCTTGTCTATTTTATTCATGTCTGGTACTCCTAATAAAATATGCATTAATTGTGGGGGTTTTACTTAATTCTTGCTTGAACAACAAGCACCTAGCACAGTCTGGCACACAGCATGCTCTTTCAATAAATGCCTACTAAACACATGAATTTTCACTCTTGGATCCTGGCCTTCACAAAGGTACCTTGTCCCAGAACAAAACCCACCAAGCCTGTTAACAATTTGTAAGCAATAGTACCTTGAGTATAGAAAGGTTTGTTGGGCTGAAATCTGGCATTTCCCTGATGCATGAAGTTTTGATGCAAACCATAAGGCCACGAAGCTGGGACAAGAGGGAAATGGGGACGTGCTGCATGTTCCCACGGAATTGGAGGGTTTAGTCCTGGAAAGCCTGCCTCTGCATTTCAATAAGAAAGGAAAGACATATTTTAAAACATTAGTTTGTTCATTCATATATTCCTTTATTCCACAATATTTATAAGTAACTATGGAAGGCTAAGAACTATGCTAAATGCAAAGAATACAAAAAAAAATTTTTTTAAAGATTCAAACACTGTAATTGTGCTCAAATTGTTCATGCAGGAGACATATAAGAAGACATATACACTAATATATAGTAACTGCTACAACAGATCAGTGAAAGGTATTCCAAAGAGAGGGGCTAACCAAGTTGTTCAAGGATAGAGGTTCTCCTAAGATAACTGACTAAACTGAGTTTTAAAATATACAGAGCAAGTTAAGCAAGCAAAATGGGGCAAGGAGGGCACTTTAGACAAAAGAAATAGCATGTACTAAAGCCAGGAAGCAGCAAAGTACAATAAATTGGGGAAGATGCAAAACCATTGACAACGTAGAGATAGGGATTAAAGGAGAAAGTAGTTAAGAGAAAGGCTAGACGAGTAGGCAGGATTCAAAAAACCTTAGTACATCATTAAGGAGCTTACATTTTATCCTAAAGACAATGCCAACAATCCTAGAATTAATTTTATCTTGACCTGGAAGGAGATCTTATTTATTGGAAGCTGAGGTACTGTGGTATAATGGTGGACTACTAGAGTTTTGGAGCAAACGAGTAAAAATTCAAATCCCAGTTCCAAAAATTATGAACTCAATTATGAACTTTAGCTTGTTGTATTAAATTATATAACAAAAATAAAAGTGGCTTACTTAAGTCCTGGCATATAAATAGGAACTCAAAAAATATGACTCCTTTCCATGACAAACTATTCCCACCAATCTTCTTCCCTTTAAGATGATCTTTAAGTACATCCTTCAGAGTATAGTACCCCCTGAATCTTCTGGATCATTTCTGGTGGTTTTTATCATTCAGGGTTCAGAGTGGCAGAAAATAATCTGAAAAACACTGCCCTTAATCATTAAACTTCCTAAGAGAAACTCAGATTAAGAGGTATGGAATAGAAAGGAGTAGGGAGAAGAAAACTAAAACCCATACTAGCCACATTCTTTCTTATAAGTTCAGTCTTCCCAGGAGGTAACCACGAAAACAAAGTACTTGTTTATGAGAGGTTAATAAAGCCAAGTTACAAATAAAAGCAGAAGCTGCAGGGCTCAAAGTTTACAAAAAATAAATGAGAATAAGTATACATATTGAGGTCCTAACCCCCTGAGAATTGAAGTTTTAATATAAAAGCCTTATTTTTAAAAATATATTCCAATTTCCCTGGCCATTTTTCACAACTAAATATTTTCATAAGTAATGAAACCTCATTAAAAATAATTTCAAAAATGAGGAAAATTTCACACAACCTATTCTAATATAACCACTATTATTATTTTAACATATTCTCATCAAATCCTTCATTTTTAACATAATAGTAATTTTAGCTATAATGTTAACTAGGATTTAAACACCCTTCCAACATATAATAAACATTTACTGAGTAATAGTTTATTATATAATAATATATAATACAAATAACATTATCTACCATATATCAGGTACTCTACTGGACACTAAGGAGACAATGGAAGGCAAGAAACAATTCTTAGTCTCTAGGAGTTCAGTCTAATTGGTTCTGCAGAAAATAAACTGGCAATTTCAACACAGTAAGAAAAGTATTCTAATATGGATATTAAGGAAGCATGGAAGACAGAAAGAATACCTAATACAACTAGAGAACATAATGAACAGAAAAGTTAAAGGCTTTCTGAAGAAAGTGATCTAAATTTAAAAATAGAGGTAAGTGAATTTGCCAAGCTTTGGAGTATAGCAAGAGGAGGTGAGAGTAACCAGAAGAAGTAATAGAGAAGATATTCCAAGCAAACAATCAAGGGTAAGAGATAATACAATGCATTTGGGATTAGTTCATTAAGTTCATTAAAGCTAAAACAGAGATCAATTTGCAGTGGGGAGAGGGAGGACTTAAAATTGTAAAAACTGAGCCAATATATCAAAGGGTAAAACACTGAGTCTTTCTTCAAGGTGCAAGTCATGGCATATACACAATAAACATTTGTTGAATGAGAGAAGCAGAGGCCATGTTAAAATGGCCATGTGACTCATATATCCTTTGATCTTGGAAATCTAAATGAGTTCCCACATTCTGGCATTTCTGCTCAAAACAATACATATCTGTATTGTTCCAAAAGAGGTCAGAGATACCTCCTCCAGCAGTGTTCTAAGAAACAGCATATTTTTATTTAAAATTATCACTAAAATTCTTTTGCAAATTGATAAAGGGAAGAAATCAAGCTTTTAAATCTACATTTCCTATATATATTATATGTCAGGATAACCAAGCAGTTAATAAGGAAAAGTTCTTCTTTATAGAAGAATCACAAATAGTAAATAGAAAAATAAATTTTTTATAATTCCTAATGAAATAATGGATAGAAAAAAAAAAGAAAGAAATAATGGATAGCAACAATAATTATCAATGGTGGCTAAGACTATTACATAAAAATTAATGAGGAGCTTTATAATGGATAGAAGAGGATGACATCACCTAACTCACTGATCCACCTTAAAGTCAATGAAAGAAGAACAATCAGTTAGTTACTTCTAGGAAACATACAGGACCAGTCAAGAAATAAGATTCTTGCCAACAACAAAAAAAAGTCTGAAGCTAATCTAGCCTCTGGACCTAACTATCAGTTTACAGGACAGAGGTATATGTTAAACAATGCCGCAAAGATACAATCAGTCAACACCAGAATGTGGGAAACTCTACAGTTTCTTCTATAAACTCAGTATGAAGAAAATAGTGAGAGGGAATTGTTATAAATTAAAGGAGACTAAAGAGATGTAATAACCACGTACAATAAATGGGCTTTGTTTGAATCTTCATTCAAATAAATCAACAACAACAATAATTTCAGAGAAATGCAAGAAAAGGAACAAGAGCTGGGTATTAGATGATCCTAGGTACAATAATAGTCTTGATTTTTTTTAAGGGCTAAAACTAAAGTTGTTATGAGAAAATTTGACCTAATGTCTCAGATTCGATTAAATACTCGAGCCATTTTTTTTTAAATTGAGTAAGATAAAATAATAGTAAATACTGGTAACTATTAAAGCTGGGTAATGGAAAGGTTCTTTTTACTTTACTCTCTCCTTTTATATACATCTCAAATTTTCCACAATAGTTTTAGAATAAAAATAATTATCTCTAAAAACTAGATATAGAACTAGATTTATGGTCTATATGAACTATTTTAAATATCAGAAAATGACTGGATGATAACACATCAAAATATTACTTAGCAATTATGTCTAGGAGTTAAGATATGAATGATTTTTTCTTTTTCAAATATTCTATAATGAATATCTATTACTTAGATATCAAAAAAAAATTAATGCTATAAAGTGCTACCAATATTTTTACTGGAAGATAGTAAAAGTCAAGGGCAAAGAACACAGGTTCTGAAGAAATTAGATTAAATCTTGGATCTACTATGATCCAAGTAAAAATTTAAAATAATCATAAATAAGTAACATTTAGGTACATTACTTCACTTAATATTCACACTATCCCTGTGAGTTAGATGCTATTATTCCCCTATTTTACAGATGAAACAAATGCACAAAGATTAAGCAACTGCCCAATGCCACATAATAAAGAGAATTCAAATCCAAGCAGTCTGAATTCACACCCCACTCTCTTTACCTTTATCCTATGCTGCCCCTACACAAATACTGCTTGCCATCCATCCCTGTCTTCACTTTCCCAAGGTCAACCAATAAGCTAATCACCCAACCTTTCTACAGACAGATACAAAAGAAGAAAAGGAAGGGTTACCCGAATTCCCCACTGTACCGTTGTTCACCAGGGAATTTGGAGCCACAGTACGAGGCCAGTGTCCATCACGAGAGGAGCTAGAGATTGCCACAGGTCTGGCAGCAGGCTGTGCAAAGATGATGCTGGGATCATTCAGGCTGGGGGCATTGCCTGGTGCAGAGTGGATCATTGGGCCATGGAGAGGCCAGGATGGGGCAGGGATCTGGAGGGCATGCATCGGCAACAATCCCATATTATGCATGGGAGAATACTGAGCTGGTGGTGACTGGGGAAAGTTATACATAGGCATCTGGACCTGATGGGGAGGTTGGGCTCCCTGCTGAGGTGGGCCAAGCTTAGGTTGGGATCCTGGCTGGGATGGAGGCTGGGTAATGGCAGCTGATTGGGAAGAGTTCTGGGAAAATGGCTGGGGCTGAGGAGAAAATGATGGTGAATCAGACTGCAGAAAAAAAAAGATACATTTTAAAATTAATTTACAAATGTCTTAATTTTATAAAAACAGAGATTATCAAAATACAAATTTATGGAGTTATTTCATTAGAAAATTATAAACAGAACTCTCTGATGTACATAATAATAAACAATAGAACCCCATTTTACATGAAGGCAGAATTTTTCCCAAGTTCCTCAAATCCTCTCTCACATAGGTATTACCTCATGAACATTTTTACTGCTTAAAGAAAGGAGAGCCCATCATTCCCATCATGTAGAATCTACATTTCCAATTATAACTAGAAACTTACATATAAATATTTCACAGTAACTTTCACTGAGTCCTTCAAAAAGTATTTACTGAATGTCAATTATGTACTGGACATTGTTCTAGGAATTAAAAATACAATAATAACATGTACATCATCATGGAAGTTAAAGTTTGTGGGGGAAAGGAAGAGGAGCAGATAATGATTACATAACCAATCACAACAAAGTACAGTGATTACTATAATAAAAAATGCAATAATGTATAGCACAGAATGAAATCACAGAGTGTAAATATCTAAACCCATTTTGGAAAAAGGAGGGAAAATAAGATGAAAGAAAGAAGAAATCAAGAAAAGCTTCCTAGGGAAAATGACTCAAGCTGAGACTCAAGGGTAAACAGAAAAGAGTCTGATTTAAAAGAGAGTAGGGATTAGAGGAAGGAAAGACTGTTTCAGGCAAAGAGAACATAATTGAAGGTCTACAGGCACAAAAACACGACTTTTAAAGTCACTGGAATCTGAAAGAAGTTTTTTATTACTGGAGTACAGGGGAAGGGGAATGGCAAATCTGAGGCTGAAGAACTAAATAGGGGAAAGATAATGAAGGATACTATAGGCCTTGTAGTTTAGACTTTATCCTGAGGTTACCAGGAAATGACTGAAGAGTCTTAAACATAGAAATGTGACGACTGCATTTTTGAAAAAATTATTCTGGCTTAATATGAAAATATTTTAAAAAATAAATAAAAGACTGATGAGACTGTTTAAAAGGCTACTATAATACAATAATTCTGAGATGATGGTAGAGCAATACACTACAAAGACAGAGAGAAGCAAATGGCTATGAGCTAGCTATTTTTTTAATAGGTAGCAGAACAGAAGAGCAGAATCTGGTGACTGACTGGATGTAGGGGTTGTGGGTGAAGGAGTTCTTGAAACTAAAAAGAGCGTGTAATCATTCAATAAAATGGAGAATATAAGAAAAAGGTGCTTATATATTTCCTCAACTCTCCAGAGTTGATATATAAAAGCTACATTCTAGACATGTTGAGGCTGAAGTGCTTGGAGACACTGGAGTAGCAACATCCATTAGACAGTCTCTCTCCAATCTCAGGTGAGAAAAAAGTGAGTGCTAGAAGCAGAGAATGAAAGTTAGGACAGTATAGGAAAGTGGTTAGAGCACAGGTTTTGGAGACAAGAGCTGGAGGGTTCAAGTTCTGATTCCAAGTAGCTGCTGACCACAAACAAGAAACTTAAATCTCAGTTTCTTTACCATAAAATAGATATAATTGAATCTATCTTATAGGTTTTTACAAAATACATGTGGAAAATATAAACATCAAATTCAGGAAAATAGATACATTTTAGTGGGCTCTTAAAATGTTTTCCCATGATTGTCTGTACTACTGCTCTTCAAATGCTCTAAGAATTTTTTTCTAAAAAAGAGATCACATCAGATTTAGCATGCTTAAAAGTTAATACCTTTGAATCAACACAGACCTGGGTTTCAATCTTTTAATTTATTCTCAGCTTCCCAATTTATAAAATTTGATCATACTAATATCTACCACTTCACAGAGCCACTCAAAGGATTAAATTTTATAAGTGTAAAGCACTTTAGTGTTAGGTTTAGCGTAAACATTCAATTAGTATTAATTAATTTAGAAGTGCAAGGTAAATACAGATTCAGGAAAGGTTAAGAGCAACTCGGCAAAGTTAAAATGAAACTTGTGAATCTGAATTCTAATTCGAAATTCTTCTTACAAAGTATATGTCACTAAGTATCCACATCAGCTATGAGAAGACAAAGAAAAATTTCAAGCAAGTAAAATGCCATGCATGTATTTCCCTAACAGTATTAAATCCCTAATAAGTTCAATTTTTTTGTCTATTTTCATTAATGGTACTAATATTTTTTCACTAGGCAAAGCACTGAAACCTCAAAGTCATTACCTTATTTTAATCCAACCGTATTACAAATTTACAAATAAGGAAGCAGGGTCACTGAAGTTAAGGAACTTGCTCATAGATATAAACCCAGATCTACATTACTCTGAAAGTAATGCTCTTTCCACCTCATACACTTAGCAAGGACACCTCTACAAAGCACTGTGTAATCTGGAAGATTGTTAATTGCCAGCCTGAAATGTCAACCTTATCACCCATTCAAAATAGTGGGTGATATCCCTACCCTCTTCCTGCCAAGACTAACCCATTTGCAGGCAGAGTACTTACACATTCTGAGGGCTGTCGAGTCCTCATGGACTGATCACTCTGTTGCTGGGATGAACCAGCCACTTGCTGGGCATTTACAAGATTGCGGACCAGCTGGGCTGCTGAGAGAAGACATCAGAAAGATAATCAACAGATAAAAGAAAAGAGCAGAAAAGTGACAAGCAATAAATTCTATACTTCACTAAGAGAGTTTATAATTTCATAAACTTGAACTTTTAAAGTCTAATTACGTTAATAAAGGATTAAACAACTAATTTTTTAAAGCCATTTTTCAATATTTATCACTAAAAAAATACAACAAACCTAGAAACAAGAACAATTTTCACACTGATTTTCTAAAAAGACAATATATTTGTCTGAAATAATACTTTCTGCAATAAAATAGCTGAAAATGATCACTTCTAAAATATTCTATTATTTTCTTTCAATAAACTCTCATTTGGGTTTCTAATTGTTAAAATTCTTTATGAAATATAAAAGGAACAGATCTCCCTTTCTCATAACAGCAGTGGGAAGAGATATAATTTCTCCTATATGTTTCTAGAAAAAAAACCTCTCTTTAACTTCCCTTAACTTTATGTAGTGAGAGAAAAAGAATGTGATTCAAATCTAAAGAATACTTACAAGGAGTTGATTGAATACAACAGACTGCTAAGACGTTGATAGTGAACATATTCAAGTACTGTTCAAATAAAAACCTGTCTAAATTTTATCTCTTTAAGAAATTATAAGGCCCCAAATCATACAGTTAGGTTTAGAATAGAGGAATTAGTGTCCTTAGAATAGCATCAACATAAGTCACTTCAATTTTACCAAATACTATTTTCAACCATTCAACTTACCTGCCACACTGCTATTCCTCTGACGGGCCAGCTTGACCCCTGGGCACTCTCTTCGTACATGTCCTGCATCTCCACATATAAAACATCTGAGGTCTCTGGGGTCTCTGAAGTCTCGAGTATCGTGGAGGTCTCGGGGTTCAAGAAGATCACGGGAGTCTTTCTCCTCTTCATTCCCTTCCTTCTCTTCTTCACTGTCTTTCTTCTTTAGTCTAAACAGTAAACTGCTGATACCAATAATGTGGGGCTAGGGACTTGTAAACTGAGTAAGTTACAGAAGAAACTAAACTACATAAGAGTTTCACAATTCAGGGACTAACATGCTCATGTTTTGTGCATCTTCTTGAAGTCAAGGTAACTCACATTTACAGCACACCTACTTATATGGCAAAAACTGGGTATTCCAGTAATTTTATAAAAAATACATAAAATAAAAAAATTTTAACCTCTAATTTGAATCTTGTAACAATCCTTAGAGGTTGGTGTTATATTCATTTTATAGGGAAAGAAACAGAGGCTTAGAGAAGGTAAGTTGCATAGTATACATACAGAACACAGCAAAGTATATTTCATAGATATATTTTCAAGGTGTATATGGAATGCATATTCCCTCAAGATATATATTATATATATATATTCTTCACAGTATATACCTCAAAAATTCAGTTAATTATATTTTAATTATTGGTTTGTATGACTGTGAGGTCCTCAGCAAGAACCCCAGTTCTTGGTAATTTTTTTTCTTGGCTCCTAGGCACAGTTCCCAAAATAAAGTAGGTGTCAATAAATGCTTCAATTAAAAAAAAAAGCTGAATGAATTAATGAATAAGTGAACAAATTAATGCTGAGACATCACTATATCACAAATAAATCTCACATCATTAAAAAAATTCTGCTTAAATATACATTTACCTAAGGTCTAACTTAAAGCCCTGAACTTTCTCATGTAAACATATCTCAACACAGTTATAGCTACAATTGGCCTCACATTTATTTTCCCTGTAATGCTGATACAAAATCATTTGCCAACCTTCTCCTTTTAGGGCAGTCTTTCATGTAGTGGCCTATTTTTCCACATACACGGCAACATCGATCATTGGGAGCCAGTTCTCCATCTGTTAATACTCTGGAATCAAAGAAGTACTCCTAGGGAGAAAATACAACTTTACTAAGAAAAAAAAAAATCACTACAAACTTCTGAATCTAAATGGAAAGGAATCCAAGATGCAAAAGTAGTTAAAAAAAAAAAAAAAGGAACTATCAATGAATATTTTACTGTAACTAAAACCATATGAAAATAAGATTCAGAATTATAATCATCAATATCTTAGTTGCTAACAGTACTAACCACTTTATATCATCCTATTTTTTCAATCACCTATAGCATCTTTGTATATCTCAATATAGCATTTCCTCTTCATTTTCTACATGAGGAAAATGAGGCTCAGAAAGTTCAAGTCATTTGCCCATGGTAAAAAGGCTGATAAGTAGCAGATAAAGAATTTAAAGCTAAGTCTGACTGACTACAAAGCTCATGCTTATTGCTATACTACACTACTTCTGGAAAGGAAGTATTTTCTGTATACAAGAGCTCTGTGTAAATAGAGCAATCCTCCAGTTTATTATGACTGGATTTGCATACAAAATTTCAAGGATAACATTTTTTTTTTATGAAGCAGGGTATACCAAAAGAGAAGGTAGGGAAGCAATAAGAAGTAAATCATTTTCCCACGTCTTAGAAGCTCATTTTTGCTTTATGCTAGTACCTTGCTTATCCTTCTCTGCTTTAGCTCCATTTTGCACTGCCACAAAGACTAGTTTCTGCAACAGTACCAATTTTCTGGACAAGAGGACATGTCTACCTAACATTCTTCAAATGTATCTAAAGTCAAGGATAAAAGTATGAGAAACACATCCAATAAGGATGGCTATAATAATAATTTTAAAAACAACTGTAAGTGTTGGTGAGGATGCAGAAAAACTGGAACCCACATACAGTGCTGGTGGGAATATAAAATAGCATAGCTGCTTTAGAGAACAGTTTGGCAACAGCTAAGAAAGTTAACATAAATTTGTCAAAATGATCCAACAAGTCTACTGTTAGGTATATACATCCCCAAAATGAAAACATACATCTACACAAAAATCTGTACATAAATACTCACAGCAGCAATACTTATAATAGCCAAAATGTAGAAAATACCCAAATGTTCAAGTGAATGATAAATAAAATGTGATATATCCTTACAATAGAATACTTTCAACTATAAAATAAATGAAGTTCTGATACATGCTACAACAAGAATGAACCCTGAAAACATTATACTAAATGAAAGAAGTCAGTGACAAAAGTCTACATGTTCCCTGATTCTATTTATATGAAATATCCACAACAGACAAATCTACAAGGGCAAAAAGTAGATTAGTGATTTGGGGAGTGGGAGAGAAAAGGAACATGAATTGACTGCTATGGGGATAGGGATTTCCTAAAAGAGGAGCAAGATGTACTAAAATTAGACTGTGGTGATGGTTGCACAACCATGCAAATGTATTAAAAACCACTGAATTGCTCACTTTATATGGTTGAATTGTATAGTACATGAATTATATCTTAATAAAGCTTTATATTTAAAAAAGAATAAGCAATAACATTCTTCATATTTACTAGTGATTAAACCGATGTAGCTAAATAAAATCATCATCATATTTTCTGCCAGGATAAAATAAAGGCCTTTTTTGTTTCACTCAGTTGCTTTTGGCAGAAACCTAGGAATCATTCTGAAATTGTTCTCCTTCACCCATCACCTTGAATTAATCACTAAATTGTATCCATTCTATTCCTGAAACTCTTTTATCCACTTTTCTCCAGCCCACCATCCCAGTTAAGGTGGCCTAGACCTGGGGTCAGCATTTTTTCTGTAAAGAGCCAAGACAGTAAATATTTTAGGTGTCGTGGCAAAACTGAAGGTAGTATGCAAGTACTTTTATAATAAGAGCAAATTTCACAAAGTTTATTTATTAAAAAATTGCAAAATATACTAATAATAACTGAATATATTTTTTGTAATACGATACATGTTTACTAATTAGAAAATAAATCTTTCTGAGGGAGACATTTCTCTTAACTGAGGTTCAAAGTGTTTCTTATTGTTAAAATAGATGGCAAATGTTCATATAGTTGCTAATCTGCAATTACATTTTATGTATTTCATCCTTGAAAATGTTTTACACAGATGAAAGGTTGAAAATTCAAGGTAAAGAGAATAACGAATAAATCTAGAATGCATATGGAAAGTTGAGTCTCTATAAAGGAGAGATATCTGTAGATGCAGGTAGATCTAGCCAAAAGTTGAAGGAATAACTATCTGATATTTTTATCTTGGAGAGAAAACATTCAAGAGTGAGAATGGCAGAAGTGAAAGGTAGGACAAAATGCAATGCATACTGAATTTTGAGTAAAATAAATACAATATGAAATAATTCTTACTGAATGAGAGATACAGGTAACTAAAGAAATGTAGTAAAAATGTCGGATAGTACTGAAAGTTTAGGTGAGACTGGTGAACATTAATTTCTAGCTGTACTATATAAATAAACTACATAGCTTTATAACTTTTTTCTAGTAGTGCTTAGCTGCCCAAGCACAGACAGATGGTGGATGGTTGAATTTATGTAAGGCTGAACACACAAGGATGCAAAAGAAGGACAATGGTACAAAGGAATTTAAAGTAGACTAGAGAATATGCTAAATGGAGAGAAAAATGAAGACAAGATGGTTGATAGAAGGGAAGAAAATGAATCAATATATGATGTAGGAGAATAGCTGATGTGGGAATATTTGAGTAAGCAAGAAAGGTGGGAAATATACTTGTCTTCATTTTCATTACAGTCTATAGGAATTAAACATTTATTTGGTATGCCGTTAAAATCCGAATACAGAGAAATAGTCACAAAGTAGAAATTCAATAAATATGTACTGAAATGTGGAACATGCAAGTATGAAAAACTATTAAACAAGGATATTTTCTACAATATCAGTTATAATACTGATATAATGAAAACAACTGAATGTCCATTAAAGGAGAGTAAACTGATAGATCCAAGCCACAGAATACTACTTATTGATTTTTAAAACACAATAAAGTAGATAAAATATGGTTATGCCCCCAAACTAGACCAAATGATACTCAAGCTCAAAGACTTAGATATCTATTAGGCCTGCTTGTAATATACTAAATTATTAAGAGTTACTAAAATTTTGAATGATAAACTAAAATTAGCACATTTCCAGTTTACTGAGGACTCTAATTTAGTATTCTAGGAAAAAGTCTGACTACATAAAACTACTAGGTTCCCACTGAATATATGGCAAATATTCATACCCATAGTTGGAATTTCCACAATTTTCAGGTAAAATGTTTTATGAGTACATCATAAGATTTGTTTTGATCTAATTGTGCTTTTCATTTAGTGCTATTTTAATTAATATTTTAGTAAAATTATTGTTGTATTTTTCCTTTTATCAGATATTTTATTCTTGCATGACTTCTGAGCTCTTTCAAATTTTACTATTATATTATTTCTCTCCATCTCATTTCATCTCACCCTAAGCAGCAATACTCTAAAAAGGCCTGGGAATCAGTGCTCTAGCAGAAGAAAGCTCTAGGTTTCTCTCTGCTTTTCTTACCCCACAGTCCCAAAAAGAGTGTTGAAATTGAACTAAATAAGATCAAGGATATTATGAATAGCAGAGACATGGTACTTCTCTTGGGAGTTTCTCTCTCTGTGAAACTAAGACCTCCTCCCATTAGAAAACGAGTGAGAACCAAAGTGAGACCAAGAGAAATAGGGGGACACTATACCACCCAGTTCAAGCAAATGGAATCTTCTCATTTCCATGCCATTTAATTCAGCGTGCTAGGACTACACCAAAATTAGAGCAGAAGCCACAGCAAATTTTAAAGTATTTATTTGGTGGTGTTCTCTCTGTATTTTCATTAAGATTTCTATATATGAAGAGGTACACTGGGATCCTGAGTCTTGACTATCTAGGTTCATTCACTCGATGAATGCTTATTTGGTACAATCTATTTGCCAGACACTATATCTAGCACAGGAGATAAGATAGTAAATCTTATGAATATGGACCATCCTCATGAAACTATAGTCTAATAGGGGTGACAGAATTTAACAAACAAAATTTAGCAAATAGATATCTCACTATGGACTATAAACACAATAAAAAAAATACAGGAAGCTATATCTATCTTTTTCCTTATTTCTAAAACCAACCCAGAAACAGGAGTAGGTTTCTTGTACTATTAAAAAAATAAAGATCTATAAGAAAAAAGAAAAGATTCAGAATTCAAATTTTGTAAACTTACAGCTTCTCTGCCAATGAGTGGATAAAAGGGAGTACCAAAAAGTTTCCTTCCATTGATAAATGCCTTCATGATGAAATTGGTCACTATTGAAGAAGAAAACAATAAAGATGAAGACAATGTGTAAAGAAGAGCTTTACAAGCAGGGAATTTCTATATTTAAATAACTTACTTTTTCTAGAAACTCCAGCACCAAGGTTATGATTCAAGTCAAAAGGGTCTAGAAAAGAAAACTTATTTTTTAAGAATTATATTCACTGAACATAAAATATGCTAGTAGCCATTACTATAGTCCAGTATACTATATAACTCAGAATATCCAAGCAGCAAATTATTATTTCAAAATTATAGATTAAAGGATGGAAACTGATAAAATTCAAAAGGAAGAATCTTCCAAATTCTAATGTGTTTGTTTTCACATCAATTTTCTTGGCCAGATGAAACTCTGGCTTTTCATTTTGTTTTGTTCCTGAACAAATATCAGCTGAATAATTACCTTCAATTGCAATGCATTTGGATGTCCACTGCTTCTCAAAAGTTGTCAATAGCTTTTTCTGCCGAATACTAATTACATATTCCTTGAAATCAAACTCTTCAGTATAGAAGCGAAGTAGTCCCAACCAGAGCTCTCCTAATGTTTCTGTGTTCTTTCCAAGTGAAGGTAAACGTTTTTTCTACAGGTGAGAAAAAAGCAAAAGAAAGATCTACACCTATCCAAAATATGGACTCCAAATCCAACTAAAATGATCAAATTATGCAAATCATATTACGTATCAATCAGTAAGCATTCTATAACATAAAGACTTCAAAAATTACCAGTTCTTCTGTTTTATCAAAGAAAAAAGCATTCCATCCATCAACCATTCTCTGTGGAATCTGTTTCCCATCAAAAATCTGCATAAAAAAATTAATTTGTTATTAGATTTTAAGTCATCCAAACCAAAAGCCTAAATACCCTCACATCATTTTAGAATTTGGTTAAAAGAGACATACTGAAATGCTTCTTCCAAAGGAATATGTTAGGATGGTATAATGTGATGCCAAGTTATTAATGAATAAAATGTATCTAAATGACTAAAGCTGTAGAAAAAAATATTTTAAGAGCATCAGACTCTTCAAATGACACGTTTGACGTTACCTGATGTTACCTATTTGAACTGTCAAAACACATCCAGCCTATGATTAATGAAGCAAAACTAAAGAAAATAACAAATGAAAATGACATTTTCATCAAAGGATTATGGATGCAGAAATACATAATAGATAATACCTAATGATTGTGCACCCAAAGGAAAGCAATTGAATTGTTTGCTTGGGAGAAAGGCTTTAAGTACCTATACCAGTTATCTGTATCAGATAAGGCTGAAAAGATCCCTGGATGATGGTTTTTTTAAAAAATAAAATTAGGTAACTTTCCCTGACATCTTGACAAAGATTGTAAAATCTTCATCATTGATTTGGAATAATAATTCACCATCCTAAGGGCAAGGGAGTAACACTACTTTATTAGAGGAAAGGTATCCCTTAAATGATTGTATAGGCACAACTAACCTCCACAAGCAATTTTGAGACTCATTTTCTATAGGCATTTTAAGAAATAAATGTAATGAAGTAAAAAAGTTGTCATAGGTTCAAACAGATCTCATTTCTAGTTTTAGTTCTGCCAAGTAGTGATTCTAAGCAAGACAATCATCTTCAGTTTTCCCAATGAACATGAGAGATTAATTAGGTCAGTTGTTTTCAAATTTTTTCTTTTAAGCTGCAGAATTCTTTTCTACAATGAAATCTTCCAGATTCAGAAGTATAAAACAAACAAACAAAAAAAAGCAAAGGTACTCTCAAAGAAGACTGAATGAAGAAAATATACTCCATCTTTTCCTTACCCCAATCTTCAGACATGCACTTACAAGTTCCCAGAACTTATCAGAATATACTTTAAAACCACTAGATAAGGTAGTGTCCACCCCTTCCATTTTAGATAGGACAATGATTCATAAAATTAACTACATGTCTGGCCCCTCTAATTCAACTCTCAGGTTTAAGTTCCCTGTGGGCAAGAACTATAACTTATCTCTGGAGACAAAATTCCTAATATTACATCAAAGCCTACCATATAGAGAATATATATTTATTGAAGAATATCTACTCTGTAAGCATGTTTATATAGTTTCCAGGGACTTAAGCTAATAGGTTGCTTTTTGTATTTACATAGAACTTAAACAGATACAGTTGCCAAGAATCACTTAGCATAAATTCCAACATTTCATAGAACAAAAAAAGGACAGCCTTGCAATTACAAATATTAATATCTAAAACAAAAAGAGATGGGATCCTGCTCTCAAAAAAGAAAGGAAGGTTTTAAAGAGGCCAAAATATTTTACCCTTATAGATTAGGATGCTATTATATGTATTAAACAGAAATAATACAAGACACATCTTTTAGATCTCAATTCTTCTTAAAAGAATTCATACTTTTGATTAACAGCTATGATCCAAACCCAACTATGTTGGCTGATAACACAGAAAAGTGGACCTGTAGGGTATTTAGTCACTGATTTACAAATGTTTTTATGAACTCTCATTTCACAGTACCTAAACTTTCCATTCTATCTCAGCCCTTAGAAATATTAATGCTATCCTATCTTTCTCTTAAACACACAGACACACACACATTTACTTTTTCTTTGTTTTCTCTCTCTTTTCTTTCTCTCAATACCAATCATCCTCTACTCAAGTACTCAGTTCTCCCTCTAAAACATCACCAAACAAGTCAATTATACTTGTACAAGGAGTGACTGTACATTTGTATATTTATCTTACTATAATATTCTAATATCTACTGCTATATTTAAACTGCAATTATATAGTCATGGCAAAATGCACATAACAAAATATACCACCTTAATCATTTTTAAGTGTACAGTTCAGTGGCATTAAGTATTCACATTGTTTGCTACTAATCATCCACATAATTCTTTTCATCTTGCAAAAATGAAACTGTGAATCTATTAAACAATAATTACTTATGCCACAGAGTCCCTAACAACCAGTATTCTACTTTCTGTCTCATGAATGTGACTACCCTAAGTACCTCATGTAAGTGAAATTATACAGTATTTGCCCTTTTGAGACTGGTGTAACTTAGCATAGTGTCCTCAAGATTCACTCATTCCATTGCAATTTTTAAGGTGATATAAGCTAAAAAAGAACAGAGCAGATCATAAGGTATGAATAATTTCTAATCCTCTTATTAATTTTTAAATGAAAATTTACCTTTACTTATGATGATCTGCTAAATAGAGCAAAATCATTCTGCTTAGGAAAGCTCCTTCTGACCTAAAGAATTCTGTATTGTTGACCATGAAAAATACTCTCAGCACAGTCTTATTTATACCCATTCACTTAAAGTCTATGTTCAATCACAAATGGAGTCAAAGATCATCAGCTTCATTAAACATATCCTTACCCTTAAAAGTTGATCGATGCCAATGACCAATACTTAAATGATGCCAGAGCAATGGACAATGGGGTCCCATATGACAAGCAAAAAAGGCCAGAAGCAAAAATCCATATATCATCAGTTCATATGTATCACAAAGCCCCCCACAATCACAGCTCATTATGATGGAAAACATTCCATGGATTGTCTGTTAAGCAGATAATGGGAGAGTTCTTGAAGTTGGCTATGACAATCCTACCTACATTTTTCCAAAACAATATTAATAAAGCTCCTTATAACAATAAAAAAATTATAAAATCAACCACTATTTATGAACACCTACTTTAGCACCTACTACATTCAAGGCATTTGATGTTTCTGTTCCTTATATTAACACTGAAATAATACCACAATTATTACACTTTTACTGATAATGAAACTCAGACTAGTGGTAAGACAGCTTGTTGAAAGCTACAAAGCCAAAATTTGGATTCAGACCAGTTATCTCTGGCTCCAAAATCATGCCCTGCTCTTTCCATTATATCATGCTGCCTCAATGGTTCCTCATCCATGGGTAATATAATGAAAGAACACAGACAAACCACCATAATTTGTGTCCAATTTTGGTTAATCATAGTTTTCTGTAAACTCATAGTTAATCATAGCAAAAGACTGCTATGATACCACTGGAACAATTATGCCTAAGATCCCCAAACTTAAACCCTTAACAAGAATTATACTAATAGAGAAAATGATGTTGACCTTGATAGAACTAGTAAGTTCATTTTAAATTTTAAATACCATACAGTGAACAACCTTGTTAAAAAACACTCAAAAGATTCAGCAACTTAAAATTTTCGATTTGGAAATGGTATTTAATTTTTATTTTTTTTTCTATTGTTTGTTTAAAAGAGGGAAGGAAATGCTGCTAAAACCATATGGCCATTCATCAGAACTTTTTAAAGCTTACTAAAGACCATCTGACACCCACCACATGGCTTGCTTATTTTATGATTTTCTTCTTTGACATGACTCTCCAAGTTTATATGAAATCAGTATATGATTTTCCAAACAATTGTGATGCTTCTCTCATATCTCAAAATAATGACCTTTCTAAGAAATTAGGATTAGATCCTCCCTAATGTTTGCAAATTCTCACTGTGTCAAGAATGAAGAAAACAGATGAATGATTAAGAACTCTTTTATACCTATTTCAAAGAGTAAAAATTGGCTATAAAAATAAATTCTATGAGTTACTGAATCTGAGTGAATATGAGTATAATCTGTTGCTTTTGATGTATATGCTTATACTTAATGCAATTAAGCATGACCTTACAAAGTTAAGGAAGAAATTCCCTGGGTGTTCTCTCAACCAAAATTCACAAAGTTGACCAAAATATAAACAGTAATAAATCAAACTTCATTGCCCAGCAAAAGGAGAGAGAATACTGGAGAGAAGCAACTTATATATTTGTATCTTGAGATCATAATATATGATCATGGACAGTAACAAGAATTTCATAATCACCTATAGCATTCTAACTGTAAAATATAAAAATATTCCAGAAGATATTCTATAGTTCTGTTCATCTAATATTCTTTTGTTAGTCTATATATTCTCCCATAACCAACTTTCTAAAAAAGCTCATTGTTTCATTATACCATTAATGGAAAAAGAAAACAAAATGCCATAATTGAAAAATCCTTAATGATCTCATAAAGTGAAAGAGATCTATGTGTTTAGATTGTTTTCACAAGAAACTTCTTTATGGTTTTCTTAAACACCTACCTCTTGTAGAACTGGGATAACAGGTGGTTTTCTCTGCTGCAGAAAGTACAGCACCATAAGGATA
Organism: Macroglossus sobrinus; assembly: GCA_004027375.1. Lineage (NCBI taxonomy): Eukaryota > Metazoa > Chordata > Mammalia > Chiroptera > Pteropodidae > Macroglossus > Macroglossus sobrinus. Next base: position 403,819 of record PVKZ01001021.1, on the reverse strand, counting down.
TAAGCATATGAAGATAAACTTCCCCTGGAAGCATCACCAATGTCACATCGCTAAAGAAACAAAAGAATGATTGAAAATAAAACTTCAGAATCTTACTCCATGCAGAAGTATTGACTTTTTTGAGGTATCATTTTGTTAACCTACCAAACTGGCAAATATAAAAAAGTTAATAACAAACTGTCATAGAAAGTGTTGGTAAAGAGGCACATACACATTACAGATGAGTATAAATTAGCATAAACACCATGAAAAATAATTTGGCAATATCAAAATTACAGAAGCACATTGCCTTTAACCTAGCAATTTTATCCTAAAAATTTATCCTGCAAATACTCCAACAAATATGTAAAATGACTAAATGTGAAAAACTAAGAAGTCTTTTATTGCCATACTGCTTTAATAACAAAAATCAGAAAAAAATTAAGGCTCATCATTAAAGTACAGATTTTAAAAACTGATGGGTATCTACACAATGGAATAGCCATTAAAAAGGAATAAGGACGCTCTTGTGTACTAACAGAAAATAATCTCCAATATCTATTGCTCAATTAAAAAAAAAGCAAAGAGCAAAACACTGTTTTCCATGTGTTTACACCTATAATAAAAAAAAGACAAGAAATTTATGAATTTGCTTATACTGGTATATTTCTCAAAGAATACAGAGAAATTTTTAATGTTGGGTGCCTCCACCAAGATGCACTGGTTGGCAAGAAGAAAGGTGTGGAAGGGAGATTTTTCCACCACAAACTCACTTAGACCTTTTGAATTCTGAACGACATGAATATGTTGGCATTTCCAAAACAATTTTTTAATTAAAAAAAAAATCCTCAGAAACTCCCTTGAGTACAGCTTTAACTGATATATTCAAGAAAAAGAATGATTTCCCTGCCATGAACCACTTGGTTTCATTGCCAAAACTCCATGGGGGTACAGGATGTCATGCTGGAGATATTTTATAAGGTGAATCCTGAAATGCGGCTGTATCAAGTATAATTTGTAATATGTAGCTACATACCATTCTTCTCTAATATGACCTATGTCCACAGAGATATGTATAGGGCTATCTAACAAATATGTCTCCCTCTTCAGAGAATGGGCTTTAAGAAATGAAAAAGTGACTGACCCACTCTCCTACTAAAATCCTTCCACCAACACATTCACAAAATTAACTGTTTACTGAGAATCTACCATAAAGCAGGCACTACACTGAATTAGGTATGAACAGAAGTCTGTACCCTGCTAAGTGTGTGGAGTTTACACACTTAGCAAAAAAACCTCAAGAAAAGAGAATTCAGTATGAATGTTATAAAATTAAATAAGGTTTTATAGGTCCTAATTTATTTTTAATGGCCAGAAAAAATTTATCATTAAATACAAATATCAGATTTCCTAACCCAGAGACTCTTAACTAGGATGGAATACCAACTCTCGCATCAAGTGAAAAACCATAATCGCATTGAGAAATTTTACTACTGAGAAATTTTCTAGAGTGTTACACATGAGACTGGAGCACACAGAAAAAAACTATGGATCACCCTACTTTAATAAATATAAATATAATTCATTTAATATTCTTTTTAAAAGCTTAGGTAAACAAAACTCAAAACATTTTTCACAAGTCTGATATCAATATGTTTCATTTTAACTATCATAAATCTTATAATAAAGCAGTTAACTTTTTAATAAATACCTTAGCAAACACTTTCATAGTATATCCCAAGTACTGTACTCTAGGGTCAATAGCTGCATAAGTAGCTAGCATTCTTGTGTTATGTTGAGCCTGAAAAATAATTACATATTTGAAAGCATTTCAAATTTAAACATTAAACTTACAAATCAGATAAAAAGATATAATCAACTCCAAATAGAATATATAACTGTAACACTTAAAATATCTATGAATTAGTCAAAAATTAATTTTCAATCTGAAAGAAATATCAAGATGACTGAGTAAATACTTTTTCCTTATACTGCTCACATCTGAAGGTTTTAAACATAAAAATATAGTTAATGATCTGCAAACTTTCTCAATTACAATTATAAACATCCTAGATCTATAAAGAAAGAGAAACTTACCAATGTATTATACAAACTGATATCACCTTCTAAACCACTTCGTCTGTGTTCAAATTTTACTATAGGCACTTTGGCAGTAGTTATAGGTAAAATGTTTCTTAAACCTGATTGAAAAAAAAAAAACTTTATTACATTAAATAATTTTCACAAAGCTAAAAAATATTTTGTGTTGTTTTAAAGTTATAATTTAAAATTCATACCTGGATGTCTCTTAAGAATTTTTGCCAAATTTTCAATTATTTCTTTACAATTTAATTTCTAAAAAACAAACAAACAAAAAATAATAAAATTTGTCTGACTCAATTTGTCCTTGTGCAAATTCTACTTTTATCTAGGCATTTAATACCAGGATTTAAAACCTCCAGCCCTAAACTCTATATAACTTTCTACTCAAAATCTGAGGTCTATAGATATGCAAAATCACATCGTCAGGAAAAAGAAACGTAGAATCTCAGGCCCTACCAGTCTACTGAATCATAATCCACATTTTAACATCATGAGGTAATTCATCTCACATTAAAGTTTGAAAAGCACAAAGACAAGAGAATGTTTTCAAATACATGAAAAAACAACTAGAGATGGTTTTGGTAAAGGCAAAACAATACAGTGATTAAGAAGATAGGCTCTGAACTTAGATGAACCTGGATTCAAATCTTAAATTAAGTACTGACTAGCTGTGTGACTTTGACTGGATTCTTAACACCTCTGAGCCTTATACTGCTATTCTATAAAACCAAGATAATCATAAACTCCTGTCCTATATATAGAGTAACTGGAGGGATTACATGAGACATGTATATAAAGCATTCAGCATTATGCTTGGCACATAATGAGCACTTTAAGTCTATAAGCTATTTATTATTGTTATGTTAAATTAAATAAAAATAATCCTATTATTACCAACATTTACATCTTCAAGGAAATTCTCACCTCTGCAAATTTAAATGTGTTGGTTTTTAAAACCTAGACAGCAGAGACCTATAACCATGATATAAAGAAGAGGGAAGATAATGGCATTATAAACTAACTGGATTAAGCTTAAGGGAATTTACATCAATGCCCACACTTACTATTAAAATCTCCTACATGCATATCTCCTAAATGCTCTTTTTAGCTAGAAGAGAGAAGTAGCCATTTACAGCTTGACCTGGGGATATCAAGAAAACCTTTAGCTACTAATTAACACAATCAAATAAAAAAGGTTATTTTTCTCTTTATTATACAAGAATACAATTTATGCCAAATTTTGTTTTCAATTATTGCTCATTTGAAAGAAAACATTTACTCTTTTTCACTGTTTTAACTTTCTAGTGTAAATGGTACAAATTTTATATAATGCACAAACCTTTAGTGATTAGAAGTCTGATTATTAAATTTTACACAGAAAATATTTAAAACCCTAACCTCCTCCCTAGGTAAAAACCATTTTCTATCCCCTCAATTCTTAATCTTTACAACGGAGAGGAGTCTCTTCCCAGGTAGTTGGTAGTGAGTAGACATTAGTTAAGAACTAAAATATTCACAACTTTTCAATTTCTTTATAGAACAAGATGATGTTAACATCAGAAGCAATTTCTTAGAGCCAGAAATAAGGATCTACCAGGCATCACTGCCATCTTTACTGTGGTTCTAACAATTCTAAAGCACCTTTTGAAAAAAATATTTCAGAAATGCATGGGTACACTATTCTGCTGAATTATTTTAATACAACAAAGGCTATAGTGATACCACTACAGATACCAGAAGCTTGGCCTTGCCCCAATATTGCAAGCAGTCCCTGATTATGGTAAAGAAATGAGCAACTAACTACAGGGAGAAGGTCTGGGACACTTCTTCCCTTTCCAATAAGTCTCTTTCTGTACTGGAGCTTGGACAATCTTGTTCCCACTGTTAAAGCCTGTTACACAAAGAAGAAAAGCCTAACACCCACCCTCTCTGATGAGACTGCTCTGGGGGAAGGTCTGCTCCTGGCATCTCATGGTGGAACTCAGAAAGCTTTCAATTTCAAAATGTAGTGGTTAGGTTCTACAGTACTATTAGTATTTTATTTCAGCTACATTATGGGTTAAATTACAGAGAAGCAGTGAAATAGGATGGAAAAAGCATGAACTCTGGAGTCAGACAGACCTGGGTACGAATCCCGGCTCCAACATTTACTAGCTGTGAACTTGGGCAAGTCAGTTTATCTCTCAAAGCCTCAGTTTCCTCATCTGTAAAATGGGGGAAATTATCTACCTCGAAGGTGGTTTTAAGAGTGAAATGAGATAATGTATGTAAAAGTATATACTGGGGAGTAGACAAATGTTAGTTCCCCTTTTCACCCAAAATAAGTTTCTAAAAACCTGTGTGTTACATGCTGTTGAGTTGGCTCCAACTCCTGGAGATCCTATAAATGAGTGATGTCCCGAATATCCTGTCCTCAAAAGCCCTGCTCAGCTCCTGTAAACTTATGCCTATGGCTTCTTTTATGTAGTCAGTCCATCTCATATTTGGCCTTCTTCTCTTTTCCTACTGCCTTCTATTTTTCACAGCATTTGTCTTTTCCAAAGAATCCTGACTTCTCATGATGTGACTGATGCAGTAAAGCTTCAGTTTTCATTTTTGCCTCCAGCAATTTCTAGGCTTAATTTGCTCTAGGATCCCCTTTTTGTCTTTCTGGAGGTTCAGAGTATCCACAGAGATCTCCTCCAACACCATATTTCAAATGAATCAAATTTTTTTTCCTATTGTCCTTTTGCATTATGTTATTCTAAAACAAACCATTTATAACATTGTTTCTATGGGGAAAAAATGTGTTCTGAGTGCCCAAAAATTATAATTAACTTGTAGAACACATTCATTTAAAAATTAAATGTCCACCTTTTATTTTCTATCTTTAGTGATACAAAGACATCACCTAATGGGAGAGAGATGAAAAGATGAATAAGTGAGAGCAATGTTCACTACTGAACTGAGCACCAGCTTCTTGTTTGTTCCACTGAAAAAAAAAAGTCCAACTCTTTGGTATATTAACTTTTTCTAAAAATTTATTATGAGCACTTTGTAACTATGACATGCTTTTTGTATTACACAATTATTCAAATATTAAATTTACTTAAATATTTGAATGTCTTCTAAAATAATAATGCTTTTACATTTCAAACATTGCTATTGCTAATATATTTATACAGAGAATGTCATCATGTATTTTTATAAATATTACTCACAAAATTAAAAATAGATTAATCATTGGAAGAAAGTAAACTTCCACATCCCTTTCCAAACACTAACTCTTACCTCTGCATTTTCATGGCCTTCCAGGGTCATACAAATATCCAGATCACTATCACGAAATCCAAATCCATTCTTAGAAGAGCCAAATAAGCACAATCTTGCCTTTTCTAAGCAAAGAAAAACAAAAGTTGAAAGTTTTAAAATTAGCAGGATAAAGGAGTCACCTGTTAACTACCTATGGCCTAACACAAGATGACCTTGTCCACATCTCTGCCTTAAATTACCACCATTGACAGATACACTGAGAAATTCCAAAACGTTCAAATAAAGCCCAGATCTTTTGCCCAAGTTCCCATACCCATGTATCTAACTGCTTCTTTCATTTTTCCACAGACATCATGAATTCAACAAGTTTAAACTAAACTATTTACTTTGCCTTAAACCTACTATTATTCCTATAATCTCTTATTCTCAGCAAACAGTATCATTGACTCAATTGCCCAAGGTAGAAAGTACATGTGATTCTTAACACCTCTCTCTCAATTCCCACATCCAAATAATCACCAAGGCCTTTAGCTTCTTCCAACTTAACTTTCTCATAAATTCATCCACTTTTATTCATTCACAACATTATTACCAAGAGTGAAGATCAATATTTAGAGATCTAGGTCTTGGAAATAAACTAGATCTTTCAAGGCACAATTCAAATAGTTTTACAAATAACACCTTAGTACAGAGAATTAATTCTCCTCCAAAAGTGAGTCATTAACCTATTTGACATAAATTATGATAGGGTTATCCTTTCATACTTAGGGTTGTTCACAACAGGTGCCACTTCAAGTTGTGGCTAAACAAGATTAAATTTTTCTTCCTATTAATTCTTGTAGACTACACATTTAGATAACAGATTCTATATTTTCAAAACTTAATCCTCCAATTCAGTTTTGATACCCTACTTGAAATTTCAATGATAAGCGTGAGATATAAAAGAAGCTAACTAAGTTCGTGAGCAAATAAAAATATGCATCGGTTTAATATAGCAGAGACTCAGATTTGGTCAACATTTCACAAACCAGTAAATCTAATTAAAAAATAGAATCTCACAGCACATAACAGAGTATCTTTTAAAAGTACAAATTCATTGCAATTATAAATCAACTCGTTATCCTTTTCTAAAATAATTGGCCACAGAACTCTTGATTTTTTACTCTCATACCCAAAACCTGATCCTTCTGCTATTTTTGCCATCTTAGTTAAAAAGAACCACCCAACTATTGAGATAAAAACCTTATCACTAACCTTGACTCTTTCCTTTTTCTCACATAATAGATTAGCAAAGCCTAGTGGCTCTTCATTCAAAATATATCCGAAACCTGACCACTTCTCATCTATTCTTACAAATCACTGTTATATCTCATTTGAAATTATACAACAGCCTCCTAAATGTTCTGCTTGCTTCTATTCTCATGAATGTACACTGTTCTTTCAGATCATGTCACTTAAGTGTTAAAATCCTCCAGCTTCTCAAGTGACATTCAAAATTCAAAGACTTCTGCCAATATCTATAAGACTCTAATGATCCAATCTCTAGGCTACCTCTCTGACTTCATCTTTCTATTACAGTCTACCTCACATACTCCACCCCAGCCACACTGACTTCTTGGCTGGCCTTCAAACATGCCAGACATAACCCCATCTTGAGGTATTTATATTTGCTGTTTATTCTCTCTAGAATGTTCTCTCCTTGGACATTCATATAAACTTACTCCTTCATATTATTTATGACTCTGCTCAAATGTCACCTTATCAGAGAGAACTACCATAATACCTCATCCCTATCATTTTAACTCTTGCACTTTAATAGCATTTATTATTTCCTGATGTTACATTATATACATTTCTTTTAGCTGACTGTCTCCTCCTCTTAATGCAAGCTTCATGAGAGCAGGTTTCACCTCTTTTATTAGCATTGTATCCCCAGCACCTAGAATAGTACTTAACATATAACATTCAATCAACACTTTTTAAATAAATGAATGAAACTCAGACCAGGTGACTATAATAACAAAAGCAATCAATTTTTAACATATGACATACCATCATATTCTTTTTGAATAAACTTTTCCAAGCCAATTAAAATTTGCTCCCTGTTGTGTTGTTCAGAGAAAGGTGGTGATAACTCATCTAAGTTAAAAAAAAAAAAAGAAAAAGAAAAAGTAAGAAAAATGAAATCCGAAAATGTCTTCAATTTTTTACTCTAAAAGTTTTATTTAAAATTTCTTCATTATTTGTTGACTTCTGGCTACAAAATCATAAATGTTACTAGGGAAGAACGGAGTAGGCAAACAGCAAAAAAATAATAATTTTTATAGATCTATGTACATTTCACATGATCATTTTCCTTAGGATATCTACAAAATATATTTACTTCTACAAATTATTTAATATCGCTTTCTTTAGACATTCCACTCTCTCCCATATACAAGCTTATTTTTCCCTCTTGTAAACTATATTCATATTGTTATACTAGGCATCTGACACATTCAAATCTAACATATGTCACAAACGCCCCGTCAGGATTGACATCTTCGCTGTCAGCTGTTTTTACCTAACCACAGCTTTCAAGGACCTCTCCTTAATTGAATTTTCTTAGTTCTCCAAACTGCTTGATGGTTTAGTTTATACGGTTCTTTCAGTTTTTTAGTTATTTCATTTAGATGCATCCCATTTTTCCAAATAAGATCATATATATTCCTTAGGAATAGTTTTTTTTTTCTATCTCCTCCTCCAGATTCATCCCCAAGAATACAGTAATAGGAAAAAAGCAGTAATTAAATGTAATGAATTCGATAAATATTCAGCTTTTGAAAAATAAATGTAACATCACTGGTTGCAAGTTAAACAGATGAAATATAGGTAATTATTTTTTTAAGTGTGAAATTATTCTGTATGATATTTTAATGGTAACACATGACGTCATGCATTTGTCAAACCCTAGAGAACTAGGCAGCACAAAGAGTAAACTTCACTGTATACAAATTTTAAAAGCTCATCTAGGAGGTTGGGGAATCTCAGAATGGAATGCAGACTGTAACTAAAGAATCTAACTGTATTATAAATGTATAAGTAAATTTCGCTCAAGAAAGTGAGGGTAAAGGTGCTAAGCTAAGTAACTTTGAAAACAAGTATAAGACTAAGGGCAAAAGGAACTTTATATAAGCACTGTACTCTAATTAATAAAAGCTGTTTCCCATAGGAGTATAGGATAACTGTTCTGATAATGCTATAGAAATGTACTTAAATGGAATAAATAAATGGGTGGCAGATAGTAGCAGCCAGATTGTTCACTGTTAGAATAGAAAATTTACAGATAAGTAGGGAGAAAAGGCTAGAATAAATCATGTGGTAATGTTAGAGCTGAAGACTTCAGTACAAAGTAATGTTTAGCTTAATATAGATAAGATGGTCACATAGAGAAATTATACACACACACACACAGGTTAGTATACACGCATAAATTTTCTTGCTCAGAGAGAGCCTACAAGCAACACCTCCCAGTGATAACAAGCAACCTAGCATCCAGATCTTGGTTTCTAATACCATTCTCCAATAAAAGGAATCAGGGCTTTTTGAAGAAATGTCTAATTCTAGGACTGGGGCAGGAAATGTATACATGATGAGCCCAGAGCAACATGTGATGCCAGAAAGTATGGAAGTACTAAAAAAACAAACAGAAAACATACAATGATGGGGGTTTATCAAAGGGTCACATGAACCAACTGAGAGATTTCTCAACAGGCAAATATGGAACAATTCGAGCAACAAAATAAAGTGGTATTGGATTAAATCCAAAGTATAAAAAAATATTCAGAAAATTGAATAAAAAACAATGTAATAAATCATATCTTAATAAAGCTATTTAAAAAAAAGTGCCGTGACCCAGCCATTCAACTCCTAGTTATTTACCCAAGAGAAATTAAAGCATATGTCCATACCTAAACCCATATGAAAGTGCATTGCAGATTTATTTGTAATAACCAAAATTTAGAAACAGACCAAATATTCATCAACAGGTACATCAATGGTAAATTATGGTACATCCATACAATGGAACATAATTCAGCAATAAAATGAACTAATACATATGATATGTATAAATCTCAAAATAATAATGCTAAGTGAAAGAAGTCAGAACCATCCCCCCCCAAAAAAGTGTATGATATGCGATTCTACTTATATAGAACTCTAAAATATGCATACTAATCTACAGTAACAAAAAGCAGGTAAGTGATTGCCTGGCAGGAGGTGAAGATAGAAAAGATAGGAAGGAGAGATTACAACGGGGCACTAAATGTTACAAAAAATTTTTATCTTACCTGGGACACAGCAAGCAATTAAAAAATGTTTGCTGAGTGAAGGTTTATCCCAGGTATACCATAAATGTTTGTTGAATAAGGTATATAAGGCTTTCCCTAAAGTATTTTTATAGCCTTACCTCTCTTTATTGCCTTTCTTACACCCTACCAAATTTAAGGCAATTATTCTCCAAAACAAATTAAACACCCTATTATTCATAATCTCCTATACTGAAAATGCAGTTCAAGATCTAAATCAAATGCCACATCATTCATTCTAATTCCTCTGATTCCACCCCAGCAGATGTGGCTAGTAAAACTGAGGAACTTAATTTTTCATTTTATTTAATTTTAATTAAGCCACACATATGAACTCTGTATTCCTGTTGGTATTTACCACAGTGCCCTGCACATAGTAGGCATTTAATAAATATCTATAGTTAGATCTCTATTCTAAAACCTCTACCAAAACAAATATAAGTAAACTGCTTTTAAATAAGAAAATAATCAAAGCCTATGAAAGAATCAAGTCTCAGTAGTTCTAGTAATAAAAGACTTACCAAAACATCTTTTACATACTAAATCAAGTATTTCCCGAAATCGATTTGTCATTGGTGGTAGAGGTTTTAGGTCAATTTTCCTAAAATCCTCCGGGCAATCATTTTTTGAATGACCATCTTTTTTGCAGATGCTGCATACTATCGTTGGTGGCTATAAAAGGTAAAAAAATAATAATAATAATACAATAAAACTATTGAGGCAGGGGAAGGATATTAATAAAATGCTGTGTTAAAAACATATTTTGAGCCAACCACTTTAACTTTCTTCCCCCACGAAAATGGTATTACCAAGGATTAGCTTTACTGAAGATGTAAAATAAAATACAAGGAGATGCAAAAGGTATGTATTAATTCAAACAGTTTGATCAGCTCCCAAATGAAAAACATGCATTACATTTTCATCTACTAAGATCTTTAACAAAGTAGATTAAGTCATATGTTGCTTAACGATGGGGATATGTTCTGAGAAATGTGCCAGACAGGTGATTTCATAGTTTTGAGAACATCACAGAGTAAACTTATACAAACCTAGATGGTATAGCATACTGTACACCTAGCTACAGGGTATAGCGTATTGCTCCTAGGCTACAAGCCTGTACAGTTTGTTACTGTACTAAATACTATAGGCAACATATTGGAATTTGTGTATCTAAGCAAAGAAAGGGTATGGTAAAAACAGTAAAAATACAGTATAAAAGAAAATATATGTGTGTGTGCATTTGAGGGGGAGGGGAAGGGATGTGGATGGAAGCACTGTTGGAAGAGCAGACATTGGGGGGGAGGGGTATAGAGGAAGGGAGAGAGGGGAAGAAGAGAAGAGAGAAAGGGAGAACAGAGATCTAAAGAGACCCTGACAGATAAAGCTTCAGATAATGAGTGGTAAGGGAAAGGGGAGAGGAAGACGGAGGAAGTAGACTAGAAGGAAAGAGATGAAGAGAAAGAGGGAAGGGAAGTGTGTGCAAAAGTGTGTGTGTGCATGTGCTTATGTGTGGAGGGGCTGGCACAGGCAGCTCCAGGCTCCCTCCTCCCAAGCTCTTGCTCCTCAGCAACTCCAGCCCCATCAGTGGGTAGGCACACAGATGGTGGGCAGCAAGCTCAGCCTTGTCTATTTAAAGCACCCAGAGCTAGCAGTAAATGCAACAATGTAGTTGGGTCCAACCTTTTCTTTCAACATCGAAAACAAACATTTTGTTTATAATCCATTGGACCGCCATCTTATATAAAGTCCTTTGCTGTCCAAAATATCATTACGTGGTGTATGACTGTATAAAGAAATTTCAAGTGGTACCTTTCATTTCTCTCTATTTCTATCTGCAGAACCAACCAATTACAGAACTCTACCTAGTTATTTCAATTTATTACATTAGCATGGTACTCAAGAAACCAAACTGTAGAGCTGAACTCTAAAATTCAATTAGCTTCCTACAAGGAACAACTCTTATGCAATAGCCACAAACTTAAACTTTAATCTCTATGCCACCATTTTAAACATATTCCAAAACACTATCAGACAGGCAGCTAAAACAGTTAAAATTTATCCCAACTACTTGAAAAAAATACATATGGTTAAGAAGAGCATTACTCTTTTCTTTATAGTAATGTGATTGGATCCTAGAGACAGCATATCCGTCCAGGGTTAGCCTGGACATTTACCTATCCATAACTCTGATGCAAATTATATGCAAAAACCTCTATTTGTGGAAATGCTGTGCTATGGGCTAATTAGCAAGTAGTACAATAGAAATTTCTATCAGCTTCTCAAAACTTTACTTTTGATAGATTTAACCGAAAATTCTAGAAATGTTACAGATAATTTTTAAAAAATTAAAATTGGAGAAATAGTTACCCTAAGTTTCCAGGGGGAAGAAATAGTATAAAGTAGAAGAAATGTAAACTGCAGGTATATAAGAGGCTTTTCTAAAAATCTGTCATTTATTTCATCCTTTCAATAGTCCATTAAATCCTAAATACTGCAACCTAAACAAAATGCAATAGATGTATCCTTACAGAGAATGATGAAACACAGCTTACTAATTAGGTAAAAAAGTTAAAACTATCAATAAGTAATTAATGATAAAGCAATAAAAATGGACTTTCCAGTTTTTTTTTAATAGCCCCCTTGGTTCACACATGATCTATATAATCATTTTCTCACCCTGGGTGCTGATAATATTCCAATTATGTATAATGCAGCTTGAAGCAATGTGACTTAGCTAGAACTTTCCTTTCTTATTTTCTGTTCAATAGAGTATTTTATTTTCTATAATTATCAAGGTAAAATTCGGACTATGGCCAATTTAAAAGTAGAAAACGTAAGACTCCTATAACTTATAAGAGACATGCCAAAATACAAAGAGAAGCTCAATGGCAGAGAGAGAATCTGGATTCATTTTTTTTTAATTACTGATCTTAGTTTTCACTTAACTATCTTTCTAAGTTTATATTCCGCCGTTCCACCACCCTACTCCCCGCTATAACAATTTTATAATAGAATACTATTATATTCTCATTTGTGGAAGAAAAATAATCATCATGTATTTAAAAAATAAACAAAATTTAAAATATATGTTGCCTTTGCCAAACTGATTTTCACAAAATATTCAAATAATCCTTTCACACACACACACTGCACTCACATATATATATGAGAAAATGAAGCAAACCAACTAGTAGTAATAGAGTGCTGAAACCTTTTGGAGTTTTATATACATTCTTTAAAGGCAACTATTAGCAAAAATGCAGTTAAGTAAAATTAAAATACACACCAAAATATCATTCCAAAACAACTGTCTATTATAGAAGTTAATAGTACATTTCTGAATCTAAAAACTATACAGTCATACAACCACAAAATCTTAAAGATTGTTTACAAACTGTATCCTACCTTGCCAGAGGTTAAAATAAACTTATCAAACACATAATGTAATTCTTGAGTGGGGTGGTTATCATCGTCATTAAGGTCAGACGCATCTTCTGTAGCTTGGCAGTTGTAAGAGGTAGCAGATGTGTGGGTGCATGCAATCTGATGTGAACTCTCTGTTTCTAAATTTGACCTACAGTCTGTACCAGCAGATTCATTTGGGTCAATGGACTTATAATCAGTGCAATTACACTTGCTGAGCTCCTTTTTTAAACAAGTTTCTAAAGGCACTAAATCGTCTTGTTTCTTAAATGACTGTGGCTCTAATCCACTCCCTTCACTGATAGAAAGAGATGAAGATTCCTGTCCATGTTCAGCCAAAACCAGTTCGTTTACCAACAAACTGTCATCTTCATTAATACATCTCTGTGATGTACATTCCATTTCATCATATTTATCAGATTGACCTCCTTCTGCATTCATTTTCTCTGTGCTTTTTGTGAGTTGCATGCAACAATTGGATGCTGTACTGTCAGACTTCTCTGGCTTCTTATTGCTTATTTTCCCCTTCTCTTTCTTCATGGATTCCACTGTTGAATTTTTTGCATCCTTCCTCTGAGGACAGGCAAAATATCGATAAGCTGCCCTGAATCTCTCCACAACATATTCATAAACAAGCTGGCTGTTTAAGCTCCGTGCAACATTCCTCTTAACTGAAAATGGATCTAGTAAAAAAAGAAAATGGTTAGTAATTAAGTATCTACTAACAAACTAAATTTCCAAGCTTATGCAAACAGATCTTAACTGCTAGATAACAGAGCATATTTTCCTAAAGTTTTTCTAAATTAAAGTCCCAATGAGAGTTCCTGCAAACTGAGTAGAAGAAATACAATAGCACTATCTTTTCCTTTGTTTCTGTCGCAAATAAAAAACTGAAACGAAGAGAGAGAAAAGAATAAAATAAGGTAATTAATGAGATAATGGCTGAGGAGTCCAACTCAGTAATTATACAGTTTCAGTGATGAAATTACTAGAAAAAGCTATGCCAATATGCTTCCCTATACTGTCAGTAAATGAAAATTTTCAAGCCACAGCACCCATTAATAATTTTCATCTCTTGTCATACTATTCTTTAGTTACGTATTCCTTATATTTTAAACAAATGAAATCAAACCTAAAATTCTCAAAGCCTCAAATTTAAAAAGTACTGACTTTCAGATTTAACTTTAGTGAGATCAGAAAATTAAAGAGAAAAAGGAAAATAGAAGAGCAGAAAGAAACCTAAGAAAGTAAAAAATAAACCAAACATTAATCCAATCTAAAATGGCCATGCTAAAAAAAGCCTTGCATCAACTCAGACTTCTAAAAATGTTTACAGATTTTTGGATTTTACAAGCCTTAAATATGCCCCAAAGAAAAAGAAAAAACAAAACAAACAAACAAAAAAACCAGCACCACCCAAAAGACAATACACATTTTCTCCACTACTAAATCATTAAGAAAAAGATTAACAGGTCAGGCTTCAGACTGTTATGGCTGAAACAACTTTTAAGTTTTGCTAGTCTCCTTCCCTTCTAGAGGAAAAAGAAATAGAAAGAAGAGATTATAATGGCTGTAGGTTTCAAAGTTCATTTATTTACTGTAAGAGAGTACAAGGTATGAGTACATGTTTGAGTGTATGAGAATACTTGTGGGTCCAATTCATAACAGAGAAGGACAGCAGAGGACTGAGAGAACAGATTGCGTAGCCTAAACAGATTAAAATAATGGCCAGAAATTTAATTTCCTTTCTATAAAAAGTGAGTGAAATTTGTGGAATTTAAATTTTTTATTAAGAATTTAGAAGTTATTCTATTATTTTCTATATCTATAAAGATCTTAATGATCTTGGAATGTGATGTGAAAACTTATCTGTCAATATCAATTCTTTTTTTCTTTAGCTTAGTCACATTTTACAGATGAGGTACTTTAGAAGACAAACTGGATTTTAAAATTATAGTTTAACATAATTTTATGTCACAAATTGATTCAAAAAGATCTTATAGCATTCATGTAACTATTCTATTTTTCTACATTTTTAAAATTTGTCATAATCAAAAATTAAAAGTAAATAAGCTAATAACCCTAACCAATATATTTATAGATTGGAAAGCTTTAAGTATTAATCCTATAAAATGATAATGAGCTTGATAAAGAATTTATCTAAAATTTATGACAACCTGGTGGCATATATAGTGTTACAAAGCCAAGGGATAAAATTTATAACAAACAGATGATGAGTGGCACACAAAAAAAATTCTCCCAATGAAATATAACATATTATCTCACCTTCAATGGCTATTCGTCTTTTAGGCCAGTTTTTGTTTTCTCTTGTTAAAATATCTTTTATTCGTACACATATGACATATTCCTCCAAAGCAAAATCCAGTGTGTAAAATTTTAGCAGCTCTAACCATAATTGTCCCAGGGATACCTGATTTGGTGTTTCCAATGTTAAAGGAGACTGGAAAAGAAAAAATACTTTCCATTTAAGCTTGATGAAAGTGTAGAACCATTTAATTTTCAGTTTAAAAAACTTCAGAGATCACTTTTTCAAAAACTGAGGCATAAAGGAGTAACCTGTTTTTCAAAAAGCAGTTTGTAGCATATCTGGGAACAGAGTCCCAAGTTTACTGACTCCTAGAGAATTTTGTTTTCTTTCCACTCAACCAGTGATTCTCAACTATGGCTGCACATTAGAATCACCGTGGGAGTATTAAAATACACTAACACCTGAGTTACACACCATTCCTACCTCCCATACCCTTCCCAACATTCTAATTTAATTGACTTGGATGATGGGCTGGACACTGGGATTTTTAAAGCTCCTAAGTGATTCTTATGTGCAGCCACAGTTGTAAACCACTGTATAACAACTATAGCTCCTCACTACAGTAATTACTTTTAAAATCTAAGTAAATGTCCTGGGCTTTCAAAAGCTAATTCCCTCATTTGACAAACATTTACTTAGAACCTAGTATGTCCCTGGCATTGTGTTGGGAATATAAAAAAATGAGAGCTCATACTTATACATAATGCTCATCATGTATCATCCACTATTTTAACTGCTGTGTACATAATAACTATTAATCCTAATAACTCTATGAAGTAGGTACTACAGGGCAAAAATCAGACTCAGGACCACCTGACTACTAGGTCTATGTTGCTAATCACTGTAATAACATAATTCATAGACTATTAGGGGCAAAAGAGAGAATTTAGCAATTACAGTAAAGGCCACACACTAAAATGGGCTGCTAATGCAGAATGGCAGGGGGTTTTAATAAAAGTAATATCTGAATTCTAAAGGAATTAGCTAAAGACTGGCTAAAAAATGACCATTAAGGAGCATAAAGGCATTAAAGCAAGTCACTCATTCAATTCTGCAACTATTCAGTGAGTGCCTACTATGTGCCAGACACCTGGGATAGATACAAGGGGAAAAAAAAAAAGATTCTTGCCTTAGTGGAGCTTACTTTCCAGGGGAAGAACACAATAAACAACAAATTTAAGTAAACTGCATAGTAAGTCAGAAGAAAAGTTCTGTATAAATAAGGAAAAGTCGAGTAGGTTTAGTAAAGGGAATGGGAGTATAGGAGCAGATGGTTTCAATAGTAAATAGAATGGTCAGGAGAAGACTCATTAGAAGATATAATTTTAAGAAGAGAGAAAAGTGTTCTAGAAACAGAAAACAGCAATCACACTACAGTGTGACTAGCTTCAAAAAGAAAACTAAGAAACCTAGTGTCTTATAGATATGGAAGAAGAGAAAAGAAAAACAAAGTCCTAGCCAGTAAGAACACCTTGGCTTTTATTCTATATTAAATGAGGGGCAACTGAAGTATTATGAGTGTGAGCTAGGTAAAGGGCATGATCTGACTTAAGTTTTGAAAGAAACATTCTGTTTTATGTTTTTGGGTTTTTTTTTTGAAAGAATCATTCTGATTGCTGTGTTGAAAATAGACTATAAGGGGCAAAGGCTGATGCAGGAAAACTTATTATAATGTTATCATAGAAATCCAAGTCAGAGATGATGATGGCTAGCACCAGCACCAGGATGGTAACAGTGAAGTGGTCAAACTCTGGATATACTTTGAAGTAGAAATGACAGAATTTCCTGACAAACTTGGTATGAGGTATGAACAAGAGAAGTAAAGGATGACCCCAATGTTTTTGACCGAGCAACTAAAAGGATTTAGTTTCATTAAGTGAGATTGAAAACTGAATGTTGAGCAAGGGGAAGACCATGAATTCAGTTTTAGATACATTAAGTTTAAGACAAGTACTAGACATCTAAGTAGAGGCATTATATAGGCAGTTGTAGATATAATTATAGTGTTCAGTAGACAGATTTGGCTAAAAATTTAAATTTGGGAGTCACTGTCATACAGATGGTACTTAAAATCCATGAGATTAGATGAGATCACCAAAGGAGTATAGATTTTAGAAAAAGGAGGGGGGAATGGTTCCATAGTGTAGTGGTTAGCATTATCTGCTTTACACGCAAAAGGTCCTGGGTTCATGCCCCAGTCGAACCACAGTCCATAGTCTACCACGTCACCTTGAACAAGCCTGGTGTCTGATCTCGGAAGCTAAGCAGGGTCAAGCCTGGTTAGTACTTGGATGGGAGGCCACCTAGGAAGACCAGGTGCTATAAGCATATATAATAATGAATGAATGAATGAATGAATGAATGAACAGACAAATAAAGAGGAGGGAGAATCAAAGAATTAGCCCCGAAAAGGGGGAATCAAGGACTGACCCTTGGATCATTCCAACATTAAAAGACTGGAAAGGTGGAACTAGCAAAGCAGACTGAGAAGGAATAATAAGCCACGGGTGTGGTGTCTTGAAAGCCAAATTAAGAAATTTTTCAGAGAAGGAAATAATAAATTGAAAAATGTTGCTGATAAATCAAAGAATGAAATAAAAATTGAGAAATTATCATTAGATTTAGCAACACAGAAGATATTGCTATAATAATATGAATTTTGGCAGATTGATAGGGGTTCAAAGACTGATAAGAATAAGTTAAGAGGAAACAAAGTAGTTGAAAACAGTGAATATAGACAATTCTTTCAAGTAGTTTTGAAAAAGGAGCAAAGGAATAATTGGGAAAGTGGTGCTGAGATTTTTCTTTAAAATGATAGAAATAAAACATTTTATTAATCTAAAAAAGATTCAGTAGAGAATGAAAAATCGATAACTTAGGAGGGAAAGAGAATTACTACAGCAATGTTCTAGAATAGACGAGAATGGCTGGGACTGAATAAGTGAAGAAAATAACTTCAGAGAGCAACATGGGAAGTTCCTTTATGAAAGCAGGCAGCAAGGCAGAATATATGAGTGCAGATAGTGGTAGATGGTAGTGAGAGTAAGTAAAAGTTTTCTTTTTGATCGTTTTTCTCAATGAAGTAATAAGCAAGATCTTTCTTTAGCTGAGAACTGATAGTTTGAGGAGAGAACAGAAAGTAGTCTAGGAAAGTGGGAGAGTTGAATGGACTAGGAACATATATACAGAGAACTACAAGAGCAATGATTTCAGTAATGTTCACATTTCTGTAGTACTAAGTCTGTCTACTTCAGAAGCAGAAGACTACATGCTTCTGGAGGACATAATCTATGGATATTCAACTTTGGTTCTCTAGCACTCAAGCTAATGGCTGGCACTTAGCAGGTCCTTAATAAATGAATGCTGAATGATTAAATAAACATTTAATCACCCCCTAAAGGAGCACAGAACTTTTATTTCTCCACCAATCTGGCAATATAATTCCCATATGCTAAAGTTTGTTCACAAGCAAACTCCTGAAGGAAATTTTATGTGTCTAAATGAAAAGATACAAAGAATTACTCTTACATGATTCAAACACTGAAGTCTTCTAAAATGAGTGATAAATCAGTTAGAGAATCTCCATACTGAAAAACTAAACCAGATCAACCCCTCACTTTACAGATGAGGAAAATGAGGCCAAGAGGCTTACTCAAAGTCAGTCGTTCTACTATTAAAATAGCTTCAATTGAAAGCATCACAAATTCTACAGGTAGAAAAGCCAAGAACAAAAACAAAAAAGCTTACTTTGCCATGTTTTTCCTTCATGGCATTACTTTGGTTGTCTGTTTCTGTCTTCTTGGTATCATCTTTTGGTTGGTCTGCCTTAGCTTTGTTTTCCTCAGCAATTGAGTTTTTCTCAGTTGTACTACTTGAATTATATTCCCACTTCACAAACTTCTCTTCTACTATGCCCTTCAGCTGAAAGTCATCCATTCTTTTTGGGTCAAAGCCTTCAATCTATATAAAAAGGCATTCCAAATTGGTAGTGTAAAAATTATTAAAAAAAGAAAAAAAAAGATGGACAAACAGACAAACCAGAATTCCAGCTTAAACATACACATCATGCTTACCCAACTTCCAAGTAAACAAGGAAGAAGAGGGAGTTTTCTTTGTTGAAGAAAAAACATCACCATTAAAGCAAAACAGTAAGAAGGGACTCCGCCATCAGTTTGGGAGTCAATATAGCACAACTGCAAAATGAAGGGAGAAAAGTACCACCATTTAGCTTTCTTTAATATTCGCTGTTCCCCTCACAACAAAAGAAAGAAGGATAGCTATAGTAAGGTTAGAGTGGATATGGGAGGGACTTTTTTCCCCTACCATAATCATTATAAAAAATAATTAAATATAAATATAAAATATAAGGAATGACCTGAAATCTCAACACCCTAAAATAAGAATTAATATACTGGTGGCTATCTTTTCATTCATTTTTATTGCATATAAAGACACATGTACATTTTAGTTCAATGAAATCATATCATACATAGTGAGTGCCTTTACTGTAGACACTTTTTTAAAATATTATTTTCTTATCTTGATTTTACTTCTGCCTCACGTTAATATGTAATCTTCTATGTAATTCTGGGCTATCTAATCTGTTCTACAGATCTGTCTATTCCTATGCCAATGGTATACACTTGACTACATCAGTTTTACAGTGGTAGAGCTGGTCCTCCTTAACTCATCTTCTCTTTCTGAGTTCTTCTGGCTATTCTCAAACATTTATTCTTCCATACTAACTTTAAGAACATTTTATCAATTTTTTAAAAGCTCTTAGTAACTCAAAATAATTACATTTGAAAATTTAAGGTTATTTTACATTTTAAGGATACCATCTCCCTAAGAACTTGGTATCTTTGCATTTTCTAAAAATTTACAAGTTGTCATCAATCATTCACTTCCCCTCAACTCTCATATCCAATGCCTCTGGCAAGTCCTGCCTCTAAAACTTATCACAAATCTGTCTGCTTTGCTTCAGATGCACTCTAACCTTACTAAAGATAACCATAATTATTTTGTCCCAACATATTATGATTTATGATGCAGGTTACTGCAGGAAAAAACCTGAATTACCTTAAAGACTGGGTACTTTTTTCTTCTGTTCCACTCACCTTAGCCCAATAGCGAAAGGCTAACACCAAGGGAATAAAGACAGGTTCCTTTTTGCCGAGAGCAGCAAGTAAATCAGTAGTGAGGCATGCCATATCATTTCCCGCACTCACTCTACAAAGTAAACCACTGTGAAAGAGAAATAAATGAATTTTACTGTATTAATACCTTAAAAACTAGAATCCTTCAAATCTTGTGGCTGTCCTTTCTAGTTACCATATTTCAATACCTAAGAAGCCATAATAAAAACTAATGTTTTAGCTTATAGCTAACTGAAAACTATGTGTCAGCTCCATTACTAGAGTTCCATGTAAGTTAAAGATGTTTTAAATGTTCACTTGTACTTCAAAATAATTTCAACCTCATTTAGTATTTAAGTTCATGAGAAATTAATTTCAAAAGCAGCATGATTCACTAAAATTTGACTTATAGAAGAAAAAAGGGCATTGATATTGCCAACATCAAACAGTGCATACCTTCTTAATTTTTTTTGTACATGATAAACCAGAAAAATGAAATTCTGAACTAATTAACTGTACTTCTACACTCTAACTTTTTCCTATCCCAGCTTTCATGATTTTATTGATATGCAATATTCAGATTAGAGACTAGGAAAAAATTACATATAACCCACGAGTAATACTTAAAAATAAATGAAAACAGGAGCTACTTTAAATAGGGTAACAGAATTGTGGTAGAGATATTTTGGTGGCAGGGAGAAGAATATATCTGATGTTGTCAGACACAATCTGAAACACTGTGATGGAAAAAATACTAGAAGTCAGAATACCTTCATTCCCATTCTGATTTTCTCCCAAATAATGTGAATTCAGACAAACCATTATTTATGCTCCAGGTCTCAAATTTCTAATTGAGAAAGTATGGAAGTTGAGCTAGATTTCTATAGATCTTCCTAGCTTTGAATAAGAAAATAGAGTAATCTTAAAATATAAGATATTCATTTTAATAATCAATAAAAGAACACATTATTTCTGTACTGTTTCCATGTTTCCTACATTGATCTCAAATAGAATTATTTGTTTCCTTTTACAAATGTACTTTGCTCTCTCCATTCTATAAACATCTGACTAGAAAGGAAAGATTAGTCTTAACAACTTTCAATTTCAGTGAACTAAAAACTAGATTCTGATAGCTTATAAGCTCCCTGAGAAGAGAGGCTATATCTTATCTATGTTTGTATCCCTACAGCAAAGCGGTATCTAACATATAACAAATGTTCAATACTGTTGGGTGAAAAAACTTGAGAAAAAAAATAAAAAGTTTCGCTTCAGAGTATTTTATTTTTAACTGTCTGATAGTTCTATTTCTTGTTCACATGCTTTTACTCAGCGGGCTATGTTAATAAATAGAAACTAGCTTAGTCATATTAATCCAAGGAGAAATCTAAAACAAAAATTTTCTCACTAGGAGATGGTCACTGCATTTTGGATGTTGCTATTAAAAAAAAAAAACTTTATTTTCTCTTCATTGTTACCAACCTTTTCCGTTCTTTGCACACCACAACAGGAACTTTAGCATGAAAATCAGATTCCACATCTACATATAACACTAATAAGAAAAAAAAAAAATAAAACAAGCTAACATCAATATCTCTAAAATGTTTATTCTAAGGTAAGCATTAACTATTAGATTCCTTCTAAAAATCATTTTCATTGCTTCTGTGGGATAATACATTCTTCTAGTTATGAGCATCAACCTAACAATCTCTTACCTCTAAGTGCCATTTGCTGAATATTATAGTCTCAAATACTGTCTGAAAATTATAATCACCTTAACAAGATATGTTTTAACATCCCTAAAAGTTTTAATATACCCACGTAAGTATATAATCTAATCAAAGTTGTTAAACCTCCATAGATATAGCAAACAGAGGACATCTATTACTTCTGAGGGCTATTTCCACAGGAGTCACAAAATTAGAACCTACAACGTTTTGACAAGTTAGTTCTTTTAAATATCCTTACATGTAAAAAGTAATCTCTGCTGGACCCATTTCTTGTAAACATATGAAGTATGCCCAATTAAAACTCCTAAGGAAGGATCAAGAGGATGAAATATACTTCCACTCTGAAATTCATCTCTATATCTCTAAGGTAGGCCCCATGTCATAAATATCTAATCTAAATAAAAATAGGTGGATTAACATTTTTTGACGTTTAAAAAAAGTCTTAGTAGTACTTATTGGAATTATTAATTTCTTCAAACAACATGTGCCGAAGACCTATTATGTCAGGAGTTATATTATACATGGTGGATGTGAAAATGAACAAGACAGAAAAAGCTCAATTAGGGGTTTGAAAAATATATTAACTAATAAATCCTGTAGATGACAGGATAGTGGTCTTTAAAGAGTACAATGAGGGCATTAAGAGAGGGAAAAAGCAAATTTACGATCAGACTAAAATCTGTAAATATATTCTATGTGACTTAAGATGATCTATTCATGTATTTTACTGGAAAGACATTTAAAATATTACTGCTAGGTTGATACTCTCCAGTGAGTCTAAAGAGGTAAAAGCTCTGTATTTACCTCTTATCTCTAATATGCCTTAGAGTTTTTTGTACAATTAGAGACAAGTATTTATTAAGAAAGAAAACAATATTAAAATCCCTTTATAAAATAAACAACCAAATTAATCCTTTAAAAATAATTTCCCAGGAAAATGAGTAACACAAAACTGACAGAGAACTGAGGCAAATAGAGAGAGAAAGGAAGTTTAGAATTGATATTAGAACCAAGGAGAGGGTAAGGCTAAGTCAATAAGCTATCGCTTCTAGGTCAAACTGTGCATATTTTTGATTCATAAAATTTAAGATAACAAGAGTAATAACAACAATCATAGCAGCAGAAATTTTTGAGGGGGATGTTAGACATCTATATTGTTCATAAAACCATTCTCCCAATTGTTCCCTCTCTCCCCTGGCCCCCCATAGCCATCATATTAATGCTAACTGCATTCCCTATGCCATGCTTGTTCCCCATCCTCATGCTTGACTATTGACTACTAATTTGTACTTCTTTAATCCTGCACCCCATTCTCCCAGCCCCCCAAATCCCCTCTCCTCTGTCACTGAATTGTCCACTATATTGTGAGTCCGTTTTTGATTAGTTTGCAGAAGCAGGAATTTAATAAGAAGTTACTTAAACCAAGCACTTTTCTAACCTATGGCTTAATTCATTTCTCATTTCTCATTCAACTTTCTCACCAAAAAGATAATATATTACTGCCATTTTATAGACAAAATAACTGAAGCATGGACATTAAATAATTTTTCAAAGAACACACAACCAATAAATGGCAGAACTAAATTTTCAGAACCAAAATCTGAAAAGTCTGGCTCCAAATCCTGAGCTCTTAAGCATTTACTTTATAATAAGAATAGCAGTAAATAAAAACCAAGAAAATAATATTCTAGACCGTACTACATGACCTGGGGCCTGGTTTGGGACAGTTGTAATTTTTAAATTTTTTTATTTTAAAAATATTTTCACTTATATGAATGTCTTTCTTACATCAAAAGAAATCCAGACTGATGAAGCACATATGTAAAGCTTACTAAATATGATTTGATTAAATTCGGTTAATAAAATATTTACTCAACGCGTTCACATATTTTTCCCCCAAGTCTCTCCCTAAATCTTCCTTCATCAATGACATCCCAATGATTATAAGTTTTCCGTCTTCTTATATACAAGAAATGCTCATACTGGGCAAAGCTAATATTTCTAAATTATCCAAAAGGCAGTAGATTCTACATATCAATTTTAAATATGATACTTTTGCTCTAACCGACTTATAAATTTTCTAGTACATTTATTAAACACATATGTATATATGTATATGTATATTTCTCTATATGTGATACAATGACTCATATATGCTAGTAGTTTTTTAAAAATAAAATAATAAAAATAAAAAATAATTTTTAAAAAATGTCTACAGCCATGCCACCCTGAACGTACTCGATCTTTTCTGATCTCGGAAACTAAGCAGGGTCAGGCTTAGTACTTGGATGGGAGACCACCTAGGAATTCCAGGTGCTGTAGGTGTTAAAAAATATGTGTGTGTGTGTGTGTGTGTGTGTGTGTGTGTGTGTGTGTGTGCGCGCGTGCGCGTGCATCCTTGGAGTTTTAGTTTAAATTAGTTAGCCATATATAAAAACACAACCCATGTACCATTAAAGAATTTTGTTTTTTTTTAGAAAAACAAATTTAAAAAGAAACTCACCACTTTTTTTTAAAATCCCAAGCACTTGTATAAGAAGATCTGGATGAGTCATCTAAAAGAGTTTCAAATTAAATCAATATGCTAATTTCCAAGTTCAAGATACAGAAGTTTTTTGAGAATCCAATTTCTTTAAACATTTAAATAAAATCATGTTCCCTCTTTTAAAATAATGGAAACAGAATGGTTTTACTTGTATGTTAACAAATCTCATTCATGGAAGTAAAATCTAATAAGTCATATAGTGCTATTATTCCAGCAACACTCCTTAAATTAATGAGCTCTTAAGAGTAAGAAAAGATTCTGGATTTCACAGCAAAACAAATGGAAAAAAAATAGTTTATCAAATGACTGTTAAAGAGAAGTTGTTAAGATAAAAATTTTAAAGGACAGTGATCTCTGCCAGCATGGCCGAAAGGCTTAGATTAAAATACTACTTTAAATAACAAGGTTGTCAAATGTTTAGTTTAATACATACTTTGCTGCTATTTAAAAGCATTTAATAATCATACATTAAGTGTAAGTAAATGACTATATCAAACTAGAAATTAAAAACATTACATTTTAATCCAAATCAAACCTCCTTGAGCATAAACTTATTCAAAAAATCAAAAAGACAAAAAATGTCTGATTTTAAATGTTTGATGTGTCAATAAACAAGCATTTCAGCAATGCTAAACAATATTATACTTTTGCTAATGGCACTAGCTTCTACTTATTAAAGTATTCATAATGTACCAGGCACTATACAAAAAGATCTGGTATATATAATCTCATTTAATATAAAAGTTATTATCCCAGTTTTGGAAATTAGGAAACAGACGCTCAGAAATGTCAGATAAGTAACTTGCTCACTGCAGCCAAGATTTGAACACTGATATTCAATTTCAAAGTTACTTCCACTTCCTATACTACTTACCATAAGCAATAATTGTTCAACATGCTCAAATATAAGCATTTTCCTTTTCTTATGACTGCCTTCCTCTGTTTCCTTTTGTTCCTATCTCTTATTTCTTTTATTCCACCTATGTCTGATACCTAATAGTAGTTTCCAAAGGCACTGTGTAATCATAATAGTAATTTCTATAAGCCAGAGTTTTATTGTTCTTTGGACCACCTCTAAAAAGATAATCAATAAAGAACACCAAGTACCAAGTTAAGAACCACAAGAAAAAGCCATTCTCTAATTACTTACCTTGGGAGGAAATTTTATATCTATATTAACATCACTACACTTCAGAGCAAACTTAGTCAGAGACGAACCATACAACCTAAGTGAACACTCTGAAAAAAAAAAATCAAAGAATGAAATAGTATGCAAATACAGGAACTTTAAAAAAAAATGGTAGGAAAACTGCATATATTTCAATTCTATGTCTTCCAATTCTAATAGAATGACATTCTTTCCAAGTGACCTACAAAATAATAAAAATATTTCTCAGTTATGGGGTTCAGGAACTGAGAAGAGAAATTCTCATAAAAGTTCTGTTTAAACAAAATATTAGTAATAGTTCATTTAGCAATGACTACAAGTATATTTAACATTGAATATATAACAGTAAAAAATGAACTAAACTAGCTACCGCTAATGCCACAAACTACATTTATTTATATATAGATATGCACAATTATTTGAGACAGTACTTTGAATGGGAAAACGATTACAGATATTTAATGCCAAAGCTCCTTAAAAATACAAAGTGAAGATAAGTCAACTGATAGTGTAAAACCAAAAAAACTCTGTGGCTTTCAAGAGTTCATTGAACAGAGTCTACGGTCATACCACCCTTAACATGTCCAATCTCATCTGATCTCGGAAGCTAAGCAGGGTTGAACCTGGTGAGTAGTACCTGGATGGGAGACCACCTTGGAAGATCAGGTGCTGTAGGCGTCTTTTTGTTTGTTTATTTTAAAGTTTATTGAACAAATTAAATAGAACAATAACATACCACCTACATCTTTCTTGGACCATCAAATATGTCCTTTCAAAAATCATAATAAGAAATTTTAAAAGGATTTCACCAGAGGGTAAAGCTGAAAAATAACATGATTGGGTCTGATAGGTTTAGTTTCTCGGAAAGTGTAAGTTCATACTCAATTGTATATACAAAGTCTAGTTTTAAAGTTCACAAAATGTGTGAAAATCATTCAAGTCCTTAAAATCACAAAAATTTCATTTCTACTCTTATAATAATAGTAAGTTATTTCTATATATAATTTAAATTAGTATTCAATGTTGTTTAGAAAGAAAACCACATTATAGAAATAATGAGTAATGAAAATGGTTTCCATTTTTAAATTTCAATTTTATATTCTCATAAATCTCACAGTGGCTCTTTATGAAACTATTAATTTATCAACTGTCCAAAATGCCTTTGGTGGTTAAGAAATAAATCTTATTGTGCTGTACCATAATTCTCCATTTTGCTTTTCTGAAATATTCCCCCCTCCCAAAAAAAGTCATTTATAAAACAATTTAATTCATCTACTACTTTTAAGATGGAGAAAAAGAGAATAGGAAAACATAATGAAATTTACCCTAAGTTCAAGAGGAATCAAGAGGAAGAATTGTTTGATTTTTTAAAATTAAGCATAAAATGTGTACCTGGTAAAAATGTTGTTATAACCTTTGACATTTCCTCTACAATTTCCTGTCGGACTCTGAGGTCATCATCTGTTATTCCTTGTTCTTTTGCTAATTCAATAACTGCAACACTTAAAGCAGCCAAGTGGGCAGGAGAAGGAGGTGGCAGAGAACGAAGCTCACTTTCTTCCTGTTTTTCCTGTTAGTGTAACATTCAACAACAACATAAAAAAAGATTTCTATTTTAATGTCCTTATACTTAGAAGAAAAAAGACATAAATATATTAACTCAACAAATATTCACCTTCTATGTGCCAAATTTAAGACACAGGATATGGAAATGAACAAGAAAGAGAGATCCCTGCCTTTGTGAAGCAGAACTGGAAGAATGAGAGGTATTATGAGGGAGGTAATTATTAAATATTAAAAACAAAACTTATTCTACTTTACTGTCTGCATAAATTCCGAAATGCTACATCAAAGCCAGGATATCAGTACAACACTTAGCTGATAATTTTGTTGTAGCAAAGAGAGATTTTCTTAGATGTAGCAAAGGCCTTGAATTGTCTCTGATTCCATATACAGTATCAGATTAAATGGTCACAGGAATATATCCTAGACATTATCACCACTTTGATATACTGCCTGCGATTTACATTTGGTTTCTGTGTTACTTTATTCAACACTAGAATGTTCAAAACTATGTCTGTTCTGTTAAAAATCTGAAAGCCATTTTAAACCAAGGAGCTGAAGAGGGACTATATTATATATGCACAATGATTTCTTAAAATTAATTTACTATTCTGGTTTAAAAAAAAATACATGCTAACTGAAAAAAAAAACTACATAAATTTAACAAAGGAGTTTTTTATTATCACATTTCAGTCAAAAAACAAGCTCTTATGTGACATGGAGCTCCCACCAGATCTAATAATCAAAAGTATTTTGTTATCTTCCCCACTTCCAATATAGTTAAACAAAGACATAGGTCTATTCATACTTTTATTCATTGTTACCATATTTAGTCTTAACATAGTTTATTAAAGGTATAGAAGAATCAAACAAAGGTGGTAAGACAACCTCATTTTTATAAGTTTCTATGAACAGTTCTGCAATCTTAATTATAATATAAGTCTTAGATAAGCATCTAAATTTTCAGGACTATTTTTTTTTAGGATTCATCCAAATTATTAACAGCAACATATTTAATGAAAAAAGATACAAAATTAACATGTAACCAAATCATCTTTATACACATAGAAGTACCACAAAATGCTTTGAAATATATTTCTAAACTGTCATAGTTAATAAGAAGATAAAACACAATCAGTGAACACACTCCTCTACCAATGTTATTAAAAAGCCTATCCTGCTTCGTTTAGGATACTGTTCCATCAAACGCTCGCTGATATCCTCTTACCATTGACCATCCTCATATACACCTGATATCGCATATATCCTGTCATAAGTATGATCAATCCTCTGTATTTATGTAATTTACATTTTAGTTAGAGGAAAGAGACAACAGATTAGATAGACAGACAGATAGATAGATAGACAGACAGACAGACAGAAACATACACACACACATACACATAAATACAAACAAATCAAGTAGTACTATGAAGAAAAATAAAGCAGGGTAAGAGGCTATAGACTGATGGGAAGGGGGTATTATTTTAAAACAGAGTGGACAAAAAAGGCCATTCTGAACAGGTACTATTTAAGCAGAGACCTCAAGGAAGTAAAGAAGATAGGCATTTAAATTTCTGGAGGAAGAGCATTTCAGACAAAGAGAACAGTAAATGCAAAGACTTGGCGACAAGAAAAGTACCTAATGTTATTTGAAGGGATCAACGTGTCTGGAGCTGAGTGACAACTGGGTGACTATGGAAGACAATGAGGTTGAAAGTTATCTAAAAGCCAAGTATTCTATGACTTCGTGAAACTTGATAAGGGTTACGAACAGGAAGTAACATGATACGACATACTTTAAAAGAACAATCCTAGCTGCTGAATAAAGAATACACTGTAGGGGACAGGAAGAGATGTAAACTGGAAAAAGTCCAGGTGAGAGACAGTGGTAGCTTTAGACTGAAGCAGAAAGAGGTGTGTTAAAAATAACTAAATTTGGAATATATAATATATTTTGAAAGTAAATTCTATACAATTTGCTAATAGTTTGAATGTAGGGTATGAAAGAGATGAATCAAAGATAATTCAAAGATGAATCAAAGGTACTTGTCCTAGGCAACTGGGTACATGGTGGTACCTTCTACTGAGAGGAAGAAAATTCTGGAAAGGATTAGTTTAGCCTCGGAAAATTTGCCCAAGAGGCAAAAGCCTCCTTAGTCTCTCATTTTCAGTATTTGGCCCTTCATCTCATTCCCCATAATTCTACCAGTTATTCTCCTATTTAAAAACTTTCCATAAATTCTCAACAAAATACTAACAAACCAAGTTCAGAGGAATACTACAAGGATTATACCCATAACCAAGTGAAATTTATTCCTGAAATCTAAAAATGGTTCAACATACAACAATTGAATGTAACAGACTACTTTAGAAAAATGAAAAGGAAAAAATGACATGATCATCTTTAATAATGCAGAAAAAAGATTTGACAAAATTCAACACTCTTTTGTGGCAAAAATACTCAACAAACTAGAAATAAAATGAAACGAACATAAATACCACATAGGAAAAACCCACAGCTAATATCATACTCAATGGTGAAAGACAGAACTTTTTCTCTAAAATCAGGAACAAGTAAAAATACCCATCTTCACCACTTCCATTCAATATATTATTGGAAGTTCTAACCAGAGGAATCAAGCAAAAAATATATATTAGATTATGTTATCTGTGAAAAGAGATAATTTTGTTTCTCCCTTTCCAGTCTGGTTGCAATATATGTATATATTCATATATATTATATATTACATTCATATGTATATTATTATATCCACATATATGTTCATATATATTCATATATATATATAGAAACCAAACTGAAAAGGAAGAACTAAAATTATCTCTATTCACAGATAACATAATCTAATATAGAAAAACAAAAATATTTCACAAAAAAGCTGAGAGAATTAATGAACAAATTTAGCAAAGCAGCAGGATACAAATCAATACACAAAAACCAGTGATTTCTATATACTAGCAGTGAACAATCTGAAAAGGAAATTAGGAAAGCAATTCTATTTAAATAAATTCAAAAAAATAAAATACTTAGGACTTAACCAAAGAGATGAAAGGCTTATACACTGAAAACAAAACATTACTTAAAGAAATGACTGAAAGGACATCCCATGTTCATGGACTGGAAGACTTATTGTTGCGAAGATGTCAATACTATCCAAAGCAATCTACAGATTCAATGCAATTCTTATCAAAGTCCCAATGACTTTTTCTTTTGCAGAAACAGAAAAACTGATTTTAAAATTCACATGGAATCTCAAGAAACCCAAAATAGCTAAAACTATCTTGAAAAAGAAGAACACAGAGAAATTACATTTCCTGATTTCCAAACTTACTACAAAGCCATAGTAACCAAAACAGTATGGTACTGGCATAAAGACAGATGAACAGACCAGTGGAAGAAAATAGAGACCTAGAAATAGATGTTCATACATATGGTAAAACGACTTAACAAGGGTATCAAGAACATTCAATAGGGAAAGGACTGTCTTTTCGACAAATGGCACTAAGAAAACTGGATATCTACATGCAATGTGAACCCTTACCTTACACCATATACGAAAATTAACTCAAAATGGACCAAAGATCTAAATGTAAAAGCAAAACTATAAAACTCTTAGAAGAAAACAGAAGAGAAAAACTTAATGATATCGGATTTGGCAATGATTTCTGGAATATGAAACAAAACACAGGCAACAAAAAAACAGACAAACTAGACCATGAAAATTAAAAACTTCTGTCTATCCAATGACACTATTAACAGAGTAAAAAGACAATCCACAGAATGTGATAAAATATTTGTAAATCACACATATGATAAGGGATAATATCTAGAATATATAAAGAACTCCTAAAATTTGACAAGAAAAAAACCTAATTCAAAAATGGTCAAAGAACTTGAGTACATTCCTCAAGAAAAGATATACAAATGGACAATAAGCACATAAAAAGGTGTTCAACATCAATTAGAAAAATGCAAATCAAAAGGTACAATGAAATACCACCTCACATTGATTAGGACGGCTATTATCAGAACACATGAACAAAACACACACACACACATGAGTCTTATGAATGTGGAGAAAATGAACCATTGTACATTGCTGGTAGGGATGTAAAAAATGGTGTAGCCTCTGTGGAAAACAGCATGGCAGTTCCTCAGAAAATTAAACACAGATTTACCATTTGATCCAGCAACTTCTCTTCTGGATATATATACACAAAAGAAATGAAAGCAGGCATTCAAAAAAAGTATTTCTATACTAGTATTCATACAAAAATTATTTACCATAGCCAAAAGGTAGAAACAACTCAAATGTCCATCCATGGATTAATGTACACACCAAACATGGTATATACATAGAATGGAATATTATTCAACATTAAAAAGAAAATTCTGATACATACCATAATGTGATTAAACTTTAAAGACATTAATGCCAAATGAAATAAGCAAAAAGGGACAACTATTGTATGATTCCACTTATATAAAGTTCAACAGTGAAATACATAGACAGAAAGTATAACATTAGTTGCCAGAAGCAAGGGGAAAAGAGAAATGAGAAACTATTGTTAAATAGTTGTAGAGTTTCAATACATGATGATGAAAAAGTTCTGGAAATGGATAGTGCAGGTGGTTGTGCAACATTGTGAAGGTACTTAATGTCTCTGCATAAAATGTTATATTTTATGTCATAATAAT
Source organism: Macroglossus sobrinus (assembly GCA_004027375.1). NCBI lineage: Eukaryota > Metazoa > Chordata > Mammalia > Chiroptera > Pteropodidae > Macroglossus > Macroglossus sobrinus. Next base: position 371,526 of record PVKZ01001021.1, on the reverse strand, counting down.
TTTACCACAAATTTTTTTTAACCTTCAGTGGTACAAGTAAGATAACATACCATCTTCTTAATTTGGAATATATAGAAATTTAGTTTCAACCTGCCTTTTCAGGCCCTCCTCCAACATTCCCTCTACTACGTCCAACATTTTTGGCAGATATCCATGATTAAGTAGTCACCAGCTTCCAAATACTATACATGCCATTAGGCCTCCATGACTTTATTCATTTTGCTCCCTATGACTAAAAGATCCTTACCACTCTTTTTTGAATCCATCTGGTGAAACTCAAATCCTTGAAGGTATAGCTTAAATGTTATATATTCAGTGACACCTTTAGTGTCTTTCCTTTTCAACATAATGAAACATTCCCCTTAATTCATTATTAATAGCGTGCTCTGAATTAAAAAACTTTACCTTCTCAGGCTATCAATTCAATCCTCCTCATTTTAAATCAATCCTCTTCATTTTAAACACTACCCCATCTAGTGGTTTGTGTTTTCAACAAGTAAACACTCTTCACCTCTACTCTAAGAATCATCACCACCACCATTTACTGAGTACCCAGTATGGGCCTGGCATTGTGTGAGGGGATTTACAGATGTTATGTCACTTAACTCTTACAATACACCTCCACAGGTAGGTACTATCAAAATCATTTTATAGATAAGAAAACTGAGGCTTAGAGATGTTTAAAATCTTTCTACAATCACAGGGTAGAACTGATCATTAAATGTAGTTATAACTCCAAAGCGCATGCTCTTTACACTTCCATTTAAACAGTCAACAAGTATGATGGAACAACTATGTACCAGGCACTGTGGAGTTACAATCGGAAAAGAATGTATATAATCCCTGCCCTCATGGAGTTTACAGTCAAGAGAGAAGTAAAGATTAATTAAATGATCAAACTAATAATAAATTAAAACTGTGAATGTGATGAGTTTCACTATGCCATAACACAAAGATCCTGTGTGCCACTTTTGCTACTACCAATATTCCTTTTTTTCACAATGAAGTTTCTTGAAAGTTGCATCTATACACCTCCTTTTACCTGCTCACTCAAAACTGTTTTTAGCTCTAAAACAAAAACTGCTCTTTCCAAGATTATCAAAACTTCCTTAGTTGACATTTTTACATTCTTAGATTTTTAACTATATCATCAGACACTTAAGACTATTCAAATGAAACTCTTCCTTTTAGTTTCTGTGATATCTTTCTCTTTCTGTTCTCATTTTTCTGATCATTCTCCAGTCTTTCTCTACTAATCCCTTAAATATCTGTATTCTTTGATCTTCTCGCCTTCTCACTCCTTTGGGTGATCTCACTAACACCTATGACTTCAATATGCTGAAGATTACCAAATCTGAATCTCCAGCTCCTAATGTAAATTCCACATCTTTATATTAGTTGATTGATAAACATCTCTACTTGAAATGTCCTACCAGAGTTTCAAACTCAGTATGTTGAAAAACATTTTTTTTTATTTCCTCAAAGTAAATAATGCCACAATCTGCAACATGTCAATTTGTATACCTTATGATTGTTCTAGACATCCTAAGCTTCCATCTCTACAACTTACACCTCAAATCTTTCCTAAAGCTCTAATCTCAACTCCATTCTCACTAATTACTACTTCATATCAAATGTTCATCATTTCCTGACTAGATTATCATGAAAGACTAACTGGTATCCCCAACCCAGACTCTTCAAAGCCTTCTTTCACACTGATGCCAGGGTGAGTAACCTTGCAAAATTATGTCATTAAGCTCCATAAATCTCAAAAGAAAATGAAAACACTCTAATACAGTAAACATATTCATTCATGATCAGGCTTTTGCCTAACTGTCTAATATTATATACAACATCCTCCACTTTGCCAGTTTGTTTCAGTTATGCTAAACTAATAGTTATTCCCTGAACATAATCGGCCGTTTCTTTTTTCAGTGACTCTGGCACATGCTGGTTTCTCTTCTATAAAGATGCATTCTCCCTTCTTTACCTGGATAATAATTTTAAGAACCAGGACAAGGTTCTTTATTCACCTTCTTTATTAAGCCTTCTCTGACTCAATATACAAACTGTTAAGCAAGTCTCAATCTGCTGTCATACCATATTCTAAAAACCATCTATTATGACATTTACCACACTATTTCGCAACCATTTTCTTATGTGCCTGCCCCCAGTGTCTATGAATCTTACCTCCACATGTTATGGTGCTTTATTTTCTTAGATCTCTAGAAAATAAGTGCCAAAAGCAGAGGCTGAAAGTACTTATAAATTACTTATAAATAAAACATTTATGCAATTCTTTTAATGGAAATATAGTTTATTTATCTTGTTGGATACGTGTAACAAATTTTTATTGAGTTTTCTTTTTGATCTGCTTTTCCTACAATCAACCTATTGCCCTACACAACACCTTGACCATTCTTTAGGAAGAAGTCTTTTTCATTATCTTCTATCAATCTTTGGAAGCTATACTCTAGTATTTTTTTACTGCTTATTCTAGGTATCTCAGTATGTCTACTTAACAATATCTAAAATAAATCAGTATCTTTATTCTCCTCCACATCATAAATTTGAACAAGTTTTAACCCTGATAATCTTCTCCAAATTTACATCTATTTTCATTGAATATTTTAGTTCTAACCTATATTTTTCTCTCTGACAAACTGAATGCTATTGTTATTGTTGCTGTTACTGTTATTTTATTCAACCAATATACCTTTAACTCTCCATTTCTTCTTACATAACTCATGTCCTTCAAGGATCATTTTCTTTTAGTCTGAAATACATCCTTTAGCATTTCCTTTACTGGGGGTCTTTTGGAGGTTAATTCTCATTTGACTTGTCCATCAATATAGTCTGTGCTCATTATTATTATTATAATAATTATTATTATATTATAATTTCACTGGGTATAAAAATACAGATTGACAGGAGTTTCCCCCACCCTCAGGACTCTGAAGATAGTATTCAACTGTCTTCTGGCTTCTTCTACTGCTGCTATTGATGAGTCAGCCACATTCCTTTATGGGTGACCTTACCTTTTTTTTTTTCTGCTTTTCTCAAAATAACTTTACTGAGATATAATAATTCACATAAACTCCACATATTTCAAGTTTACAATTTTGTCAATTTTTGACATGTACACAACCATAAAACCATGACTATAGTCAAGATAATAAACATATTAATTACATGTAAAAATTCCTTCATATTTCTTTTGTAATCACTCCCTCTCCCTTTCACACTTGTACTTAGGCAACTACTAACCTGCTTTCAATGACTATAGATTAGTTTGCATTTTCTAAAGTTTTAAATGAATGGAATCACACAGTATATGCCATTTTTGTCTGCCTTCTTTCACACAGGATAATTTTTCTAAGATTTGCCTATGTTTCTGTTTGTATCAACAGTTCAATCCTTTTTATGTCGAACAGTATTACGTGGTATGGACATACCACAATTTTTGTGAATCTATTCACCTACTGATGTACATTGGCTTGTTTGTACTTCTTGGCTAATTATTACACTTAAAGCTACAATGAACATTCATATACAAGTATTTATATGAATCTATGCTTTTACTTTTCTTGGGTGAATACAGAGAAATGGAATGGCTGTACATTAGCTGTATGTTTAACTTTTTAAAAACTATTTTTTATTGAAGAAAATGAAAACACTAACTCAAAAAGATCTGTAACCCCATGTTCACTGCAGCATTATTTACAACAGGCAAGACGTGGAAACAACCTAATTATCCACCAATGGAAGAGTCGAAAAAGATGATGTGGTATTTATATACAGTCATGTACCACTTAACAATAGGAATACATTCTGAGAAATGCCTTGATAGGCAATTTCATTGTTGTATGAACATCATAGAGTGTATTTACACAAACCTTGGGCTACATGATATAGCCTACTGCTCCTAGGCTACAGGTCTGTACAGGATATGATTGTACTAAACAACACAATATTAAATCAAGCACAAGAAAAAAAAAAGATACAATCAAGACATGCAACAAACAAGATATATGAGGCCACCGCTAGTAAAACACAAGATACTATTTTACAGCAAATTTTTTTATAAGTAGAAAAAGTACACTTTAAAATAAAGATGAAAAGTGTAGTATAGTAAATATATAAACCAGTAACACAGTCTTTTATTATCAAGTACAAGGTATTATACATATAATTTTGAGCTATACCTTGGCCCATTTATGTGCTATACCTTGCCTAAGTGGCAGTGCAGCACAAACACATGAGAAATGCATTGAGTTAGCACACTGCATTACAATAACTACAATGTCACTAGGCAATGGGGATTTTTCGCCTCCATTATAATTTTATGGGACCATCATCATATAGGTAATCTGTCACTGAGGAAATATTATGCAGCATATAACTGTATATGAAATATTATTCAGGCATTAAAAAAAGAGAAAATCTTTTAATTTACAACAACATGGATGGAACCTGAGGCATTATGCTAAGTAAAACAAGTAAGAGAAAAAGAAATACCATATGGTTTCACTTATAAATGAAGAATAAGAAAAAACTGAACTCACAGATAGGAAGAACAGACTGGTGGTTGCCAGAAGTGGGAATAGGAAATGGGTAAAAGTGGTCAAAAGGTAAACTTTCAGTTATAAAATGAATAAATCCTGGAGATATAAAGCACAACATGGTGACTATACTTAATAATACTGTATTATATATTTAAAAGTGGCTAAGAGAGTAAATCTTAAAAGCTCTCTTCTCAAAAAAAATTGTAATTATGTGTAGTGCTGGATATTAACTAGACTTATTGTGGTGATCATTTCACAAAATGTACAAATCTTGAATAATTATGTTGTATACCGGAAACTAATATAATGTTCATGTCAATTATATTTCAATTAAAAATAATTTTAAAATAAATCTTAAAAAAAGTAGAACTATTTTACATTTCCATCAGTACTGTTTCAAATTTGCATTCCTCCACATCCTTGACAACACTTGATATAGTCAGTCTTTTTAATTTTAGCTTTCTAGTAAGTGTAAGGATTTCCCTAATGATGAATAATGTTGAGCATCTTTTCATGTACTTGACATCAGTATGTCTTCTTCAATAAAATACTGGCTCAAATCTTTGCCCATTTTTTTTTATTGGGTTATTTACTTATTACTGAGTTTGAAAGTTGTTTATATATTCTAGATACAAATCATTTACCAAATATATTTTGCAAATATTTTCTCCCAGTCATGGCTAATACTGTCATTCTTAAACAGTCTCTTTCAAAGAGCAGAAGTTTCTATTGAGAAGAAGTCCCATTAATCAATTTTTTTTGCTTTGCTGTCATACTGAGAAATTATGCCTAATCCAAGGTCATCAAGATTTTCTTGTTTTCTTCTAGAAATTTTAGACTTTTAGGTTTTATATTTATGCTTGTGGTTTTTTGAGTGGTTTCTTTTTTAAAAAACAAAATTCAAGGTATGGAACAAAGTTTTTTCTTTGTATATCTTTGTATATCTAATGGCATTAGTATATCTTTGTATACTAAGTATATCTTTGTATATCTAATGGCATTGTATTAGTCTAGAACCATAACTTTAAGACTATCCTTTCTCCATTGAATTACCTTTGAATCTGTGAAAAAAGTTTCATACATATGTGTAGGCCTACTTCTAGACTCATCATTCTGCTTCAATGATCTATTTGTCTACTTGATGCCAATACCTTAATTATTACAGCTTTATAAACTAGGGCCTTTGTATTTCTATATCAGTTTTAGAATCAGTGTTTTTAATTCAAGATTTTGTTTGGGATTGTGTTAAATCTACAGACAATTTGAAAAGAAGTGACATTTAGCAATATCATTTCTTCCAAATCATGAACAAGGTTTATTTCTCATTTAGCTCTTCAATTTCTGTGTTTTCTATACAAGTTTTACATATCTTTAATGCTACTGTAAATAGCTTACTTCAATTTATATACAGAATACAGTTGGTTTTTGAATATTTATCTTATATTCTTCAACTTTGCTAAACTCATTCATTAGGTCTAGTAATTCTTTTCTAGATTTCAATGAATATTCTACATAAACAATCATATTGTCTATATATATACAGTTTTATTTCTTGGCTTTTATTTTTCTTTTATTTCTGTCCTTCATTTACCTGATTGCACCAGCCAGAACCTCTAATACAATGTTGATTAGAAGTGGAAAGAGTGGACATATCTTCTTATTCCAATTATTTTATTGTGGTAAAATAGACATAACAGACTTTACTACTGTAACCATTTTTAAGGATACGATTCAGTAGCATTAAGTACATTCACACTGTTGTCCAACCATTGCCATCATCCATCCACAGAATTATTTTCATCTTTCAAACTGACACTCTAGACCCAATAATGAAACTTCCCGTTCGTCTTTACTCCTATTCTACCAGGCCCTGACAACCAGCATTCTACAGTCTGTCTCTGTGATTTTGACTATGCTAAGTACCTCGTATTAGTAGAATCATAAAATATTTGTCTTTTTCTGCCTGACTTATTAGCATAATGTCTTTAAGGTTCATCCATGCTGTTGCATATCCGAATTTTTTTCCTCTTTAAAACCTGTATGCAATTCCTGCATGTATGAATGATATTTTGCTTATCTATTCATGTGTTGATAGGACACTTGGGTTACTTTCAAGTCTTAGCTATTGTAAATAATTCTATGATGAGCATGGGTGTATATCTTCAAGACCCTACTTACAATTCTTTTGAGTATATACTCAGAATAATAGTTGCTGGATCATATGGTAATTCCTTTTTGATTTTTTTTCCCCATAGCAGCTACACTATTTTCAAATCTGTCTTTTTTCCAAATCTTAGGGAGAGAGCATTCAGTCTTTCACTATTAAGTACAATGTTAGCTGTAAGTTCTTTATAAATGTTCTTTATCATGTTGAGGAAGTTCCCTTCTATTCCTATTTTGCTAAAACTTTTTATAAAGGTGTTTAAAAATGCTTTTTCAGCATCTACTGAGATGACCATATAGTGTTTTTTATTCAATACCATAAATTACACTGACTGGTTTTCTAATGTTCAACCAACACTGCACTGCTGGAATAAAGTGCCACACAGTTATGACATACTTTTTTCTTAAATACAATCTTGGATCCAATTTGCTAAAATGTTTAGAAATTTTGCAATTATGTTCATAAAAAATATTGGTCTGTAATTTTCTTCTACTGCAATGTCTTTTCCTGGTTTTGGCATCAGCGCAATGTGGGTCTCACAGACTAAGCTGAGAAGCATTCCTTCTCTTAAATGCTCTGGAAGAGTTTGTATAGAACTGGTACATATATATCAATTATCCCAGAGCTCAATGATACTCTTTTTTGTTTTCTCAAGTTCTTTTTTAATATGTTTCATTTTGGATAGTTTTCATTGTTGTATCTTACAAGTTCACTAACTTTTTCTGTTACAATGTCTGATCTACCAATAGCCCTACCCAGTGTATTTTTCATCCCAAGACACAGCTTTCATTTTTATAAGTTCAATTTGAATCTTTTTCATATCTCCCATGTCTCTAATTATTGTAACATCAGGAACATAGTTAACTGTCTTAATGTCTTTCCCTGCTAATTCTCCTGTATCAGTTCAAATTCAAATTAAATTGTCTGATTTTTCTCCTCCTCATGGTTTTTACTTTCCTGTTTCCCTGTATGCCTGATAATCTTTGACTGAATGCCAAACAATGTGAACGTTTTGGAGTGACAAATATTTTGTAGTTCCATAAATAGTCTCAAGCTTTGTTCTGTAATGATATTACATCCCTTGAAACCGTTTATCCTTTTGGGTCTTACCTTTAAAATATTTTAGTCAAGACCAGACCACATTTAGTTTAGGGATAATATATTCAAACAAGATCCTTCTGAGTACTCTCATCAATGCTCCATAAAGTATGAGGTTTTCCAGTCTGAATAGTGGGACAATACTGTTCCCATTTCTGTGTGAGCACTAAGCTCTGTTCTCTCAGATGGTTATTTCCCTGGCTTCAGGAAGCTTTCTAAATGCATCCACCAATCAGTACTGTGGCTAACTACTCTGAAGGGACTACGTATAGATCTCTGGATTTCTCTCTGTATAGCTTCTTCCATTTGTTATACTGTCCTGCAAACTCCTAGCACCTTAGACTCAAGTCCATCTCCTCAACTCTGGGGACCACACCACAGGGTTTCACTGCATATAATACAGCCTGGAAGCTCTCTCAAACTGGAGTAATCATTGGGATCATGTCATTTGTTTTCCATTCACTGCCTATCCTTCATTGCCTAAAAACCACAGTTAGCTATTTTTGTCCTTTTTTGTGGGGGCGGGGTACTTCAAGGATAAGGTAAATCCAGTCTCTGTTATTCCAACTTCATCAAAAGTAGAAGTTATATATGGCTGCTTTTAAGGTTTGTTTTTTGTAATGTTCTAAAAATCCCTATAAGTATAGGGTGGTTTTCTTTTTTAGTTTCTTGTTTAGACTTCCCTGAGCTTCTTGAAACTAATAATCAGCATCTTTCAACATTTCTTGAAATTTCTCAGAGAGAGAACAACTGTCCTATACTACCCCTTTGTCTCTGTTCTACATCTTCTAAAGCTCTAATTAAATCAACATAGTAGGCTGGTAAAATGTGAATAATTTCCTTATAAGTTCCTAATTTTCTTCAATGTATTCTTTTTTAAAGAAAAATGTGTTGAGCACATACTATGTGGAAAACACTGTTCTAAGCAATACAAAAACAAAAATGAATAAGAAACTAAACCTGCCATCTCTAGAATATTAAATACTGAAGTCTAGAAGAAGAGAAAAGGCAGACATATACATTGTGTTAGGTTTTTTGAGTTTTTTTATGCGCACAGCATCTGGTCTTCCTAGGTGGTCTCCCATCCAAGTACTAACCAGGCCCAACCCTGCTTAGCTTCTGAGATCAGACAGCAGATTGTTCAGGGTGGCATGGCTGTAGACCATGGACCATGGCTCCAATGGGGTGCAAACTCAGGACCTTCTGCATGTAAAGCAGATGTGCTAACCGCTACACTATGGAACCACGTCCTGTGTTAGGTTTTCTGATCAAGCTGCTATGGGAGCAGAAAAGGCATACCCAATCCAGACTTGTTAGGAAGGTCAGGTTAAAAGAGTATATCTCAGAGAAGACATATGAGCCGTGACTTAGAGAGAGTTTAATATATTATTATAACTTTGAAAATTTAAATAGCAAATATACCAAATAATTTTAAAAAGAAAAAACACTTCTCAAATCTGTTGATAAAATGTTCTAATAAAAATAACTGAAGAATTTACGAATTCTTATAGTCTAAAGCTTATAATGCCATGCATGGTCTGGACTTCTCCAGTTTCATCTCACATCATTCACCCCATCGCTCTCCTTGCTCTACTCATACTAGACTCTTCTAGTTCCCCATATGCCATGTCCTTTCCTGACTTAAAGACTCTTATTCATGCTGCTTTTTTGTGTACAATGCTCTCAGCTTACCCCTCTATGCTACTCATCATTCTGCCTTTTACACTATTACTTCAAGATTCAACTCAAATGCCACTTTCTCAGAGGAACTGTCCTCATTCTAGGCTAAGTACACTTCCTTAGCACATTTCATATTCACAATACTTAAATCCTTACTCATTGTATGCCTTCAGCAACACTTAGAAACTCTGAGAGCAAGAACTGACAATCTTATCACCACTGCCCAGACCTAACACATAAGGACTCATAAACATCAGTTGGACTTACTATACCTGACCTTTTTAAGCTTAGAAATCAACATACTTTAGGATGTTTAGGTCTCTGAGATGATTCCCCTTCCTGACTACCTAAGATAAAAAAGGCAATTATACTTTCAACACAATCACTTCAGTTATTATATGTGACTGGATAAATGTCACATTTGTATTTGCACAAATAAAAAATATTTGATATAGTTGTACCATTCAAAAAATAAATATAACATTTTGTAATAAGAACTTACCAAAATGTTTTTCTTATGTCGTTTCTCCTTTATATGTTTATGAGCTCCCTGGATATTTTCAATGTGAATTAAGCAAAGTTTGCATAGATACCGGCAATTGGTATATTCTGGTGAGCGCTGAAAAAAAGTTTAAAAAGGTACTTTTTTCAGAAAACAGAAAAGTATATTTTGACTACATATGTGAATGACACAATTATGTAAGTATGAGACAAAAATAAGCACTGAAAGAATAAGTTTTTAACAAACAAATCAGAACTTAAATACCCAAGACAGTTGTCCTTTTCAAAATAGTCATCATAGGAGATCATATACTTCAAAAGGCTGCAACTCTTGACAAAAACATTTCGGAATATTACGTATACAATTTTGTTTAACTGAAAAATCTGCCTCCCAAATTTAGCAGGAGTCCTGCCACAGACTAAAAATAAATATAGTCATCTTGTATTTGGTATCTATAAACTTTACAACAACCCTACGAGGACTTTTACTAGCGAAACAACTAAATCACAAAGATTAAATAATTTGCCCAAGGTAAGATGCAAATAAAAAAAATTCAGCTAAAAGCAGACATTCCAATTTTTTAGCATAAAAATTCTTTCAAATCTGTCCCTGTTGGAGAATGAATTAAGCCTTCACAAAGACTTCTACCTCCTAGTTTCCTATCAAAACTATTCCTCATTCAATAAATATTTTTTGAGCTCATAGTATATATCTAACATTTTTCTAGGAGCTGGGCATAATCGTATAAACAAAATAAAAATAGTGTAAGGAGATAGGAAATAAATGAATGCACAAATAAATAAGAATATGGGAAGGGCAGTTGACTGCTTTTTAAAAAGTGTCATCACTTAAGACCTGATTAAGTAACTTTAAATTATTTAGTTGTGTGGATAATTGGAAAGAGACACTCCAAGCAGAATGGAAATGTTAATAGCAAGGTCCTGTGGCGAGAATCTGCCTAATATGTTTGAGAAACTGCAAAAAGGATTAGTATGACTGGAACAAAAAGGTAAAGGGAGCTAGGTCACAAGGCCCCTTGTAAGGACTTGGCACTAAAAGTTTTTGAGTGGAGAATTACAAGACCGAATCAATATTTTTAAAATGATCACTTGTCTTTTATATTAAAAATAAAAGCTGGAATTTCTTATGGCCATTATGAGTACTCTGCAATAATCCGGAAAAGATATGATGTTGGCTTGGTTCAAGATAAGAGTGGTGGAACAGGCACAAAGAGTTGGATTCAGGAGTTGAAAGCATAAAGACAGAATATCTAAACTATGAATATCAATGAGGTTACAACCAGAGTCATGAGATCACTCATCATGTGAGTTTTTCAATTGTAAAATGTTAGTAGACAAGGATATATCTGGATTCCTTTAGTAAGAAAAGCTTGATAGAACACTGAATGGGAAGTTAGCAGGCCTGGGATGACATCTCAACTGACCATGGATAAAAATTTAACAATGGAGCCTGCTTTTATGTCCTGAAAAAAATAAAAACTGCCCTACTTGGTAATTCTATAATTAGCTAATTTCTATTTAGTGCTTACTACATTCCAGACACTGGGCCAAGAATTTTACTTGTATTATCTTATTTAATCCTCATAACAGCCCAATGAGCAAGGTGTCATTTTTACTAACTCCACTTCAATGATGAAGAAACTGAGTTTTAAAGAGGTTAAATAACTTATCTGATGATATTCAATCTGTAAGTGGCAAAGCTAAACCCAGTGACTCCAAAACCCATACACTTAACCACTAAGCAAACTATCTCTAATTACTGACCAACTACTGTATTAGGCACAACAGCAAATGAGACAAAAATGTTCTCACCATTGTAAAACTTCTAGTTTCACAGAAGAGAAATGAAAAATGTTTTAAAATTCCTTTATCATAGATAAAACATTTTATCATTTAACAAACAAACCACTAAACTTTTAAAGTTTCTGCAGACCAGCTAGACTGATTTCTGGGCATGGAGATTCTAACTACATCTTGTCAATATTTAACACTCACTACAGGGAAGTTTACCCCTTCTGATCAAATTGTTTGGATTTATTCCTTCTTTGGTACAGATTAAAAATCTACATCTTTATTCCTCAATTAGACAATTTATGGGTATGTACTATGAACAAAAGAACCTGATGAAGTAAAAAAACAAGTTGGTAAGAATATTCTTAATGAGTGTCTGAAGTTGGTAAAGAAAAATGTTAACTAAAAGTATATTAGATTAAAAACAAAGATTTTGGAGGGCACCAGAAACAAGAGGTGTTAGAAAAAAAAGGGGTTATAGACATCTATGCTGGTTTTGGCACACTGGTTTTATATTACTGCTATCTAAATTCAATAAGAAATAAAATGTTTTCCATGCTTCCAAGTTTATCCTCCACCCCAGGCCATTCTTTCAAATCAAATATCCATTCCACCCCAACTTCTTCCTTCTCCCAAAAATGGACCTTCTCATCTAATTCCTTATGTATCTTCCTATCCAGTTCCCTTTTTATTTTTCTTGAAAACACATTTTTCACATTTCCTTTATATATTCCATATAATTTACTTATACCACCCTTCTGCAATCCATCTGGTCAATTAGTCACTTCTTCACACTCCGTTCCAATGTCATCTCCTTATAAAGCATTCCCCAATTTGACGCCTCTTTACTCCAATTCAAGCTGGTCACTCCTTTGTCAAGATCTCATTTTCAAGCAATATTGTTATTATTACTATTACTATAATTTGCTTATACTACTTAGAAAACTACCAAACTACATGTCTTATACTACTTAGAAAACTACCAAAAGAGCAGTATCATGATTTTAAAAATGCCACGCATACTTTAATTCAACTTTTTATCACCAGATGACAGCACATGAATTCATTCAATATTTATCTTAACAGTGCAGATCCAGAATAGCTACTAATTCCAGGCTTAGGAAAGAAAAGTGAAAAACAGAACTAAATAAAATAGCAAATTGCAAAAAAAGACTTCTAACTAGGGTCTTGTGAGACTATCTGCACTACTCAAACTCTCTCTTCCACTATAGGCCTCTACTGTTTGATATTCCTTTCTATTTTCATAGGGTGACTACTCTGTCATAAGTTCTATTAATAACCTAGGACTGCTTTCTTCGATTCAGCTATGATCTCATTTTTCTGAACTATGTAAAACCTACCATTTCTTTCTTTCATTATTTATCAAGAGAAAGGACCTATTTCCTTACATGCATACTCACAAATACCCCAAGTACCTATTTGTGAATGGATTAATTTATAATTTTTTTCCTTCAATACCTCACAGTATTCTTATTGTTAAGGCTAGAAATGTGTATTTCTACGTTAAGAAATTAATTAGTACTCAAGATACCAATAGTCAGAACAGTTCCTAACACACAGAGGTTCAGTAAACATGGGAGAACAAAAGGAAAGGAGAAGATAAAAAAGTGAAGGGAGAAGGAAGAAGTCTAAAACAGTATGCAGTATTTTCTAATTTATTTCTATGACTCCAAAAGGACTGTTAACTGATAATGGGTAGAAACTGTGCCATTTTCACCAATATATTCCCAGTGCCTAACACATTACCTAGAACATAAGCACCCAGGATCTATCTGATGAATAAGTAAATCAAGAGTCAGCAAACTTCCTCCAAAGTAATATTTCAGTAAACATTGTATGCTTTTGTGAATAGTAGATATTTCATGCTTTGTGGACTATATAATCCCTTGTAGTAACTACTCAACTCAACTCTGCCATGAGCAGCCAGGGACACTATGTAAACAAATGGGCATAGCTGTGTTCTAATAACACTGTGTTTACAAAAACAAGGGGCTTGGTATGTTTTACACAATTTAAAAAAACAAAAACACACACACAAGAAAATAAAAGGGTAGGTCACAGTTTGTGAACCTCTGAAATGAATGAATGAAGTTGGACTCACAAATATAAGGATTTGCTAGACAAAGGGAGGGAAGGGAGAAAAGAGAAAGAGAAAAGAAGAAAGGAAAGAGAGAAAGAAAGATAAATGGTATCTCAGCTTTAGGAATAGAAGAAAAATAAAAAGAACTGTACTTGGGAAAGAAAAGTTATGAAACATGCATCTTCCTCCAAATAACTAAAACAACATAGTATACTTTTTCAAGTCGAAAGATGTGATCTCTTTCTAAGCGTTCTTCTGCTTGTTTCAAGCCTAGCCTCTGCTCAGGTGTCAATGTAGATTCATCTATCACAGTGGCATTTTCTAAATAGTCCATCTCTGAAGAATTTTCTTTATTAGAGTCATCATTCTTCATTTTACCTAGAAAAGGAAGCAATCACTTAGTTACAATCATCTGAACTAGTAAATTAAAGAAAAACATTCAATTAATATATACACATAAAAAAATATTCTTTCCTTGGTTGTGTAAGTTGGCATATCTATGTTAAACATAAGTATAAGAGATACACATGGTATCAAAAGTCACAAAGAAAAACCTACTGCATGGGTCAAATGCCTATCTTGTTCTTCCAATCTATCAAGAGACAAATAGGACTTAGACTCACTATGCAAGGTTAACATAATATAATCATCTGAATCTCTGAAGGAAATATGATAAAAAGTTCTTTTAAGTTCAAAAGATTAGTCACTTAACTAAAGTCACTTGAGTGACTTTATCACTATACAGTAGCAACTAAATGAACATATATGCTCCAGACCCATACCAGGATCCTTCTTCATTTTCACTGAACTCATGGATATCTTCATAACATCAATATTTTTCCTTTGCTAATCTGCCTAACTAGACTGTAATTTAAGGCATAGACTATGTGCTTTCATCTTTGCATTTCCAGCACCTAACAATATGTACCTAGAATACAGTAGATTCCACCACCAATGTGATTTTGTAAATATAAATCGAGTCATTTTATTCTCTTGCTTGAAATGCTTAAAAGGCTTTCAAAGAGTTCAGAATAAAGTTTAAACTCTCTAGCATATTACACCAGTCCTTGCCTTCATGAAGGCAGTAAACAGAATAAATACAATTCCAAGTTGTAGTAAGTGAAGTAAAGCAGGAGTCCTCAACCCTCAGGCCAAGGACCAGTACCCAGAGGTCTGTGGCCTGTTAGGAACCAGGCCACACAACAGGAGGTAAACGGCAGGCAAGGGAAGCTTCATCTGTATTTGCAGCCGCTTCCCAGCACCAACATCACCCACCGCCTCAGCTCCACCTCAGATCATCAGGCATTATATTCTCATAGGAGCACCAGTCCCTGGTGCCAAAAAGATTGGGAGACCGCTGCTATAAAGGAAAAAAGCAAGTAACTGAGAAGAAGACCAAGTTTAGATATGGGAGTCAGGGAAGGCATCTCTGAAATTTTAAGTTAAGACCTCAAGAAAGAGAGCTATAATGTCTGTATCTGTAACCTTATATCCTGCCCTAACACTTTTCACTTCATTCATACCAAATGTGCTAAAATGGATTGCTGTTACTTCAAATCTCAATGCCTTTATACACGCTTATTCTTCCACCAGAAAGGCCCTCCCCACTTCAACTAGTAATGTTTACCTGTCCTACAAAATTCAAATTAAGTGTCACCTGTTTCAAAAGACACCTGATATTCTTTATATTCTACAATAGCACCCTAAATTATCTCACATTTGCATAGTAATGTAATTTATATTCATTTATCTATCTCCTACATTAGATGAATACCTTGATGCCAATAACAAGATTTTATTTAACTTTGTACCTTCAGATTTTAAAACAATGCCTAGATCATAGCTGACTTAACAGATGAATAAATAAATTAATAGGTGTTAAATAAATTTGGATGTATTTAAAAGCACTTTTAAAAGTAAATGCTCATAGATAATCAACAAATCTCCCCATTCTGCCTTCAAAAGCCAACTGCATGCACCTACAGGAACCCTGACGGTCAATTCTATTGAACTAATTTTCTAGTATGCCTCTGGAGGTGATGTGGCTCTTACCCAAGAGCATAGAACAGAAAGGTAAACTCTTATATAAAGATATTATAAAAAGGATTCAAACAGAAGTATCACTAGGTTAGCTAAGTGTTTCTTAAATCACTGCCAGGGGAACAATAATGCACCATGAGCAATCTGTAACTGTATCCTAATATTCAGAGAAATAGTTCAATAATTTTATGACAGAACTGTAAAAGAAATGGTGAAATCCTAGTTTTATTTCTACATTTCACAAAAAAGCATTGTTAGCAAAGCAATATCTCAAACTTCTCTTTTCTATATATACAACTTGATATGCACAAGGCAACTAACATCAGCAAATCCTGCAAAATTATTTCTGCCAATATAATTAAAGAAAGCTATATATTTTTAAGTTAAAAAAGTAAAATCACTTAATTTTCTAAAATCAACATCAAAATTAAGTAACATCAGGTAGAATTTCCCAAACTTTGTTCCACAGATTCAAATAAAAACCTGTATATGAATGTTCATAGCAATACTATTCACAATAGTCAAAGGTTAACACCACTCATGTCCATCACTGAATAAATGAATAAACAAAATGTGACATATTCACATAACAAAATACCACAGACTGGATGGCTTAAACAGCATAAATTTGTTTGCTCACAGTTCTGAAGGCAAGGAAGTCCAAGATCAAGGTGCTAGTAGGGTTGGTGTCTGATGAGAGCTCTCTCCTTGGATTGTAGACAACCACCTTCTTACTGTGTCCTCACTAGGCCTTTCCTCAGTTTGCAGGGAGAAAAATCTTCCTCTTCCTCTTTTTATAAAACCTCCAATCTTATCAGATTAGGACCCCATCCTATGAACTCATTTAATCTTAACTACTTCCTGAAAGCTCTTATCTTCAAATACAATCACATTGGGAGTCAGGGCCTCAACACAGGAATTTTGAGGGGACACAATTCAGTCTAAAGCATCAAGTTTGAAAAGGAAAAAGGTACTGATATATACATAATGAACTTTGAAAATATGTTTAAAGAAGGAAGTCAGACACACACACAAAAAACACATATTGTATGATTCTGTTTCTATGAAATATCCAGAATAGGAAAATACATAGAAACAGAAAGCCTATTAGTGGTTGTCTGAGGCTGGAGTAAGGGGGAAATAAGAATGACTCTTAATGGGGTATAGGTTTTCCTTTTGGGGGTAATGAAAAAGTTCTGCAATTAGTTAGTGGTGATGGTTGTACAACACTATAAATGTATTTAATGCCACTGAATTTTACCTTTAAAATGTTTAAGATGGTAAATCTTGTATGTATTATACCACACAAAAAAAACTTTAAATAGAAAAACCATATGACTCAGCAATTTCTCTCTCTCTCTCTCTCTCTCTCTCTCACACACACACACACACACACACACACATACACGTGTGTATGTGTGTATATCTCAAGGAGAAATGAAAACATCCATACAAATGTGCATAGCATTCTTCATAATAACCAAAAAATGAAAACAACTCAAGGATCTATCAATTGATGAAAGAATAAACAAAATGTGATATACTCATACAATGGAATATTATTCAGCAATAAAAAGGAATAATGTATTGATATATGCTACTACATGGATGAACCTTGGAAATATTATGTTAAATTTAAAAAGCCAGACACAAAAGCCACAGGTTGTATAATTCTATTTATGTAACATAGGCAAATCTACATTGAAATTAGATCAGTGGTTGGCAGTGGCTAGGAGAAGGGGGTAATTAGTAACTGCTAATGAATATGGAGTTTCTTTTGGGGTAATAAAAAGGAAAAATGAGACAGTGGCGGTATCTACACAACTTTGTGAATATACTAAAAACCACTAAATTGTATACTTTAAAAAGGCAAAAAAAGAGTGGTGGGCAGGATGCAAACATACTTGACTATAAGAGCCACTAAATTTATATTTGCTTTTTAACTACCATAGTAAATGTAGAGGTTCTTTTTTAGCTTAAAGAGCCATATTATTACTGTCTTTTCTGTAATTACTTAAAATCAATCTTGGGATAATCTAAAGAACATTAATACAGGAAAATCCTTCCAAAAATGTGACTTGTGGGATAATCTAATTTGTACTTACTCAAATCATCCGATACATCTTCAACTCCTGAAGCACTATCATCAGAATCACCAGTATTATCTGTACATGTTTGTTGCTTCTGAGATCGTGGACAGTTTTCCAAAGCAGATTTTTCTCCCTCTACGACATGAATATTCACTTTGTCCAGAGAAGTAAAGGAAATTGGAATTTTTTTTCCAATGTGCTGTAATTCTGTCTGTCTCATGTTTTCTTTCAACGGTAAACTGGGCACTTTCTCTGCTTCTGCTGGTGAACTGGCAACCTTTTCTGATTTCATCTGAGAATTGGGTGCTTTTTCTGCTTTCTTCTGTGAACTAAGTGCTTTTTCTGCTACCATTGCCAGTGAACTAGATGCCTTTTCTATTTTCACTGGTGAATTGGGTGACTTTGGTGATTTTTCTACTTTTGCTTGTAAAATGGATGCCTTTTCAGCTTTTGCCTGTGAACCAGATAGCTTTTCTGCTTTTACTGGTGAATTAGGTGACTTTTTTGCTTTGCAATGACTTTGATCTCGAAGAACTAACCCCAAATCTTTAGAACCTGGAACGCTGGCAGCATTTACTTTACATGATTTAACTTCTGTTTTTTCTACACAAATATCATTTTGCTTATTTTTTTTACTACTATTCCTATTTGGAGAGCTGGTCCCAATTTCTTTTATGGATTTATCATTTCTGGCTTTCAAAGTTTGATTAGTTATAACTTTAACTGCTTTGCTTTCTTCAGAAACAGCCCAAGTATTCTTCTTTGGTTCATGATTTTCATTTTTAGAGGTCTTAGACTCTTCCATTATTTGAAAATCTGCTTTCTTTCCAATTGTGTTATTGTAAAATGGCAGATCTCCAGCAGTTCGAATTGCTTCAAATCCAGTTTAGGCAAGCAAACTATTGAATTAAAAAAAAAAAATGTTATTTAAAATACAATAGCATTTTTTAAAAATTGGTGAGACATAAAAAAACTTTTTAAATTTGTTCTCAAAACTAAATAGTAAAAAAAGTTTAAAGTCTGAAAACTAAATAAGAAAGCCTACTTAGTAAATAATAGTCAAATGCTCATAAAGAAGGTTCTAATGTAATTAAGGCAGTATGTCATCAAAACAAGGGAATTTTAGGAAAATGTTTTATATTATCCAATAATAACTTCAACTAAAAGGGAAATAATTATGATGTTCCACAATTATCATAAAAGTAAATGGAACAAAGAAAATACAAGAATTCTACCCTCTATGCAACACAGAAAATCAGTTTAGACAGCCTAAATGGTAAGATCAGACCCACTTGACTTTCCTACTAAACAGTACCACTAACCTACTTCAAACTTGATTCTATAAACATGGGGACACAATGTCAACAGACTTTCTCCACCTCTGAAATACAAAGCAGTTTCAATAAATTCTTCTGAGGTAAGAAAAATCTAAAAATCAATAGGTAGCAGCATTAAAAATTTATAAATGATAGTAAAAATATAGTAAAAAAAATATTAAATGATGGTAAAATTTTGTAGAATATTATAATGATGGACATGTGTCATTATATATTTGTCAAATTACATAGAATGTATACCACTAAGCATGAAACTTAATTTTAACTATGGACTTTGGGTGATAATGACATGTCAGTATAGGTTCATAACTGTAACAAATGTACTATTCTGCTGAATGGATGTTGATAGTAGGGGAGGCTATTCCTATGTGGAGGAAAGGAGTACTGAGCACTATACTTTATGCTTAATTTTTGCTGTGAAACTAAAACTGCTCTAAAAAAAGTTAAAAAAAAAGACAGTAAGAACATTAAAAAATCAGTCAGAACTCATTTTGTCCTAAAATATAAACAATTGTGCATTTATCAAAGAACACAAAGTATAAATAAAATACTGCATTTCGTTAAACCACTTCAATATTAGAAATACTTTGTATGCTGTATTATGTGTAAATCCGTATTTCTTTGCTGTTCACTTTGCCTTGTATGCCTTAAATTCAGGCCTATGCATCAAAGATTAATAATATAAATAAAAATTAGAATCAGCAAAAGCAAACTGCATGTGTAGCACCTTTGATTTTACTTGCTTAATTTGTTAAATTATAAATTTTGAAGTCAAACAATTGAAATCATATAACTATATATCACAAAAACACAAAAATATTACCTAAAATTAAAAGCTCAGAATACAAGTCATTTACTCATAACTATCTGTGATTATGGCAAAGTTTATCTCAAAAAAAGGGAGAAAAATTAATTAAACGTATCTAGTTATGTCTCCTCTAAAACATCTTACTTGATTTAGACCTGGCTTTTATAATTCCTATTTGTAATACGGTATTCTACATTCTCTGTCTTGATCTCTGTCCAGATTAATATTATTTTATTAAAAAAAAAAAACTAGGTACTTCATTCTAAATTATTTTACAAAGTAACATCTTAAGAAATTATGATCATTAAAAATTGAGGCCAAAACCACAATAGATTTTTAAAAACATTAACCACACTATTAATTTCTTTTTTTTACTAACATTTATTTCTGTAAAAAGGTTTAACATTTTTATCTAATTAATATCCTGGCTTTTTAATATATGAATTTATTTAATTACTACATTCTTTTTTTCATTATTCTTCATAAGGTATTTAAAATAATTGTCGAAACAGCTGTTAAATATATGACTATACCTAAATTATTGTAGAATTGCCACAGGTTCCTAATTTTAAAAATAAAAATGGGTTTTATTTCTAAAAGATTAGTTTTACCTAATCTAGTAACCAAAATATTTTAAATTTTCTAATACTATTCTACCATAATGACTCCTTAATAGTTTTATAGATGCCACCTTATTGACAAAGGCCATTAATATTAATAAATACTAACACTGATTCACAATTCTGTTTATAAATATTTGTATACATATTATTCTTTCACCCAATAAAAAACTCTATAAATCAAGTTTGTATATACAAATAAAAGCTATAAAGATTTTTTAAAAATCAATGTACTTAATATATAGATAAATGCTAGTGAGTTCAAGTCTCAGAAAATTGCTAGGTTTCACTTTAAGGGAGTAATTTGTTTCATATAATTAAAAATATGCTTAAATGTTTAACAGGAACAATGTGTTCCAAAAAACACTATATTTATTTTCTAGTCTTCCCCATATTTTCTTATAAGAGTAACAAATGTCCTATTGCCTCAAAAAAAGTGCAGCAATTTTAGAGCAAAAAAAATGCTATTTTTTCGTTTAAATCTATCAATAGTACAAAAATGTCTAAAAAAGTTATAATTCCTTTAAATGAAGTTCTCTCTGAGATAGGATTCTGAAAATAAGGTTCATTGCTTCCCGGTGCATACTCTCATACCAAAATCGGTTGAACCAAATAATGATGTCAGACCTGCTTTCAAGTTTCTGGTTATATTTTTAGAATGTAGTAAATACGTATTAAATAAAATTCTAGCCTAAAATAACCAATTATCAAGAAAATAAAAAAAAATTAATGAATTTCTTTAAGTGTTTGAATATAAAAAACAGCATTTAGAATGCATCCCATTTCATTTTTAATTATTAAGACATCAGTCCATTTCTTACATTTAGTTCTAATCATGTCTTTTATCTTCCGTGAATTCTTACAATGTCTATTGTAAAATGTTAAATGAAAAAAAAAGACAGTAAGAACACTAAAATCTGTCAGAACTCATTTTGTTTTAAAATATAATAGGAGTAACTGTGTATTTACCAGATAGCACAAATTGTAAACAAGATACTGCATTTAGTTAAATCATTTCAATATTAGAAATACCTTGTATACTATGCTATATGTAAATCGGGGTTGTGAATGCTTAGTATATAGATATTCACAAGCACCAGCAATTTAAAGAATATCTACTCTGGACTGATGGCTTCACACCTATCTTTTCTTGCTGCAAAGTATCTAGCAGAAAATGGAATTCCTTGAAGAAAAATTTTTTGATGCCTTTCTATAATCACCCATCTTTCAATTGGCAGACTGGCCTACAAGTTCTGGAGGTTGAGACTTAAAAGTTGTTTGGTTACACTAGCTAAGAAAATTTACCTAAAAACTGTTGCATAACTAATGGAGAAGCTAATCACAGGAATTGTTACTGTTCAAGTAACCCTTCCAGGGGACATAACAGGGAAACTATTGTAACACATAATATAGAAAGTTATCAGGAGCGTCTACTGCTTAAAAAAAATAAATAAAAATAATGAACCAATTTCAGCTAAGGCCTCCAACCACTGAGGCCCACCAGTTACTGAGTGATTCTGAACAAGAAGACAATGATCCTCTCTGAATCACAGATTTCTAACCTATAAAATGAGTAGCTAATTGAGACTATCTTTAGAGTCTACTTCAACTAAAATATTATAATCCTATGCAATTCTTAAAACACAATGATGCTAATTTATATTGGTTCTGATAATTTTACAAGCTATAGAAAATTACACAGGACCTCTCAGGCTCCATAAAGACACAGCATTTATACAGATGTTAACTAGACTTATTGTGATAATGATTTCACAATATATACAAATCTTCTCAATAAAAAGAAAAAAAGACAGCATTTATAAATAATACTCTCCTACAGGAAAAAAGCTTGCTAACCAAAAGAAGTCCATATAAACTAGGACTCAAGATTGAACTGCTATACATAGTATTTGCTTAATAAATTTTAAATGCATTTTTAAAGTTATTAAATGCTTAATAATTATATAACCTGGCATGTGCAGTTGCTTATTTTTAACACTGATAATACAAGTAGTGGTAAACCAAACTTAAAATATTACCTTTAAGGCAGCAGTTCTCCAATTTTAGCATTCCTTAGATTCACCCCTTAGGGTCTCATTCTCAGAGTTTCTGATTCAATTGGTCTGGAATGGGGGTCTGAGAATTTGCATTTCTAACAAGTTCCCAGATGATGCCCATGTGTCCAGACTAGGGACTACACTGGAAGAATTACTGCTCTAAGGAGTGGTTCTAAAAGTAGAAGTGAAGAGAAACCATATTCTCCTGCACAATCTTACAAACAATGAACAACTTGATTTATGTCAGTCACCCCAGTAGACTGTAAATTCCAAGGGGTAAGAAACCATTGCTGATTTTGCTTACCACTATATATTCAATGCCTACTATAGTATCTAGTACAAAGCAGACAGCAGTAACTTTAAGTGGATTAATGAAAAATTAGCTTAAGTTGTTCACACTTTAAATGTATATATAATAAACCTAAAATATGTTGAATTGCATTATAACTTATACTGTCTGCAATGTAACTAGAAAATGTCTCTTCCAGAAAGCCTTCCCTAATCCATCCCCTACCTTTCTACCTAACCGAGGCTGGGCTCAGATAAATATACCTCTTTCTATGAACTTTGCTTTTACCTTTCTCATAGTATTTAGCATTTAATACTTTTCATGTATTTACTTCCTATTTGGACAACAGGGATTTTTTTGCAACTTGCTTTTTATAAAACAAATACAATTACATAGTTCAAAAAGCAATAGCACTACAAGGCAAACAGTATTCTACTGATTACCAATCTCCCTCGTCAGAAGCAACTACTTCCAACTCTTTTAGCTGTTTCTTCTGAGACTTATCTCCTTATTTTTAGATTGCATACTTAAACTGATACTTACTTATTTTGTATTAGCTTTAGATATGATCTACTGATTTTCTACTACGGAATATATAGATTTGATTGTCTCAAACACTCTCCCTAGAAACAAACAGAATTATACACATACATAGTCCTCATCCCACTCCCATCCACTGAGGATAATTTTAATATGACATGTCAATATTATTCACAGCTAAGTCAAATACTACACTAAAGCACAGAGTTGTCCAGATGTTCATCAAAATTCATTTTCTCTTCTTTCCTGGTCACATAGCTAGACTACATTTCCTTGAAATTACATATAACCTTAAGATCAAGTTCTTAATTCATCCATTCCTCCTCGCCTCACTGCATCATCATTCATCTTCAAACATATAACCAACAATTATGTTTTAATCCAGACCAGTGAGTCTCAAATGCCCAAGTAAAGTCCACACTGCTAGCTTTGGTCATACTTTTTGTCTGGACAACATTATCAATAGGACCTGGGCCCCTGAATGACCACACAAAACAAACTACTCATAATCATCTGAATCTGGTGACCATCCACCTAGCAATTATATTAAATGAAAGAGAAATAAAACTGTTTGTTTCTTAAGCCACTGCATTACTGGATCTCTTTGTCACAGTAACCTAGACTTTTGACTTAATATATATTATAATCACAATTTCCTTTTGGTATACTTTTCAGTTTTACCTGGAATTAATCACTGCCTCATTTTTCTTAATATACCTATCCATAAATCATTGACAGTACATAAATCTTGTCTCAATACATTCAGATACATAAAGTAATCTATGTTTTTATTTCCATTGTTCCCTCACTGAATATCTCTTGTCTGGCACTTTCTGGTCACTACTACATTTACCATAGTAACATCTTCCAGTAGCTTCCTAAGAAAATAAACCTGAAAGTTATTGAAGAAAATAATTTTGCCCACTTCTGCCATTTCTATGTAGAGAATCATCTATTATCTTGTCATTCATTCCTTCCCTAACGAGATGGGGTAACTTATTTCATTAGAAGTTTGAAAAAAACAATCTGGGCAAAACTTATCATCTTCCCCTTTCCTTCCTGCTTGCACCCAGCTATTCACAGAAAAGAAAATTCCATTCATACTCTAACATTAACAGGTATAACCCTATCACCGCCTATAGTTGTTCAGCTTTGCCTCTGCCTAATGCTGGCAATAAGTGTTAGCAAAACACTTGAAAATGTAAGTCTCATTCTTCAAAGTGAACCTTATCCATGATAAAAATGATACTCTAGTCTCCATATGCTTCCTTTAACTCTCCCAATTTGTTCAGGAACTCAGGAAGGTAAATTTTATTAAGACTGCATGTCTGAAATGTCTTTATTCTATCTTCACATTTTGTCTAGTTAGGTTTAAATTCTAGTTTAGAAACCATTCACTCAAAATCTCACAGGTATTGTTTCAATGATTCCTAGTTTCTAGTGTTACTACTGAGAAAAATATGCCATTCCTTTTTTCAACAAACTGTTTTCTCTTTACAGAAATGTTTAGGATATTCTCTTTACCTCGGTGTTCTCTAATTTCCAAGTAATAAGCCTTATTGTAGATACACGTTCATTTTGCTGGGCATTCAGCTGCTCTTAATTTCTAACTCAAGCTCTCCACTTTTGAAAATTTCTTATTATGTATTCTATAATTTCCTCTTCTCTGTTCTTTTCCTACAGCTTTTATTAACTGCACTTCAGACCTCCTGCGCTGATCTTCCAAATATCTTACCTTTTCTCAACATTTTCCATCTCTTTGTTCTTCTTGGGTGATTCCCTAAACTTTATCTTCTGACCCTTATACATTTAGGAAGGAGAAGTGGAAAGGAGAGGACCTATCAAGTTTTCATTTCTAAGGGCTCGCTAACTCTCTGATGTTTCTTTTTTTAATCACTCTGATCTTGACTCATAGTTATCACCTCTTATTTCTGAGAATACTAAGTTTTTCCAAAAAAAAATTTCTGCAGCCTGTATTAGCATATATCAGGAGTCTTAGAAAGAGGACAGAAAAAAATATTTGAAGAAATAGTCAAAAACTTCCCAAATCTGATGAAAGACACAATTATACACATCTAAGAAGAATGAACTCCAAGTAGAATAAACTCAAAGAAATCCATACAAAGTACATTATTGTTAAACTGTTGAAAACCAAAGACAAAGAGAAAATTTTGAAAGCAGGAAAAGAGAAGTGACTTCTTATGCACAAAGGATCCACAATAAGATTAACAGCTGATTTCCCCTGAAACCATAGAGGCCAAAGACAGTGGGATGATATATTTAGTCTTCAATAAATAAAACTGTAACCAAGTATTCTCTAGTCTTTGAACACGTAACAAAACAAGTAGATTAAATCAATTATCAAAAACTTCCCAACAATAACAAAAAAACCTATAATGGTCTACTCAATATTTAAAGAATATCAATCTTTCTCAGACTTTTCCAAAAAAAAAAAAAAACGGAAAAGGAGAAAATACTTTCTCATTCATTCTATAAAGCCAGAATTACCCTGATACTATGAATATAGTACAAAAATCAGCAGCAAAATACCAGCAAACCAAATTCAACATATTCAGCATATTAAAAAGGTTATAAACCATAACATGAGATTTTCAGAATATAAGGGGTGATTCAACATATGAAAATAAATCAATGTGATATACCACACTAATAGATTGAAAGAAAAGAAAAATGCATCTCAACTGCTGCAGAAAAAATGTAAAAGAAAAACACATCTCAATTGATGCCAAAAAAGTATCTAACAAAATCCAGCACCCTTTCCAGATAAAAACATTCAATAAACTAACAACAAAGGAACTCTTTTAACATGATAAAAGCCATCTATGAAAGAAAGAGAAAAATTGAACAAGAGAAGAAAAAAGAAAACCACAGCTATCATTAGACTTATTATTCGAAGACTGAAAATTTTTTCACCAAGATCAGGAATAAGAAAAGGATTTCTGCTTTTGCCATTTTTATTTGACATAGTACTAGAAGTTACAGCCAGAGCAATTAGGAAAATAAAAAAAATAATAACAAGCATACAAAATTGGAAAGAAGTAAAATTATCTGTTTGCAGGTGACATTATCTCATACGCAAAAAAAACCATGGAGCAGAAGTCCCCAAACCCTGGAACAAGGGCCAGTATCACTGGGCAGAATTTATGAACTGCAGCCCACTGTATACTAACCCACTCATTTCCTTCATTTAAGTAACTGCCAATAATTTACATTGTTCACCATTCTGTTAAGATGCCAATGCTACCCAAAATGATCTACAGATTCAATGCAATCAGTATCAAAATCCCAAAGGCATTTTTCGCAAGAAAAAAAAAAATCCCACAATTCACACGGAATTTCAAGGAACTCTGAATAGTCAAAATGAACTACAAAGAGAGCACTCACACTTCTTGACTTCAAAACTTACTACAAAGCTAAAAAAAAACAGTCTACGGCCATGCCACCCTGAACAAGCCCGATCCCGTCTGATCACAGAAGCTAAGCAGGGTCATGCCTGATTAGTACCTGGATGGAAGATCACCTGGGAAGGCATAAAATAATAAGAGATTGTAAACTGACAAGGTTCTTGCAATCTGTGAGGTCAACCAAGGGTTGCCTCATCTAAAAAACAAAAAACAAACAAACAAAAAAAAAGCTAAAATAATCAAAACAGTATGGTACTGCCATAAAGAAACATATAGATTAATGGAACAGAACAGACAGCCCAGAAATAAACTCTCACAGACATGGTCAATTGATTTGACAACAGTACTATGGGCTTTCAATGGAAAAAGCAGTCTTTTCAACAAATGGTGCTGACAAAACTGGATATCCACATTCAAAAACAATGTTGGACCCTGACTTATACCAGTTACAAAAATGAACTCAAAATGAATCAAATAACGCAACGTTTACAATTTTAAAAGCATAAGACTGGAAAAACTTAAATGACCACCAATAAGAAATTTGTAGCAATCTATCATAAAATACATTATGCATTTGTAAAATAAAATAAGGAAGTATCTATTTTTTATGAAGTGATAGTGACAATATGCTGGTAAGGGAAAAAAGTAATATAGAGGTCTGTAGTATGCTAATTTTGCATGAAAAGTGAATATATACTTATATTTTAAAAAACAATGAAAGAAAAAAAGAATCAAAGACCTAAATTGAAGAACTATATTAAAACTATACCTTATACTCTAATAAAACTATACACACACACACACTATATAAAACTGTAAATCTTTATGACCTTGGGTTTGGCAACAGTAAAATATAACACCAAAAAGCACAGAAAACAAAAGAAAAAAATTAACTGGATTTTATCAACTTAATCAAAATTAAAATTTCTTAACATCGCTCTTGGCAATGATTTTTTTGGATTTGATACTAAAAGCAAAAACAAGAAAAACAAAAATAAACAAGTGGGGCTACATTCAAACTAAAAAGCTTCTGCACAGCAAAAGAAACCATCAACGAAATGAAAAGCAACCTACAGAGTAAGAGAAAATATTTGCAAATCATGTATCTGATAAGAGAACATATCCAAAATAGAAAAAGAACCCATACAACTCAATAGAAAAAAAAAATCGTATCAAAAAATTAGCAGAGAACCTAATAGACAATTTTCCAAGACAGACAGATGGCCAACAGGTATAAGAAATGGTGCACCACGTCACTAATCATCAGGGAAATGAAATCAAAAGCACAATGAGTTATCACCTGACACCTGTTAGAATGGCTATTATAAAAAAATCAAGAAATAAGTATTGTCATGGATGTGGAGAAAGGTGAACCACTGTGCACTGTTAGTGGGAATATAAATTGGTACAGACACTACGAAAAATAGTATAAAGAGAGGGTCCTCAAAAAATTAAAAATGAAACTACCATATGGTCCAGCAATTCCATTTCTGGGTATTGTCTTGAAGAAAATGAAAATACTAACTCAAAAAGATATCTACACCCCCATGTTCATTACAGCACTATTTACAATAGCCTAGACATGGAAGTGTCCATCAGTGGATGAATGTATAAAGAAAATGTGATACATACAAATACATACACACACAAACAGACACACACACGCAATGAGATATTATCAGCCATAAACAAAGAATGAAATCTTGTTATTTGAAACAGCAGGATGTACCCTGAGGACATTTTTCTAAGTGAGGTAAGTCAGACAAAGACGAATACCATAGGATGTCCCTTACATGTAGAATCTAAAACAAAAACTGAACTCACAGATACACAGAACAGATTGGTGGTTGCCAGAGATGGTGGGGAGGGAGAAGTGGGAAGTGGAAAGAATGAAAGTGGTCAAAAGGTAAAAACTTCTAGTTATTAAATAAGTCCTGGGGATGTCATGTATAGCATGGTGACTGGACTTAATACTACTGTATTGTATATTTAAAAGTTGCTAAGAGAGTAGATCTTTAAAGTTCTCATTACAAGAAAAAAAAAAATCTGTAACTTTATATGGTGATATATGTTACCTTGACTTGTAGTGACCATTTTGCAATAAATACAAATATAAAATCATTATGTTTCATACCTGAAACTAATATAATAGTATATGTCAATTATAGCTCAATTTAAAAAATTAAAATTTCTGTTCAGCAAGGACATTCTCAAAAAAGGGAAAAAGTAACCAATAGAATAGGAGAAAATATTTGCAAATTATGTATCTGGTGAGGATTTAGTATCCCGAATATATAAAGAACTCCTACAACTCAACAACAAAAAGCCAACCAACTCACTTAACAAATGGACAAAAGACTTAAACATTTTTCTAAAGATAAACAAATGGTCAATAAGTACAGAAAAAGATGCTCAACATTAGTCATTACAGAAATGCAAATCAAAACTACAATAAAATACCAGTGGGATTTTCAAAAAAGCAGAAAATAAAAAATGTTGGTGAGGATGTAGAGAAACTAAAACCCTCCTGCAATTGTTGGTGGACATAAAATGATGTTGTCAATGCAAAACACAGTTCAGCAATTCTTCAAAAAGTTAAACAGAATTACCATATGATCCAGCAATTCTACTCCTAGGCATATATCCAAAAGAATTGAAAGCAGGAATTTGAACAGATATTTGTACAGCCATGTTCACTGCAGTATTTGGCAAGAGCCAAAAGGCAGAAACAACCCAAGTGTCTATCAACAGATAAATAAAATGTATTATATACATACTCAGCTATTTAAAGGGAGGAAATTCTGATACATACGACAAGGATAAACCATGAAGATACTGTGCTAAATGAAATAAACAGTCACAAAAGAACAAATATTGTATGATTCTAATTATATAAGATATTTAGAATAAACAAATTCAGAGAAAGAAAGTAGAACAGAAGTTATCAGGAATGGAGGGGAGAGGGAAATGAGGAGTTATTGCTCAATGGGTACAAAGTTTCTGTTTGGAATTATAAAAAACACAGTGGTGATCGTTATACAACATTGTCAAGGTACTAATAATGCCACTGAGCTATACCTCTAAAAATGGTTAAAAAGGTAAATTTTATGTATACTTTACCTCAATAAAAAAAATTTTAGGCTCAAAAAATTTTCAATTAAAATGTGTATTAAGTTTATATAAAATATCATGGACCTCAAATTTTAAATGTTAATCACTTTAAAATAGCTAAAGTTTTTTTAAAAATATGACTTTTTATGCTGGTAAATCAACTGACAAAATGTTTATGATCAAAGGCAAGTAAAACTGTGCCCCCTTCTCTCAAAGCCATTTTGAGAGTGAATAAATGGGATTTCTAAACTAAATTACCTACTCACCCACAGCCTAATTATCTAGGTTTTCTGGATTATTCAAGCCTTTTCCTTCTTTAATCATTTATTGGTAAGCCTTTTGGGCCATTTTATTATATATTAAAATCTTCACTAGCTATGGTTAAAGAAAGTTACATTATGCTTTTTTCACAAGGAATGTGTTTGTTAAAACAGCCTGAGATTGAAAAATTGTTTTTCATGTTTTCTTCTAATGAGATGCGGAGATTAATCTGGGTTCCCAAATTACCAAAGCCACATTTTTCTACTCTTCTTTACAAATAATCAAAAATTAGCTCTATATATGAAGAGTTCTGTGATGCAAGATACACTAGAGAGCTCTTAATTTTCCCATTATCAAGCAGCTCCTGGGTATTTATTTACAATTATTTGAGTGGGTTTATTTGTTTGTTGAGGATACCTCTCTATTCCATAGTTGCAAAAACTGTGATGTGTAACTACTGGTCCTATAAGGTTTGTGCTTCTAAAAGCACACTCATTTTGGGACTTCACAAATTTTATCACGCAGAATGGACCTCATTATGCTATAACAACAACCCCTATAACTCAATGCTTATTGCAACATCAACTTATGAAAAATCTGTGAATTCAGGTGACTCTCCAAGGCAGCTGTCTTTCTTGCATTGCCTCAGCATTCAGAACTGATTTAATCTTATCTTACCTCCCACTATTAGCAAAGCAGGGAAAGAAGAAATAGCACTGGTCACCTTTGCTCTCATTTCATTTACCAAAACAAGTCACTAATTTCAAGGCAATAAAGAATACAACCCTCAGAATACTTCAAGACAAATAAGCAGTATCAATACTCATCACATTAGTACAAGGTGAACCATGAAGCCTCTTTGTCTCAATGCATATTACTATTTCCCTCCAATCCCTTTGTTTAGGGCTGATTTCACAGACATGTGATCTGAGCAATCACACAGGGCTCCATGCTCAGAAAGACCCTGTGCTTGTTTAAAGCTCTGCTGTCACCATCTTGAAGTTATTAACAATTTTATTGTTGAATTTGTGTTTCAAGTGAAATCTGATGGGACAATGAAACATGCACATGAGCAGAGAAGATACATCCAAAATGTGTATCTGCCATTCCTTTTCAACTCATTCTCATATAGTTTTGATGCTCCATGAGCATAGAATTCTAGTTGATCCACGGTGTGTGGGGGTTCAGCAAGACTAAAAGTGAATACCAGGTAAGCATGTTGTCTACAACTAAGTAAGCATGGGTACTAACAGGCCAAGAAGTCATATTTTGTTTGAATCATAACTTGCTTCAAACACAGAAGGCAATGATATTCTAAGAAACAAGAATAACGACAAACCTATCATATATCTTTTCTTACTCATGTTACTTCCCTATATTAACCAATCCTTTATGCTAAAAGTGATGACACAAAAGGAAAGGGAAAAATAGAGCAAGTCACAGTTCCTTTTTCTTTCAGTCATGCCAAAGTCAAAGGTAGAGAGTGTTGGTAAAATGTGCAACTATAAGTGAACTAAAAACAGTCAATTAAGTTTTGTGCAGTGTTTCCCCTTACTAAGGATGAAATATACAAACTATGAAATACCAACAATTCCACATAAGTTAAATATTCACATATTGTATTTAAAACTGGCATTGCACAATATAAAAATGAATGGTAAAATTCATGTTTAATGATTTCAGAATTTAAATTGTTCTTTATTTAGAATGACTTTTAAAAATAGGCAAAAAACACAAGTTGAGAGAAGGACCACAGAAGAATCATTATATTTTAATAAGTTTGTAGCTTTATATTTTAGTAACTTAATAGCACTTTTTTCCTACTTTTTGAACAAGGGGCCCTTGTTTTGCACTAGGCCCTGCAAATTATGTAAATGGGCCTGCATTTGTTCAAGTGAACAAATATAAATCTGGAAATAATTTTAACAAAGATTACTAGTCAATATTAGGTGCTGGGTTAAAAGCTGAGGATACAAATATAAATAATGGGTTCATGTGTAAAAGGGGAGACAGTCATATAAATAATGACATTATTATGTGACACATTCTACGGAAACTCTGAAGAAAGAGTTTAAGAAAAGCCTCCACCACGGAGATAATAGTTGAGAATTTTCCACTTAGGTGAGGTAGTGAGACGGAATAGTCCTATAAAATAAGACTTGTGTTTACCAAACTGACAAGTTTTTAGAATCATAAAATAGCACGCATAATGACTATAGAAAGTGAATTGGGAATGTAAATTGGTGCACACGTTCAAATACCAAGTAAAGTTTAGACTTTAGCAAAGAAAAGCCATAGATTTATAAGCAGAAGAGTGGCACAATTTCTGTTTAAGTTAACTTCTGCAGAACAGAAAGGCAGAGAGAGAAAGATAAGTCAGTAAATAATAGCAATTATTAATAATAGTAAAAAGCATTGGGAGGCTATTTGGGGCCTTATCACAAGCAATTTTGGTGATGATGTTGGGAATGGGAGAGGCTATATTAAAGTTAAATGGGTTTCTTTCCAGAAGGACCCCTGAACTCTCTGATATGCTAATAAGCACTGTTAAGTCTCCAAAAGATATAATTTGTAAGGTTTCCCGGATTTATCTGACTAAAGAAGCCTCTTTTCCCAGGACCACCGCCTCTTCAGTTTTGCATCTCAAAGAACTGCCCAGGAACACAAGTTTTCTGACATTATTCTATGAAACAGAAGGCTAGCACTAAGTGAGAAAACCAGAGGGCAGTAGAGGGCTTAAGAGAGGGGTAAAACAATAGCAAATGTGAGGAACAGGAAACAAATCTGGCTAAAACACTGCATAGCAATGTTAAGGACCTCACTAAACATAGAAAACACCAGTCTACTAGTTTATATGATTCGCAGATATTTAAGTTCATACTGGATAGAGAAATGACAGGATGAATATGTTTCAATAAGGTAAGGAAACACAACAGTAATGTTTCCAGTGGGAGGAAAGGATAAAGCCAAAAAGAGATGATATACAGAGATTACAGAAAGATCAGAAAACTAGAGAAATGAAAAAGATGCACATATAGATATTGAGGAGATTTTGGTCAGAAGCAAACAGGTTTTGAACCATATGAATATGAACCGTATGAATAGGAATGTCAAGGAAAATAGAATTGAGTATCACTGGAATACAGAAATTAAGGAAAAATAAAGTGAAGGTGCTAGACGACCTTCAAATGTTACTCTTCCAATTGCCCGATATGATGTCAAAAATTACACCCAAGTATCAGTGAATATAGGGGAGTGACCTAGAGGTTCCTAGATTGGAATGACAAAACTGGGTAAGAAACATAAGTAGCATGGCACTATTCTTAAGAGTACAGTAATTTTAGTTGAAGATACAACAATAAACACAATTTGTTGAAAAATACAGGCCTGGCTTCCTGGCCTTGAGGAAACAGGTGTGAGGAAAATAAGCTACATCCCTTAGAGAACTTCAAATAATATTCTTTCTGTTCCAACACATCTGAGAAACAGAATACACTCCCAACAAAAATAAAGAGGAAAAGAATGGGGTGGGGGGCAGAGAAAGGATAATTAGAAATGGTTGTACAAGGCTTTCCAAAGTGATTATGAAATCTCTTTTTAGAGAAGTGTTACTGAAAATCACTGGTTTAAAACTGGTAGTATCACAGAAATCTTAAATACAAGTTTCAAACACAAACTAACAATGTTTTACCCCTGTGACAGAATTCAAGACACTATCACATAACAATACCACAAGCTCCTACATAAAGTCCTAAAGCTCTTAAAAATATTTCAGTTTAAAAAAAAATTTTTTTTTCAGATATGGCAATAGCTAATACATGTCTAGAATACCCATTCATTTATCTTAATGCATCTGTGAAGTTAATATAATCTTGTAGTGTTTCCATTTTACACATTAATGAGTTTATGGCTTGCCTAAAAATGACACCAATGGGACTGGTTCATGACTAATAAGAAACAAGAATCCCAATTTTTGGTCCAAGGCTTAGGCATTCGGGCATGTCTCGTAGGCTAAACCAGAGGTTCTCAAACTTTTTGATCTCAGAATGCATTTCTTCTCTTAAAAATCACTGAGTGGGGGAGGTAGATGGGGTACAGAAGGTCAAATATGTGGTGACAAAAAGAAATCTATGGGAAGTGAACATACAGTGTAAACATATATATGCCTTACTGTTAAAGTGTACAGCTGAAGCTTATTGGATTTTGTTAATCAATGTCACCATAAAAAATAATTAACTTTTTAAATTAATTAATTAAATCAATGAGGATCCAAAGAACTTTTGTGGGTTATAACTATTGACACCTATATAATTAGATATTAAAACTGATAAAATTTTCAAATACAAGTATATTAACTTGTTCTATGAGACCAGTATTACCCAATAGCAAAACCAGATAAAAACATCACAAGAAAACTACAGACCAATGTCTCTTATGAATATAGATGTAAAAATCCTCAACAAAACAGTAGCATATCAAATCCAGCAACAAAAGGATAATACACCAGGAACAATTTCAGGAATGCAAAATTGATTCAACATATGAAAATCTATTGATATAATACACTGTATTCGTAGAATAAAGGACACAAACCAGAGTAATCTCAAGACACATACACACAAAGCATTTGATAAAAGCTAACACTCTTTTACGATAAAAACACCTAACAAACTAGGAATAGAATGGAATTTTCTCAACCTGACAAAGGGCATCTATGAAAAACTCACAGGTGATGTCATACTTATCAGTGAAAGACTAAATATTTCCTCCTCTTAGAGCAGGAACAAGACAAAGATGTCTGCTGTCTTCACATCTATTCAACATTGTACTAGCCAGAAAAATTAGAAAATAAAAACAATCCAAACTGGAAAGAAGGGAAATAAATATTTGCATATGACATGATCTTATATGTAGAAAATCCTAAGGAATCCAGAAAAAAACTATTAAAGCTAATAAAAAAGTCTAGCAAGGTTGCTATTCAAGATCAATTTACAAAAATCTGTTGTATGTCTATACACTAGCAATGAAAAATCTAAAGCTAAAATTAAGAAAACTACACTGAAAACTACAAAACACTGTGGAAGTAAATAGATGAAAGCCCACTCAAAGAAAATGAAAGTAAATAAAACAATATCTTATGGAAAAAATATCAAGATGACAATATTCACCAAACTGATCCCCAGAATCATCACACAACTCCCTTTAAAATTCCCACTTCCTTTTTTTGGGGGGGCGGGGAGAGGGCACAAATTGACAAGGTGATCCTAAAATTCATATTGAATTGCAAAGCACTCCAAATAGGCGAAATAACCTTGAAAGAACAAAATTGGAAGACCCATACTTCCAGATTTCAAAACTTACTACAAAGCTACAGTAATCAAGACTGGGTGGTGCAGGCATAAGGATAAAACATACAGATCAGTAGAGAATCCAGAAACAATTGAGAATCCAGAAATAAACAGACATTTATGGTCAACTGATTATCAACAAGGATGCCAAGACCATTCAACAAGGGAAAGAGTAGTCTTGTCAACCAGAATAGTCTTGTCAAAAGAATAAATCTGGACCTCTACCTCACACCTCATACAAAAATTAACTCAAAATGGATCAAGGACCTAAATGTAAAAGCTAAAACTATAAAAATGGTTAAAAAAAAAAAAAAAACCACCACAGATGAAAATCTTTGTAATCTTGAATTAGGTAATGATTTCTTAGTTATGATTCCCAAAGCATAAGCAACCAAAAACAAAACAGCTAAATTGGACTTTATCAAGTAAACAGATAAGTAAATAAATAAATAGGATTTATCAAAATAGAAAACTATATGCTTCAAAAACATGCAAAGAAAATATAAAGAATATAGCAGTTTCTCTAAAAATAAAAAAATGTGTAGATTTACCCATGATATCCAGCAATTCCACTTCTGGGTACATACCCAAAGAACTGAGAGCAGGGACTCAAACAGATATTTATACTCATGTCCACAGCAGCATTATTCATGATAACCAAAAGACGTATGGAAAATAAGTGTTTATCAACATATGAACAGATAAACACAATGTGCTTTATACGTACAACAGAATATTATTCAGCCTTAAAAAAGGAGATTCTGATACATGATACAGCATGAAAGAACCTTGAAGGCACTGTGCTAAATGGAATAAGCCAATCACAAAAGGACAAATATTGTACGACTCTATATAGAATAGTCAAATTCATAGACAGAACATAGAATGGTAGTTGCTAGGAGTTGGTGGGGAGAAGGATATAAGCAGTTACTACTTGATGGGTACAGAGTTTCGGTTTGGGAAAAATTAAAAAGTTCTGAAAATAAATGGTGATGATAGTTGCATAATAATGTAAATGGACCTACATCACTAAATGTACACTTAAAAATGGTTAAAATGGTAAATTTTATGTTATGTACATTTTATAATTTCTTAATTTAAAAAAATGAAAAGCCACAAAATGAAAGGACATTTTTATAAATCATGTATCTGATAAGGATCTAGTATAAAAAACATATAAAGAACTCTTATAACTTAACAAAAAGATAACCCAAATTTTTACTTATTTAAAATAATTTTTCAATTACAGTTGACATAAAATATTATATTAGTTTCAGGAATACAACGTAGTAATAGTAATTAGATATTTATAAATATTTATAAAACTTACTAAGTGATCATCCCGATAAATCTAGTACCCATCTGATACCATAGTTATTACAATATTACTGATTATATTCCTTATGCTATACTTTGACATTCCCATGACTATCTTGTAACTACCAATTTGTACTAAATACCTTCCCCTTTTTCATACAACCTCCCAAACCCCCTCCCATCTGGCAGCCATCAAAATGTTCTCTGTATTTATGAGTTTTTTTAATTTTTCCAATTTCACATATAACTGAAATCAGATGGTATATTATTGTCTTTCTTTGTCTGGCTTATTTCACTTTGCATAATACTCTCTAGGTCCATCCATGTTGTTGCAGATGGCAAGACTTCAATGCTTTTTAATGGCTGAGTAGAATTTAATTGTATATATGCATTGCTTCTTTATCCATTCATCTATCAATGGACACTTAGGTTGCTTAGCTATTGTAAATAATGCTGCAATGAACATATGAATGTATGTCTTTTTGAATTAATGTTTTGAGTTTCTTGGAATAAATACTCAGTAGAAGAATTATTGGGACTTTCTTTGTCTCTTGTTAGAGCCTTTATTTTAAAGTCTATTTTGTATGATATAAGTATTGCTACCCCAGCTTTTCTTTTTCATTTCCATTTCATGAAATATACTTTTTCACCTCTTCAGTCTGTGTGTCTTTCAATCTGAAGTCTCTTGTAAGCAGCATATGTAAGGGTCTTGTTTTCTTATCCATTCAGCCACCTTATGTCTTTTGATTGGAGGACTTAATCCATTTACATTTAAAGTAACTGTTGATAGATACATAGTTATTGGTATTTTTTATTCACATTTTTTATATAGATTTTTTCTTCTTCAAGAAATCCCTTTAACATTTCTTATAATTTTGGTTTGGTGGCAATGAACTCCTTTAGCTTTTATCCTGTTTGGGACGCTCTTTATCTGTACTAAGAGTCTAAATGACAGCTTTGCTGGGTAGAATAATCTTGGTTGTAGGTCTTTGTTTTTCATCACTTTGAGTATTTCATGCCAATCCCTTCAGGCCTGCAAAGTTTCTGTTGAGAAATCAGGTGACAGCCATGGGAACTCCCCTGTAGGTAACTAACTGCTTTTCTCTTGATTTTAAGATTCTCTTTTTGTCTTTAACCTTTGGCATTTTAATTTTGATGTACCTTGACGTGGGCCTCTTTGGGTTCATCTGGTTTTGGACTCTCTGCTTCCTGAGCTTGTATGTCTATTTCCTTCACCAGATTAGGGAAATTTTCAATCATTATTTTTTCAAATAGGTTTTCAATTCCTTGTTCTCTCTTCTATTTCTGATAACCCCTATGATGCAAATGTAAATATGCTTGATATTGCACCAAAAGTTCCTTAAACTATCAAGCTGTATAAAAAAGCCATGGGGAGTGGCTTGAGTGGGTCCACAAGCTAGGTGGGGCGGGGTCTCAGAGAATCACCAGGGCTGGACAATAGGTATTAGCTGGGTTGATGGAGACTCAAATATGGCACCTGCAGGCTGGGTGGCAGGAGAGCTCAGCAGAGGAACAATGGCTTCTGCCAGCACTTCTGTCTGGGAGAAAGCTGCCCCTCAATCCCTCAACCTAAAGCCAGACAATTCAGTTCTTCCCTCTATGTCCCTGGCACTTTTCAAGCTGCTGCCGCAGCACTGCAGCTCATAGTGAGAGAGTCCATCAGTAAGTAAGTCTGTGCATGGGCCCTTTAAGAGGACTGCCCAGGCCTCCAACAGCTCTCCCTTTCACTCAGCCACAATTTCCACTGGTTTCACAACCAGAAATGATGGGGCCTTCTCTTCCAGGCACTGGAAGCATTGACTGGGGAGCATGTGTGAGGCTGGGACCCCTTGCTCCTCAGGGGGAACCTCTGCAGCCAAGATTTCTCTACTTTTAACCATTACACATGGGCATGGGATCAGCCCTTTCCAAGTCTCCACCCCTCCTACCAGTCTCAAAGTGACTTCTTCTATATAGCCTTATTAATAGGACTTCTGTTCAGCTAGACTTCAGGTGATTCCCAATACTGGTTGTTCTGTAGTTTACTTGAAATTTTGATGTGGTCATGGAAAGAGGCCAGCACAGTATTTACCTACTACGCCATCTTGACCAGAAGCTCTAACCCAAATTTTTAAATGGACGAAGGATGTGAATTAACATTTCTCCAAGTAAGATATACAATGGCAAACAGGCATATGAAGAGGTGTTCAGTATCATTAGTCATAAGGGAAATGCAAATCAAAACCACAATGAGATACCACTTCACCTGCTAGGAGAGCTAAAATTTAAAAGATGGACAGTAACAAGTGTTGAAGATGTGGAGAAATTATAACCTTCATACATTATTAGTGGGTGCAGCCTCATGGAAAATAGTTTAGCAAGTCCTCATAAATGAAAACAGAAATGAATCAAAACACACAGCAATTCCACTTCTAGGTATATATTCAAGAAAAAAGAAAACATACTTCTACACAAAAACTTTTACATGAATATTCATAGCAAGAGTATTCATAATAGCCAGAGTGGAAAACCCAAATGTCTATCAAATGATGAATGTATAAACAAAACACGGTAGCTCTATAAAATGTAATATTATTCAGCCATAAAAAGGAATGAAGTGCTAATACATGATACAATATGGAAAAACCTTGAAAACATCATGCTCAGTGAAAGAAGGCAGGCACAAAAAGCCATATGTTGCATGATTCCATTTATATGAAATGTCCAGAATAGGCAAACCCATAGATAGAAAGTAGCTTAGTGATTGCCAAAGGCTGGAGGTATGGGAGAGGGAAGGGGAGTGACTGCTAATAGGCTCACGGTTTCTTTTTGGGAAGATGAAAATTTTCTGGAATTAGTAGTGATGATTACATAACCTTATGAATATATACTGCAGTATACACTTTAAAAGGGCAAATTGAATGGTATTGCAAATTATATCTCAAGGAAAAGGGAAAAAAATACACTACTTTACATTTTATTGGCCATCAAAGTAATAATGTTTTCACATCACATAGGCATTACTCTTCATTCCAGATAAGAGCAGATGGAAAAAGGCATATATTATCTTATTATTATTATGTCAACAGTTATGACTTATAGAACCCCCCCAAGAGGTCTCCAAACATAGTGTGAATACTACTAGCCTAAAGTAACACAAAGCACATGATTGAAGCTTAAAGACTTAATGACTGATTAATTTTAATGATAAATTATTTAAACTACAGTGTACAGCTCAGACTGACAAAATGCACTCAGATTTCATTATTATGTATAATTCATACTTTAGGTTCTTAAAAAATATTTTTTGACAATCTATGTAACTATACTGAATTTAACACGCTCTGCATATTAAATTTTGACAACCTATAATTGAGATGCAAAACAGTATACTGGTTAAGAGCTCTGACTCTAGACTTAAGACACCTGGAGTTCAAATCCTAACTATGCAGCAAACTAGCTATGAGATCTTGTCCAAGGTACTTAAAACCCTTCTGCAACTACTTACCTACCCTGTAAATGAGGACAACATAAAAAAGGTTGTTGTGCAGATTGAGTTAATACTTCTAAGATCTTTAGAAAGAAATTAGCACAGAGTAACTACGCAGTAAGTTATGTATTATCATTATAAATCAAATACCCATTTAAAACTCCCAGACTATTGTGTGACTTGCAAACATACCTATTTCTTTATGAAAGTAGGTATGTTTAAAGATTAGGACTTTGCTAATCTTTATTGATGAACACTGAGCTTGCAGGAATGCTTCTTCTTCATTCAGCTCACACTCTCCAATGCCTTATCCTATTGCTTTCTAGTGTTAAAGTAGAAAGTAGTCAACTAACTCAAGCCAAAGAATAAAAAACTTAAGTAACCATAACAAGATGATTTCTTCCAGAGGTATTTTTTTCTCAAAACAATCTTCTAAGATACTACATCAATAAAATTTGACTAACGGAATTCTCAAAACATCAGTCTCAAATACAGAAAGCTGAGCAAGAAGAGAGTGGCTTGGAAAAGATGGCTAAACTATCCACTAAACAGGTAAAATCTATTGGTGAGGAAGCTGAAAAGAAATAAATACTAAATTAAAGCTGAGAAAACACACTTTTAATCATTGCTCAACTACTACCTCACTTGGTGATCTCGCTTTACAAGATAAAAATTTAAATGCCTTAATTTAACATACACAATAACTTTCACAACCTGACTGCTACCTTCCAATCACTTCTCTCATTGCTCTATCCATAAATCTTCCAATTCTTGCCACGCCAAATTTCTCACTCTTTCCTACACACTAAGCCCATAACAACTAATCATCTTTGCATATGTTACTCCTTAGCTCTAGAATGACATCTCTGGCCCCTTCTCCACCTAGCAAACTCCTATTCATCCCTCAAAAGCCAGCTTTTTCCTTCTGAATGCCTATAATCTAGTATATTATAATTTATCTATCTCTATATGTAGACTGAGTTCCCTGAGAGATTATTTTTAATACTTTCTATCTCTAAAATCTAGCAGTGTCCAACATAAAGTCTAAATGCAAATGTGATGAAATTAATAATTAAATAATGAACTAATGAAGAATGAGCAACCTTAGGCAGTTTCTTCTATATAATTAAGAGAATATTTGATATATGAGAGAAGCAACATATATAATAGGCAGAATACACAGAGCTGCCTTGAATCTTTCTGATCCTATGATCTTAAGCAAATTACTTAACCTCTGAGTCAGAGATTCCTCATCTACAAAACAGGTTTCATACGGTTGTTAAATTGAACGGGGGCGGGGGGGACATAAACATGTCCAGCACAATGTCTGTAACAAGATAAATAAGTGTTAGTTCCCTTTTCTCTCCCCCTTTAACACACAGGATAATTGTGAACATCCACTGAAATAATCGGATATAAAAACAATTTGGAAACCATAACATAGCATATGAATTAAATCTCTCACTTAAGGGAAAAAAAATCTGAACTGTTCATCTTTGCATTTACATACCTTTTCTTCTTTTTAGGTTTGTAAGAAACACTGAAGAGACATTATACTGGTTTTCAAACATTTCCCCAAATTATGCAATTACCTAGAATTCTAAAATTAAAACTTAGTTTTCTGGAAACAATTCTAATTCACTTAGTTCAGTGTAACAATCCTAATTCCTCTAAATTAAGAAAAAAGTCTATATATCCAGCTTTAAACTACAGTGCCCTTTTCCCTTGCCTATTTTTGGTCTTTCTAGAGTTGTTCTTTTTTAGAACACAATTCTAATCTGCAGTAATGACTTTAAATTTTATAACATCTGTGAATTCAAGCATTTGTAGTTTAGAAAGTAACATCTCATTGAATTGTTCTATCAAAATGGTCTTATTTTTAAGGATTAATAAATTTAATGCCATCAGCATTTACAGGTAAGTCTTATTTCTCTGAAACCAGAAACTTTCTGCGGAAAATAAATTCAAACACCTCTCTACCCATAGATCCTGATTTGACATTCTAAAAAGAACACAACATAATTAACAGTGCTTATTAGGCATGTCAAGGTTAACTTTGAGGTCACAAAAAGTTCTCTAATTACTTTTACTAAAATAAATCTGCTCTGAGAAGTAATAAAAATTCTCTTTAAACAGCTTTTTATTAATTATAAATTTTGACTTAAAAAATTCTAAAATTGTAGACTATACTGTTCTAGCTAAATTATCTTTTAAAATGTTATTTCTAAGGGTAATTTAGGATTTACAAAATAAACTTTTGCGCATAACATCTTGTTAATTTATCTGTATTAATAACAACTTGACCCAGGACAATGGAAAAACTTTAATTTCCTTTTTATATTTAGGTATTTGCTAGACTTAAAATATTAAATGTCAATAACTTTCACTTCTGCTACTGTATTATTTCAAGGAAGCTTTATTTTTTCATTTCCACACTAGTCAAATGAAAAATTGCAAACGGCAGGAATATTTATCTGGAAGAGCTGTTTTTTTAAAGCAACTTTCTTTTGTTTATATTAAATATATTTTTAAATCATAAGATGACTTAAAATTCTTATCTTCCACAAAGCATGTGGTTTTTAAGAAGCACTCTTTAAGTTGTGACTAATATGTACTAGGATGCAGCGTAGTGCAGCAATTCCTAAGAAAACATATAAGGGTTTTCTGGGCCTAAAGAAAATCTCAGCATACAGTTTACTCATACACAGAACATGCTGACTGATACTAACCAAAAAAAAAAGTCAACTTTTTTTAAACCAGCCTACAATTCACCACCTTGGTATGGTATTCTCTCTAAATTATCATATCCAACTGGGATTATCGAATTTTATTAGCTAATAGTTCTCACTACATTAAGGACAGAAACAGGATATGTTCTGTTTCACCAGTGTTACACATTTCGCTACTACAAGTCTTGGGTGGGGGGGAATCTTTGGAAACAAAAGGTAATCTGATCCACTCCAGCTAATTACTGGATGCCAACGAAATACAATTCGAACTGCATTTCTGGACACTAAAAAGATTTCAAGAGGGAGTAAAATGTCAAATTGTAAGGAATTTTTGTTATCGAAAATATA
This sequence comes from Macroglossus sobrinus, assembly GCA_004027375.1. NCBI lineage: Eukaryota > Metazoa > Chordata > Mammalia > Chiroptera > Pteropodidae > Macroglossus > Macroglossus sobrinus. The sequence goes on along the minus strand of PVKZ01001021.1, from coordinate 327,795 downwards.
ACAAAATCAAGAAACATGGTATACCGAAACTAAGATCTCGTGCAAGGTACAAAATTTATGTAATTAAAGATTCGTTGTTAAAATAACAGTAATCCATCTTATTCGGGTACGACTGAAAGTCCTGATGATGAGCTTCTTTCAGGCTATCTCACTCTTTTGCAATCCAGATACCAAAAGGACCTTGAACCTCTCGTGGAGGAGTGCAATACACTCGGCGAGTGCTGTTTACAAATACGAAACTCAGAGTTTCCCACGTCAAAAGCGTTCATACCACCACTCGACTGGGGCGGGGGTGGGGGGAGACAGGAGGGAAGGCGGGCGAGCAAGAAACGAAATCCACACAGACAACTCTGCCTTCTCTCGACAACGGCGAGCCTGGAGAAGGTAGAGGTATTATCTGTGTGTGTGTGTATTTGTTATATATGTACGTCTACATCTAAGCAAGGATGAAAGAAGCGCACATGACGGGGAATCCTACTGGACCCAAGAGAATGCTCACGCCAATTCCGTTAACTCGAAACCCGCCTCCTGGGTCTACAGGTTTCGGCCCGGGATTGAGAGCCCCAGGCAGTCTCTCAGTGGAGTTCGGCCCCAAAGTGCCCCAATGCCGTCCTCAGGCCGCCCAGGCCGCCGCCCCTACCTCCCTTTCTTGGCCTTCCACTGGACACCGAAGCCCATTCCAGAAAAGAAAGAAGTGTCAGGCCCCAAGGGGGCGGCTGAGACGCCCTCCAGCCCTGCCCCCGACACCTGCGAGGCGCAGCACCTGAGGGCAAACGGGGGGCCGCCGGGCCTGCCGCGAGCACACCCCCTCCGCGCCCGGTGCTTCGCCGCGGCCGGAATCTCAGTACCTGCGAGGCCTGCGAGCTACAGGCGCGCGCGGCGCCTCCTCATCTCAATGGCTCCCGCTCCCCCTCCGCCTCCCGCTGCCGCTGCCGCCTTCGCCGCTGGAGGCCGGGAGACGATGAGCTCAGGACTCCACCGCCATGTCCGCCGCGCCGCGAACTGCATTGTGGGGGGGGAAGGGGAGGGGAGGGGGAGGAAGGAGAGGGAGAGAAAGAGGAGGACCCGCTGAAGGGAGGGGGCCGAAGGAGAAGGAAAGGGGGAGAGGGGGAGGGGAGAGTGAGATAGATCCCAGAATGGAGCCCTACCCGGAGGTGGGGTAGGAGATCGAAACGGGGAAGACCCCGGAGAGGAGACGCAGGGTCCAGGAGTGCCCCCTTCCCTGGTTCTGGGGCGCCCCTGGACACCAGTCCAGCTGGAGCAGGGGGAGTAAACACCAGTGGGGGAGGGGCAATGTTCGAGGACTTGTAGTGGCAGCGGGAAACAATGGGGAAGGGTCGATGTGAGACTGCAGTGCATTCACTCACGCTGAGGGAAGTGGCGGGCGCGGGAGGACACTAGTTAGCCCGCGAGGAGGGGGCGGGGCACTCTAGCGTTGGGGGTGAACCGAAGTCCCTGGCTCGCGGGGAGGGGCGGGGCGGGGCCACCGAGCGCTGGTTCGGAGGTCCCGCTCCCTGATGGGGCTCCACTAGGGAGTGGCGCGAGGACACTCGCGTGCACGAGGAGGCCGGGATCGCGGGCCCTGCCGCGCTGCTCAAGTCTGGCTCCTGGGCTGCGGGCCGCCCTGCCGAGGCCCCCATGTGGGAAGTAGGGCCCCAAAACCGCCCCCAAGCCTTGCTCTGAAATAGGTCCCCTGGGGAAGGAAACCCAGCCTTGGACATGCACCCTTTGGCCTGGCTCACCGACCCAGTCCGAGCGTCTGCGGACCTTCGGCGTATAGCGCGGGCTTCTGGGCACCAGCGGAAAGCCTCTAGAGTCGACCCTCGCGTATTCAATTTGCCACAAGCCCACCAAAAGTGAAGTGCTTTTGTTTTTAGAAGGCAGCTAATTCACTATAGAGCTCAGCGGAGACATCTCAAGAGCATACTCCCCCCAAAAAAATTTTTAAGAAACCATTTATTTAGTTCACGAAGGTTTGGAATCAACTACCATCCAATCCCCACCCCCGCCCTTGCTTTTAATGTGTTGGGTCCCTCCACATATTTAAAGTCACAAACAGAGAATTTACGTATGTTTTTTTTTTTAAGGCCCCAGCCTCGGAGATTATTCAACCAACCACTGATCTCAAAGCTGGACAATTCATACAACTACAATCCTTGCATTTGACACATGCTAATTAGGAAAAGGATATGACAAGGGTAGGTTTAGTGGGGGGATGCTAAATCTTAAGTATTTACAAAATTTCTTATGACTTGGAGACTGGAACCTGTAGAGGTTACAGAAGGGTAGTCCATCTACCACTACACCCCAAAACTGGATAACTCATTTATTTATCTGTTTAAGTCCCTATGAATCGTAAGCTTGGTGAGAAGGGACCAAGCATTGCCTGCTAAGTGCCAGGCATTTTAGGAGGGACTTCACATACTTCACCATTTAATCTTCTGTTGCTCCCATTTACAAATGAGAAAACTAGAGCTCTGAGCACAAGTACATTTTACCCCTACTTGTCTGATGCCACAAGGCCCCAGTAAAGTGCATTAAAAGTCAAAAGAGCCTTGACTGGTACTTATCAGCTGAACGACTGAGCCAATGCACCCTCTGAGTTTCCTCATCTGTAAGTTTTTAAAGTCAAAAAACCTACTTCACAAAGATGATGTAAGGAAAACAGAGGACACTAAAGTTAAATTATATAGAGTCATTAAGATGATACCAACATGTCCTTCACTTTAGTGAGTGAGATCAATGTCCTTGCAGCAAGTTCAATTGAATAAAATTTCCTGATTACTTAATAAGAGCAAAGCATTGAGTTAGGTGGCTAGGGATACAAAGAGAAACCAGATTCCTGTCTCCAAAAAGTTCATCATTGAGCAAGAAAGGTGGTTCTATTGAGCTACAATTAAAAGCAATAGGTCATAACAGGCTGGACAGTGTGATAAATTTCACTTGGGTGTGGATTTAATGAAAGAGGTAGAAGATGGACCTTGGAGACTTGCTTGCTATGTGCCAGGCATATGTATGTAATTCAGAGAACATAATTTAGTCTGGAGTGTACAGGAAATAATATGTCTGGAAATAAAAGCTGGGCCAGACTGAGAATTTCAGTGCCTCTCTGTTCTCATTCCTTCCAGATAACTCCTTTCTACCACCTTTCCTATTCCTGAAGACTTAGCTCAACTCCTACCACCCTTATTAAATCTTTCTGATCACCCCTCTCCACTGAATGTGATACCTCCTTTCTCTGAATCTCTTTTATAAGTCTGACCCAAGAGATTATAAATTGAGCACAAATACTTATATTTGTATTCCTTATAATGCCTATATACTTGCTGAATTGAAAATTTTAGTTACTATAATCCCGGTTATCATCACAACAAAGTATGTATAGAGTAAGTATTATTTCTTTGTAAAGAATGAGGAAATTTGAGGCAGAAGAAAATTAATTAGTGGCCAAGGTCATGCAGTAAGTCACAGGCAGGACAAGAATACCAGTCTTATGTGATTCAATTCTTTCTATTGAATCACAAACAGCATACTGAGAAATAAAATAATAAATGTCTGACTGCTTTGTAAAAATACACCGAAGACTTGTGTCTAATACTTGCAAGAAAGACCTCATGATTGTGGGTAAGTCTCCAAATTTAACCTTTCAGTCTAAAAGTTCTGGGAACTCAATTTTATCCAAACTCAGGTGAAAATTACTTCCAGCAAAAATCTTACTTCATCATATATAATTTCCCAGTGGATCAATATTCATATGCTATTCTATTCCTAGGTGACAGAAAAACCTATTCCAAAAATAATCATATTGGCTAAAAAGGTGATTTGGTAAGTAAATTAAATCAGAATAAGAAAAGTACCTCAGAAATAAGTCTGCTTAAACCAAGTAGATCTGGCAGATCATAAAGGGAACAAATCATAAAAGGCCATGTATGCCATTTGGGAAAAAAAACAGGCTTTATCTTGTAGTTAATGTACAGCTGCTAAACATTTGTAAGCAAGAGAAAGATATGATCAGATGTCCCAGAGGTTTTCTCTGAGCCTCCTTTTGTTCCCCATACACCCGATTTCTTCAAGAAGAGAGATATCAGTGGTCAGTAACCTTTTACAGACCCTGGCTGATAATAATAAACTCCAGTCAAAAAAAGTGCATCACCTCAATGATGTGGTCCTAACCGTGTCTTCTTCACCTTTGTATTCCCTGCACCCAACACAATTCTGACACATAGAAAGTTACCTGGAAATTATCTGTTGACATTCTGTGTTGTCTGTAAAGCAAAAGATATGTTCAAAGTTTAAAATTTTTATGCTTTCTACAAATAGTATGCAATACCAAATTTCCTAAGGTATGTGCTCACCTCAAAGGTAGTGGAAAGAATCCATTTCTCTTTGTCTTTTGGCGTTCTTAAATAAGTTAAAATGTTTTAAATGTCCATTACATAGTAAACATTCAACAAAAATTGATTGCCTTTCTCTTTAAAATCAAGTGTCTTCTCATCTGCCCCAGTTTGGATTTCATGTGTCCTTAGACTCACACTAGCACATGTGTGTACTTGCTACCCATTGATTCTATTTAATTTGTTCTGAGGATTCTATGTGTGGAATTTTAAACTACAACCACACCCTTTAGCTTACTTCCTTGAAACATTAGAAACAGTCTCTTGTTTTTAAGGTGGCTGATTTTTTTTTTCTGTGAATAAAATCTCAGAGTTAGAAAGGCCATCAGAATTTATACAGTTGAATACATCAAGAACATAGCAGGAGATGATATTATAAAGGTAGCCTAGAACTATATCAGAAGGGCCACATAAGCTATTTTAAAAAGCTGTCCTCTCTCCTGAACTTAAGGGGCAGTCACAACATTTGCAAGCAAGGTAGAGAGATGATCAGACCTGCCTTCTACAGCAAAATTTACAAGTGGTGAATCATATAACTTCTGTTTGAATATTTGTAGTTATAGAGAGCTCATTCCTTTCCATTTCTATCTATTCTAGATGTTAGTTCTTTCTCTGAGCTGAAATCTTCTGTCTATATGTTTTTGTTTGTTTTTTGTAATTCTGACCTCAAGACCAACACCAGGCCTCTTTTTCTTCATATATAAAAAATAAGGATGTGAACTAGATGAACTATGGCTGGAAATGGATCTACAGTTCTATAATTCTGACATGAACACCTTTTAAGTCAGCTATTTTACTTCCCTCTAAATCAAATTCTCTCTGCCTTTTTTCTCTAAAACAAAAATGAGAGCCAACGCAATTCTAACAACCTCTCTATGACCAATTCTAGTGTGTTAGGATAGTCTGTACTCTGATTCATCTTTGCATCCTATAAAATGTCATGCACTCTCTCCAAAAATAAACCCTTGCATATATGGTTAAATGATTTTCGACAAAGGTGCTAAGGCCATTTAATGGGGGAAAGACAGTCTTTTCAACAAATAATGCTAGGAAAATTGAATATCCACATGCAAAAAAAATGAAGTTAGACTGTTACCTAATGACAAACACAAAAGTTAACTCAAAATAGATTAATGACCTATGTGTAAGACCTAAAATAATAAAACTCTAAGAAGAAAACATAGAACAAAAACTTCATAACACTAGATTTTGCAATGACTTCATGGATATGACACCAAAAGCACAGGCAACAAAAGAACATATAGACAAACTAGACTTCATGGAAATTAAATTTTTGTGCATTAAAAAACAGGATTAACAGAGTAAAAAGGCAACCCACAGAATGGGAGAAAATATTTGCAAATCATATACCCGAAAAGAGATTAATATCCAGAATATATAAAGAACAAAAACTCAATAACAAAAAAAACAAACAACCTGATTCAGAAATAGGCAAAGGACTTGAATACACATTTCTCCAAAGAAGATATACAAAGGCCAAAAAGCACATCAAAAGATGCTCTACATTACCAATCATCAGGGAAATACAAATCAAAATCACAGTGATACCACCACACACCCATTAGGATGGTTACTATCAAAAACAAACAATAATAAGTGTTGGTGAGGATATGGAGAAAATGAAAACCTTGTGCCTTGTTGGTGAGACTATAAAATGGTACAGCTGCTGTGGAAAACAGTATAGCAGTTCCTCAAAAATTTAAACATAGAATTACCATATGATCCAGCAATTACACTTCTGGGCATAAACTCAAAAGAATTGAAAGCCAGGTCTCAAAGAGATATTTGTATACCCATGTTCTCAGCAGCATTATTCACAATAGCTAAAAAATAAAAGCAATACAAGTGTCTACTGATAGATGAATGGATAAGCAAAATGTGGTATATACAGTAGGATATTATTTGGCCTTAAAAAGGAAAAAAATTCTGACATATGTTATAACATATGAATGAACCTTGAGGACATTGTGTTAAATGAAATAAACCAGTCACAGAAAGACAAATACTGTATGATTTCAGTTATATGAAGTACAAAAGAGTAGTTAAATTCACACAGAAAGAAGAATGGTGGCTGCCAGGGGCTGAGGGGAGGGAAGAATGAGGAATTATTGTTTAATACGTATAGAGTTTCAGTTTTACAAAATGAATGCACTTAATATGACTAAACTGTACACTTAAAAAAAAGTAAAGAGTTTTATGCTATATGTATTTTACTACAATTTTTTAAAAATGTAAAAAATATCATGTACTCTGATGAGTTCTGGAGCTACAAATCTCTCTTCCTTCAAGCTCTTGGAGATGTAAACAAATAATAATACAACATGATAATTGCCATAATAAGGATATGCATAAAGTATGATGAGGACACAAATAAGAGTAAATTAATTTTGCCTGAGAGAGAATAATCATTTGTTTGGGAAAGAATGATCAACAGAAGTTTAGATAATAAATATCCTTGAAATATCTTTGAAGGGCAAGTGAGCCTTACCCATCTAGAGGAGAGGAAGAGCATTTATGATGCAGAGTGGAAAAAAGGCAGGGCATATTTCAAGAACCTACAAGTAGTTGGCACACTGAAGGGCAGTGTATAAAAAATAATACTGGAGAGATGGGCAAGATCATTAGGCCTGCAATATAGTGCTAAGCACTTGGACTTAACCTGAAAGGTAGTCCTTAGAGGTTTTTAAACAGGGGAATGATGTAGTCATATTTAGATATTAAAAAAGATTAAGCAGCAGTGTGTAGAAAAGAAGAAAAGAGCCAAAGCTGAAGGCAGGGAAAACAATAAGGGATTGTTGTAGAAAATCAGGCAAGAGAGTATGAAAGCTTGAAATAAGCAAAAGCAGTAGGAATGGAAAAAAGAACAGACTGGAGAGACGTTACAGTGATAACATCGTCAGGACTTACATGACTTATTAAAAGTGTGGTAGATGGTGAAATGAAGGCTGTCATGTAGAAGAGGTTATTCTTGTCCAGGAAGGTTGCACTAGTGCCAACTCTGAACAACTGGTAATGGCTAGTGAGCAGTTTAGAAAAAGAACTGCTAAAAAAGCTCCATCTCAGCACAATAAGAATGGTGAATTAGTAATGTCTGCCATGGGTGCAGAATGGGAGAGCACTAGCACATGATATATTTAAACATTCCTATTCTCAGGCAGAGGAAACAAAAATGTACTTTTTACAGAATACATAGAGTGTGTTTCTATTTTAAAAAATTCAAGAATAGGCAAGGCTAATCCTTGTTGATAGAAGTTGGAATAGTGGTTATCTTTGGGCAGGGATCTAGATATGGACTATGAAGAGGTGCAGGGAGCCTTCTAGAGTGCTAGAAATGTTCTAGATCTTGACCTGGAGATGTGTGTGTGTGTGTGTGTGTGTGTGTGTGTGTGTGTGTGTGTGTATACAACCATTGAGTTGTGCACTTAAGTTTTTTGCTCCTTACTAGATGAATGTTATATGTCAATAAAAAATTGAAAAAGTTAATACATATTTAAGGAATGACAAATAGTCAGATGTAACATAGGGTAAGGAATAAAAAGGTTTGAAAGTATCAGGAGATAAAGTTGGAGAGATAGATGGGCAGTAGATTATGAAGGGTCTTGGGAACCATACTAAAGAACTTGAACTTGATCTTGCAGATACTGGGGAGCAGCTAAAGTTTTGAAGTAGAAGTATATACTAATATCTCTGTTTTGGCTGTGCAGAATCTGCTTTGGAGAGAGAAAGATGCAGAACAGTTTCTCTGACCCAGATAGGAAATCAGACCTGACATCTTCTTGGCCAAAAGGATATCAATTTTATATCTATCTTTGGGAATCGTGACAGGGAGGAAAATTCAATGGTTACCTATGAAGGCACTTGGTCAGTGACTTTAATTCAAACTTTAAATATTTTTTGTTATAAACCAAACATAACCACCTTGCAAAATTTCAAGTTTAAAGAAAAGTGACATATCTACCTATATAATCTCACTACAGGACTATTAGCATTTTGGTATACTAAATTCCTTACCAGTCTTTTCCTTTTTTTTTTTTTATTAGCTCTTCAAGATAAAGCAGTTGGCCTATGCTGATAGGAGAGTACTAGGAGTCAGATATGGAAAGATATAACCAAAAGTAGTCTCTGAGCATATCTTGGCCAGAACAAGGCAGAATATAAAAGGAAACCAAGTCATAAATATATACCTAAAATGAGAAAGCAAAGGGCAAGAGTGCAAAGGGTAGAGAAGTTCAAGAGCTAGCCACTGCAAGAGGACAGTATGTATACAAAAATTTCTTTAACTGAGTACTTACTGTATATTGTTAGACCAAGTGTAGTTCCTTAAAGTGCTGGAGTGCATAGTTGTAATCTCAATTATTTTGGCCACTTTTCATTTAACCTTAAATCATAAGCATTTCTCACATTGTTATATAGTCTTCATAACCACTGTGTTTTCAGAGGCTATTTTATTTTTAATAAAGTTTTTAAAAATTTTTAATGAAGTTTTAATTTTATTTCTTTCAAGAATTTTTTAGCCTTTTTTTACAATTTCTAGATCTTTTGTAAAATTATTTTTGACAAAATGACTTTTATTTTGTAAACATTTAGTTCTGATTTTTAGACATTTAAAACTAAACTTTTTATAATTATAGTAGTATTACATGCACTTTGCATAAAATCTGGAAAACATAAAGAAGAAAAAAACGGCAATAATAGACCACAACCTCGCTTTCTTAAGAACATCAATCTAAATAATTTTTAGTGTATTTCCTTCCAGTCTTTTTTTGAATGCATCTTAATATAGTTAAGATCATACTTTGTATACAATTTTTTAAAATGTTTTATCATAAATATTTCTCCACATTGTTATGAATTATTTGTGAACGTTTTGGCAGCTGCAAAATATTACATGAGAGAAGGTGGCGGAGTTTATTTAACCAATCCCTTACTGTTAGGCATTTAAGTTACTTATAATTTTTTTCTATTATAAATAATGCTTTTTGCATAAATGTATAAAGCACTATAAGGCTATTTCCTCAAAAAAAATTCTCAGATTTGGAATTTCTACATCAAATAGTGCGAAAATTTAAAAAGTTCCTGATATGTACTGCCAAATTGATTTTCTTTTTCTTTGTAAAGCCTACAAATACCTGGTCTTCCTAGGTGGCCTCCCATCTAAATACTAAGCAGGTCCAACCCTGCTTAGCTTCTGAGAGAAGGAGGGATCAGACTTGTTCCTGCCAAATTGATTTTTGAAAGTATTATTAAAATTCCACTTCCACTATTTTGTGGGATAGAAAAACAACAACATTTTCAAGCTTTAAAAAATGATAGGTTTCACTGAGCAAAGGCAATAGTATCTGCGAATGTATTTTCCTTCAAATAATAAATACTGGATGGTAACACAGAAATTCCAAATTTGGGGACTTTACACAATCTACTTAACTTTGATGATGTTCTCTAAGAACTTGAGAAACATACCTTTTAAACAGCTAAGTACCCTCACCTTTTAAGCCAACAATATTTTAAAGAAATATTTCCTTAAAGATAGGCAACATCAACAAAATGTCTTATTGGATCTCCAAAGTTCCCCAAAGAATATGACCCACGATCACTTACAGCCTTAGAGGGGAGGCTCTCGAAGGGATTCCTAGAGGGATTGCCAGTTCAAACTGATGGTACATGCAGCTTTGAATTTTTCTTGCTTGGACAGCCCTTGATCCAGTTCCAGAATCCTTTCCTTGCCTTAGATCTCTCCCAACATTGATCCCGGGCTCTCCAGATTTCCGCAATCTTGAGAGAAATTTCAAACTTCTCCTTTGTCTCTCTTGCGTCCATGCATGTTTGCTTGCTCTGGCTTTCCCCGCCCTATTCTCATTCTCACTCTCTTATCTACTCTTGTTTTACCGCCTTGTTTCTCTCACCCTCCTGAACCTGTCTTTTAAGTTTTTCTGTAACCTTCTTTTAATGCTATTCTCTCTCTTCCTCTCTCCCTCTCCCTCTCTCTCTTCCTTTCTTTCTTTCTTTTCTCTCTAACTCTCCCTGTCGTGGTTCTCAAACTTTCAGCCCTTTCCTCCTCTTCAAAGGGGACACACCTCTGTCAAGATTAAAAGTTTTATCTTAACTAGGAGCAGCCTCTCTTTATTTTGTTTCCCAATTTCTCTCCCTTGGACTTTTCTACTCTCTCCAAATGGCACACACAACATTCTCAATTTTACAGGAGTTTCTCCCAGCCTTTTTCACACCAAAGATAGCTTTCCAAGAAATACTGTTAGGAAAGTACTGTTATCTCTCTAAATTCAAGCTTAACTTCCTTCTGGTATTTATCCTTATAAAGTCCAAGAAAGGATCACTTATATTATGCTCATATTTTCCTCTCTCTTTCTAAATTAGGATACATGAAAGCACAAGTTTATAAGCATACTTATAGTTGCAAGATAGAATATTTGAAATCTGGGCTGTCCTCGCAAATCTGGGACATAATGTTGCTATAAATTCCGTCTATCCAGAATCCAGCTCTTAAGCAGTTTCACAAACAAGAACTCGAACATCCTCAGAGCTGTCAAGAAGTGTGTGTTCTGTAAATTAGATTCTGATTAAAAAAGAGGTTTTTTCCTCTTTTTGCCTACTCTGGGAATCAGAATTTTGACTGCACATCCGACAGGGTCCAGCATCCAGACTACTGTCTATCATACATAGAGGAAGTCTTTAACTGGAGACTTTAGGAAGGTCAGAAAAGGGTTTACTGAGAAAAGTTAAAATAAGAATAGACAGTTTACTACCCATTGACTTAAGTATACATCTGTATAGAGATCTTCAAAGGTGATTTAGTAGGTTCTGGTTTAAGCTTTCAATTCCTCCTCTCTAAAAAAAAATTAAGGAAAGCTCTTAATGTGAATTCCTCAGGTCCAGTTTCTTCTTGCACTATCTAAGTTCTGTTGATTCTCTTTTGTCTAGGTCCCTTAATCTAAATCTCCATGGTTATATTTATTCAAGGTTCACTTAAAGTACAATCTTAATCATATTTCTGAGGAAGTTTGCTTCCTCCAACAAGCCTGCAAAACTCTCTTCTTATTCTTTATTGTTCCCTGAAATGGAGATTCTCTTTAGGAATTAACATGACTCGGCCTGGCTCTAGATAATTCTAACTCTTTTTGTCAAGTGTCTTGTCTGTGTTGCATTTTCCACCCACTTTTTTTCTCCTCTACAGTGAAGAGATTATTTTAAACCTTTTTGTTTGTTTCCAGAGAGAGCAACTTGCTGGTTGGAGGATCCAAGTTTAAAAGGGATCCTCCAAGAAACATGAGTGGCCTGAGACATCCTGTGTAATCCAATAAATATCCACCCACCCCACCCCCACTTTTGCTGCCTGCAACAACTGCTAAAGTCAGGAGAAAGAGTTATTTTTAAGCACTTTATGCTTGATCTCGTGCTGACTACACATGCCATACAGTTCATACACTTTTTCCAGAAGCGACTCTCAACTCTTACTTTACATGCAATTCCAATAAGTTTGGGTATCTAGTTTCTATGTCAATAGCAGATCAAAAACAACAAGTAGGTGGGAGTTCAGGGGCCACAGAGTAAGATGGTGGTTAAGAGCAGAGACTCTGGGGTCAAAATGCAGCTTTGAATTTTGGTTATGACACTTCCTAGCTGTATGTGAGATACTTTATATTTTTTGCTTCCTTTTCCTCATCTGTAAAAGGGGAATAATAATAGTGCCTACTTCACATAGTTGTCATAAAGATTAAATGAGTTAATATATAAAAAGTGCCTACAACAGAAATACTTAATGAGTATTGTATGGTGTGGACACATTGGTAAAAGTTCTTACGAAAAGTAAAGGAAATAGCTTATAAAAGTGCCTAGAACAGACTGGAACGTAAAAATGCTCTGGTATCCTGTGCCATTTGCTAGACATGCCTTTGCAACATAGTTCTTCCTTGGCCTGATAAACCCTATTGCCTTTCTTCGCTGGCAACCTGTTCATTCTTTGTCATCCAACTTAGCATCCTTCTCTATAGCCTCCTTTGGCTTCTTTGGAGAGAATGTTACTCCATTCTCTTTAATTCTGCAGTACTTACCGCTATCACCTCACTTGATCATATTGTGTTTTAATTACTTATTTATGATTCTTGTCTGTTATCAGGTTTTATAGTCCTCCTCTATGACTGGAGCCACATCTTATTTTTACAGCATCTAGCACAGCACTTGACCCTCAATAAATGTTTTGATTAATTGGAGGAATAAAAAGGGCAAATATGCAGTACTTAGTTCTAGGCTTTGTTCCAATGCTTTACAAATATTAAAACTTTTAATCTTGACAGCAATTCTATGACATACTATTATCATCTCTAACTTCCAGATAATGTAAATCACATACACACATGAAAAAGTTACATAATTTGTCTCTGGTCACCTCAGCTACTAATTGTCAAAGCCAGGATTCAAATCTAAGCAGTTGATGTCAGAAACCAGGCTTTTAACCAACATACTACAATGACTTCCAGATAACAAGGGAACAATCACATACACACTTGGCTTTCCCAAAGGTCTCACTTCTTCAAGTTTTAGAATGGTTCATTCACTCACCCAACAAATATTTACATTAGTGCTTTCTATGTGTACACCATCATGTTAAACATCTATCTTTAATTGCTCCCCCTTCCCCAATCTACCCCTCCACCCCACTTTCCCAGTCTCTACTACTTGCCTCCAAACTCTACTGCTTCTTTGTGAATTTCTAATAGTTTCTTGAGTGTGTTGTGCTCTCTCTCAACTCCAGACCCATGACTTGCCTGGCTAACTCATGCTTATCCTTCAGTTCTCAACTTAAATTACTTCCTTCTGAAAGCCTTCCATTATACCTCTAAAGTAAGTTCGGTTCCCCTTCTCTGGGCTTCCCATGACACTTTACACGTTTCTTATTATACCATATGTCATACTGTTCTTGCCCATTTACTCATCTGCCTTCTTCACTAGACTATAAGTTCTGTGAGAGCAAAGATGAGTCTTATATGGGTTATCATTACACCTGCAGCACCTAGCCTAATGACTAGCACATAGTAGATGTTTGAAAATATTTGTTGAATGATTGATTGAAGGATGAGCAAGACAAAATCTCTATGCTTAAGGTATAATGGGGATACAGGAAAATAAACAGTTATACTACAGTGTGTTAAATGTTATAATAGGTCATATGCCAGAGTCCTCCAGGGATGCAGAGGAAAAGATTTCTAACTTGACCTGAAGTGAAGTGGGAAGGGGATAATTTAGCAGACCCTTTAAGGATGAGCGAGAGTTTATGAAAAGGAAAGGAGAAGTTATAAGCAAGAAATATACTAGAAATTGCTTGGTTGCTTAAGTGGATAAACCATTTTTATGTGTGTCTAAAAATAACATTAATCTAAGCTTAATCTTACAATAGACTGATCTAATATGAGTTTGGAAGCAACATGAAATAACTTAAAAGGCAATATAATGAAATGATTTTATTCCTTAAGTACCTCTCTCCTGTGAATTTCTATGAAAATCTCTTACCTCTATCATCATATTTATCATGTGGCACTTCCATTGTCAAAGTGTCTCTACCTTACCTGAAGAGCTATTTAAGGCCTGGGATTAAAGTTCTTTAAAGACTGATTCAATTCTGTACCTGTATCTCCCTAGTACCCAGAACAAAGCCAGTCCCAGGGAGAGAATCTGTGACTACTCCAACATGACCATAAAGTCTTAAATGAGCTGACCTCTGGCAGTCCCTCAGCTTTATCTCATGTCTCACACTCTGTGCTCCAGGCAATATACACCTTTCAGTTTCTTGAACAAAATTTGGCTCCTTAAAACCTCTGGACCTTCCCCCGTGCCAACGCCACTCCACTATCTCTTCCCACTCATTTCTCCAACTAGTTAACTCCTACTCATCCTTCAGATTTCAGCTTAAACATTACTTCTGAAGGAAGCCTTCCCCAAACCAAAGACAAGGTTAGACCTTCCAATAATATGGCCCTATAATACTCTATATTTCTTATTTGAGTCATTTATCACACTTGTAATACTTGATCATTGTCTCTTCAGTAGATCATAAGTTTCATAATTCAATACTTGGAACAGAGTATGCAAGATAACATGCTCAGTAAAAATATTTGAACAACTTATTGAATAAATTAATAAAGTGTTGTTAATTGTTTTTTGTATGATTTTAGTTGCCCAGCTTTCCAGAGGCTCTGTATGGTGTTATGAAAGATTGGAACAAATTAAATGAAACCAGCAAACCACCATTTAGTATTAGAAGGATTTCCCATGCACCATTAAGAATCAGGGTTTTGCCCCGCAGAGCAAACAGTTGAAGTAATGCCTTATCTAAGAAAACTTACATGGATCTCTGCATATACCACTTTTTCCTCTCTTCAGCCATTTCTAGTGATTCCCGCCTTGCTATCAAAATCTCCTCCTGAGCTTACATTTCCTATACCAGCTTTCAACTCATCTTTTATTCCAAGTCCTCCTTCCTGGTACTTCAAAGCATCAGAGTATTATCTTTGCTCCTGGCCCCAGGCCATCTTGCTCAACACCTCTCCAGTTCCTATCAGTCTACCCTTCTAGTAAGTCTTGGCACAACGTAAGGGGCTGGGTGGTGTGGAGGACCCAAAGAAAAGACAGTTCTTGCCCTTAATGAGTTCCCAATCTATTGAGGAGACAAAGGATAAACACACACACACACACACACACACACACACACACACACACACACACACACACCATAGCATTCTGTATATGCTTAAATGCCAAATAATTTAAAGGTATACAGAGCATTTCTGAGGAAGTTTAGAGGAGTCATCACTCTTCTTATTCACCGTATGCATTCACTCCCCAAGTCTTGTTGCTTCTATTTCCTTCTTAGCTCTTCTATGTTTCCTTTTCTCACTATCCACATCACCATTTGCCTAACCCTCTATTCCCCTCTCCCAGCATCCAGACATACCCACTGAAATGGTGTTTTTCATTCCGAAGTAGGCTGCTAGACTTTCAATGCATAGTTGTACCCCTGAACAACACAAAGTATTATTTTGCATTTTTAACTCTTTAATTTTAAATAATTTTAAAATTTAAATTTTTGGAGAGTTGCAAAAATAATAGAGAGTCTCAATATCCAACTTTCCTTAATGTTAACATATTGCACAATCATGGTACAAATGTCAAAACTAAAAAATTAATATGAATGCAGTACTATTAATTAAAGTCTTTATTCAAATTTTATCAGTTTTTCCACTAATGTCCTTTTTCTATTCTAGAATCCAGTTCTAGGATCCTACACTGCATTTAGTTGTCATGTTTCCTTAGTCTCCTTCAGTCTGTAACAATTCCTTAATCTTTCCTCTTCTATCATGGCCTTGACACTTTTGAAGAGTACTGGGCAGGTATTTGGTAGAATGTTCCTCAGTTTGGGTTTGTCTGAGGTTTTCTCATGATTAGATTAAGGCTATGGATTTTGGGGAAGAATATTACAAAGGTATGTGCCCTTTTCAGTGCATCATATCGTGGGGTGCACGATATCAATATATCTTATTACTTGTGATACTAACCGCGATCACTTGATTAAAGAGAGGCTACCAGGTCTCTTCATTATAAACATACTATTTTCCTTTTGTAAAAATAATATTTGGGGAGATATAATTTGAAGCTATGCAAATATCTTATTTTATCTTAAGTTTTCATCCACTAATTATAGCATTCATTAGTGGATCTTCTCTCAATTAATACTATCATGCCCTACTAGAAATTTTTTTAAATTCTCTAATTCCTTCTATTTTTATTTAGTGACCTTCTTCTGTAAGAAAGACTTGTTCCTTCTTCCTCATTTGTTATTTATTTAATCACTTATTTATATCAGTAAAAACTTAGTGTTATGTATTTCATTCTTTGGGTTATAATGCAATACTATGATAATTTTGTTGCTCAAATTGTTCCAGCTTTGGCCATTAGGAGCTCTTTGGTTGACTTCTGTGTCTTTTCAGCTTTTAATTTTGTATTTTCTTTTTCATAGCCCTGGAATCAATCACTTCTCCTGGGAATACTGATTCTTTTTATTGAAAACTGGTATTTACAATCCAAGATCTGGGTACTAGGTGTGATCATTGCTATTGAGGTATCACTGCTTCTATGCCCTCTTAGCAGACAGAGCTAGGAAATATTTATCTGTATACTAATGCACATAGACATACATATTCATATTTATTTCTTTATCTATTTGTATATGTATTTTTTAAAAAACAAGAGCTGTTACTAATACCTTACATGCTTTTTAACTGTATATAAATGGTTTCATAGTGTAAATGTATTTACAACTTGAGATTTTTTTGTTTGATATTTATTTTTGAGATTTAACCATGTTGCTACATATAGTTTTGTTTTGTTCATTTTAACAATTGGCTTAATAGTAACTTTTTATGTAATAAATTCTCTGTATTTTTTCTAAGAGCCATAGAGTTAACAACTATAAAGATTATTGTTTGTCATTCACAGTTATTTGTAGGTGCTAGGCAATTTCCTAAAGAAAAAGCAAATTTGGTTGACCTGTTTACACTTTAAAGACATTATAATTGTCATATCTATAGGGTGACTCTCTTTTGAAGAACACAGTAGGAAAGTTCTATTGAATGGCCAGCTACTCTATTCCTCTATCAACACTTCTTTGTGAATTATACTTGTATATTGTGTAGCTGCATCAACATGGTAAGTTGTCTTCTTTTATTTTCTTTCTTTGTTCTCATTTTATATTTCATTTCTAATGCTTCATAATAGTTGTCTTTTGTAGTTAGTTACCCACTTTGGGGATCATTTTGTAATCTCTTGTTATTCCTACACTTTTATTTGCCATTTGCTATTTTTCAAATTCACTCTGAATTTTCTAAATTTAGACCTCATTCAGGAAATGATTTAGGGAAAACAGTCTAATACACACTGTAGAAATATAAGTGCTATAGTTTAGCAATTTTTCTATTAATGACATAACAATTTTATAATTTGTCACTTTATTGTTTAACCAAAAACTTACCATCTGATTCTAACCAAAAACCATCACCATCAGAGTTGATGAGTATAGCTATGAGTAGTTTCAAAATGGAAAGCTGGACAGGTTTCCTTGAGATTCTTGAGTAGTTTGTTTATCATGGTGCATCATAATTGCCTTTATTCCTGCCCTGGTAGTTCCATGAAAGTGTAGACATGACTGATTCATCATTGAGTCCTCGGCTAATGGCCTTACACAAAGAATATGCTCAGTGAATAGTTGTTAAATAAATGGATGTCTGATTAGATGGATGGAGAGGAAGGCAAGATCTCAAACTCTGGGATCAGAATGCTTCATAGAGGATGTAGAAATTGTACTGTCATTTTAAGGATGAGTAAGATTTGAAAAAAATTGATGAAAGAGGAGGGCATCTGTCTACTTTATTCTTTCTCCCCACACATGTTTGAAGTGTTCATAGCCTCCCACTAAAAAGATAGACAATCTAATGGCATCAATTGCCCATGGCAAGTGTCAAGCTAATGGTCTCACCTTGGGTCTAGATCTGCTCTGTCCAATTATCATACTACATTGAAGAGGAGAAAGTATAGACTGGGAATTAGAAAGTTTGAATTCTAGTCCTTGCTGTGCCACTAACTCACTGTGTGCCCTTGTGCAAGTCATACCTCATCTCTGAGCATCTAGTTGCCAACGTGCACAATGATAAAATTGGGTTAGAAGCACTTAAAGATACATTCCTACTCTAAACTTCTATGAAACATCAGACTTCAGCCAACTGGTCTCCCAGTCACAGAAATACACCAAGGCATTATTATCCTAGATTTACTTCTAGGATGAGAAAAGATCTTGACTATACTCTATTCTACCATCCCTTAAGAAATTGAAGTCCTCCTACAACCTCCATAAGCAATTCTTCAAACTCAATTTTTACTAATCTTTTTGCTTAACAGCTAATATAAAATAAAAACTACTTGCTTGCTCATTCATGAATATAGTCAAGAGAACATATACTGACAAAGCTGAAAGGATTCATTATTGTACGTTTAAGAAAAATGAGGCCCAGAGAATGAAAGGGCCTCAACCTGAGGTCACTCAAATTATAGGCAAATAATAAATTCTCCAGCAATACTACCAAAAGAGAGATTAATCCTGGTCAATTACTGGATTTCAAAGATAAGGAAAGAATTATTTCTCAAATAGAGAAAGCAAGTTATCTATAGGAAGGAATAAAATTTGACTCGCTTCAGACTTTTCCACAGCAAGAGTTTATGGCATTTTGAGGGAAAGTGAATATCTTACTGAGCTATGTTGTCATTTAAATAAAAAAGCAAAACCCTAACATTATTAAAACTGAAAGAATTTACAGAATCCAGCATCTTCTTTAAGGAACTTCTTGATACAAAATTCCAGCTAATCAAGACAATGTAAACAAGGAGTAATAGTTATTATAAAGCATTGGTAATAAAAATTGAATCTATTTAACCTAAGTCTAAACAACTAAAAGAATTACAGTTGCAAAATAAAATATAAATATTTGGAATATTGGCAAAGTGAAGATAATAAGTAACAAAAATTAGAAAGTGGTAGACATGAGATGGGAGAAGTATAATAGAATTAATTAATCATGGTAGACAATAGTCAGTCGACACTAACATTTAAATGTATAATTTTAAAAAATGACAACTTTAATTATTTTCATAATATTTTTATAAATTTATCATTCATCAATATCTTTAGTTATTTTTGTTAAATTAATTTGAATGAGACTTTAAATATTTTATTTGTAATATCTTGCTCAGTGTGAGCCCTTTAAAATTATTTCTATGTTGATTATGCTGTATAAATATATAGAGAGGTATCCATTTTCATCATATGTCAAAGATGTTAGAGTGTTAGAATTAAGGGTGATGTTACTTTCTTATGTTTTTTTCTGTACTACTTGAATTTTTTATGAGCATGTATCATTATTTTTAAGCTTGATAAAGTTGTTTCTCTATAAAACTAAAGAGAGAAGGATTTTGGGTCTGAAGAAATATTTCCTAATTTTTGAGAGACAGATTTCCTCAGTAATACCAATATTAATAGTTACTGTCATTGAGTGCCCATAGCATACCAAGATTTTTGCATACAGTAACTTTATTACTCACCACAACTCTAAAAGGTAGGCATGATAATCCTCAGTTTACAGATGAAGCTCAGGGTTATCTAGCCTTTTGCCAAAGTTGTATACCTTAAAAAGGTCAAAATCAAGATGTGTACTGCTATGTTCATTCAGTCAGAGTCAACTCATTGTAATTAAACTTGCTCTTTGAATTTCCACAACCTTAAATTTTTCTGGATACTTGATGATAAGCAGTGGGACACCCTCAAAAGTTTGGAAATAAGGATGTCTCTGAAATAAAAGCCACTCTCCATAAATGAAATTAACCAACCATCTGTAGGAAACTAAGAGCCCATGTGTAAAACTGTCAGAGAAGGTTGGAAACAGTCAAAACTCTAACCAAGATGATCTGAGTATATTTTCAAAGCTACAGGACTGGAAACTGCGATTTAATAAGTGGAAACCATATCAATTAAAATATATCTTGTTTAGGAAACATTTGTGTGAATTGAAAGGGGAAGATGATCAACCATGGAGCCTTTTTTTTTTTTTTTCAACCATGGAACCTTGAAAAGGGAAAGTCACAGGTGTCTCTCAGGCTACTGTCCTGGGATGAGAAGCCTTAGCTAAGGAACATAAACATCATGATTTCTTTGACATGACCTATAAAGCAGCCCTTTGCTCCATGTTAGACTTGCCTCAGCCCCATTTAAATAAAATTTCTATTTGAGCTTTATCACAGACAAACTGAGTCAGTCTCAGAGAGTGGGCTCTCAGGGATGAGCACTTCAGAAATTTCCCTCAGATGATTCTGATGTACAGTCAGGGTTGAGAAACACAGCAGAAGCAAGTAGAATGTCTAAGCTGACTGCCAGAGAGGTCTCTTTCGAGATTGACTTATACTCCTTGCTCTGATTCCAAGCCTACCAGGCTATCCTCTGATATTTGGCTTCCTGTGTGATGTGCTCAGAGGGAGAGAGAAAATGCACTGATCTTCTGATGTGAGTGGTCTGGTCTGCTTTCCAAATTAAACTGGCTTTACAAATAATACTCTTTTTTTTGCAAGTTAATAAATGGACTTCTGGTTTATGCATTAGTCATGGTGAGCTTTGTTAATGTGAGTATGAGGATATGTCTCTAATCTGAGAGATGCATCCACTCTTCATGTGACACAAAATCAGGCTTCTGAGCCTGTCAGGATGCTGAACCATGGTAAAGCCAGTCTGTGAGAATGGGTCCAAGTGACCACTGGACATTGCTCAGGCATCCTTAGCCTCACCACAGGTCTTTTTTCCCCCACAGCCAGATTATAAGCTCCTTAAGAGCACAGACCATAGCTTCTCTTTTTTTCATCTCCTAGTACTGCCTAGAACAGGGCTGGACAGTTCTAGAAACTTTCAAAAGAGAATGGAAAAATTATTGAAGGAATGAATATATTTAGTGCATGTAGGGACGTCTCTGTATTGTGGAAACTTGTGTTTAGTTTCTGTCCTGAGATTAGGAGGCTGGGGGATGGGGGTACGTATCTGGCTAATGGTATCTACAACTCTGGATTGGATACCAGGTGTCAGGCAAAATGCCTCATATCTGAGGCTTTGAAAATAGATGTCTTAGACAGTAGGAGGGAGGGTGTAATTCTTAGCTAGCTAACAGTCCTTTGTCCTTTAGGTCTCAGATGTCATCTTTCCCAGAATATCTTTCCTTATTTCTCCTGATAGCAGTCAGTTCCTCTTCTCTGTAAGCCCACAGGCCCCTCTGCTTTCTTCTATTATGACCATTATCACAGTGTATTCAAATTACCAATTCAATCATCTGGCTCCCACCATAACAGACTTGG
Organism: Macroglossus sobrinus; assembly: GCA_004027375.1. Taxonomy (NCBI): domain Eukaryota; kingdom Metazoa; phylum Chordata; class Mammalia; order Chiroptera; family Pteropodidae; genus Macroglossus; species Macroglossus sobrinus. Next base: position 306,433 of record PVKZ01001021.1, on the reverse strand, counting down.
AACTCTTGAAAACAAATGCTGGTCACTTGTGGATTCCCAAAGGCATGATTTTAAAAGTTCAATAAATGTTTGCTGAATGTAGTGTGGACACTTGTAATTCTGAGTGCTCCACATCTGAACTTCCTCCTTATATTAGGAGACCCCTTGACTCTCAGTGTAAGGCAGAGCCTAATATAGAAACAGAAAACATACAATGTTTGTTTTCCCAGCCTCCCTTGCAGGTAAGCAAGGGCATGTGTCCTCTAATAAGATACCTCCACCTCAAACTTCAAATCCAGAGCTCATTAGGAAAATTTCTGGGGACCAAGAGATGGAAGAAAGAGGCTAACAACTCCAGCTGTACCTCAAAAGTTTACTAAGGAAATTGATATATGAAATATGTCTTGGGTGACAGCAAGACAACATGGATATCATCCATGTTGCATAGCAGGTGCTAAAGAATTATATAGAAAAGGGCAGGATGTATAGGGGTACTGGGCATGACCCACCCCAGATAAGGGAAAAATGCCTTATATGCTTGCTGGGAGCAGGCAAGGTCTTATTCAAGGAACCAGCATGCCTGGGGTACAGGGGAAAGATTCATCACAGTCTCCGAGGGGATTTAGGAGAAGCAACCTGTTCTGGCCCAGACCTAGCTGGATCTTGCTTGAGGCTTTGATAGTGGTCACATCATGGAACAGTCTCTCCTCCATAAAGCTGGTAACTCAGATGATCAGGGACCATAGAGAATCCATTCTACTGGCAGAGTGGAAGCAGCAGGAGGCATACCAAGTTTATAGTGCACAGGACCCAAAGATAGCTGGTCATGGCAGCAATCTCCTCACCAGACTGGTTTAGTGGTATGATCTGAGCTATGGGCTAGTTACTCACTGTTTCACCTCTCTTGTGCCTGCCTGTTTTCCGAGTCTTCCCTGTGACTCTGTAAAATCTCCAGTGCCCTTTTAATAATTTTTTTCTGCTGAAATTATTAAGAGTTGGTTCTGTTGCTTACTACTTAGAACCCTATTATTGGCTGACTTGAGTTTCCCCCCATTCCCATAACAAAATTCCTACACTGAAGCCCTAATCCCCAGTACCTCAGAATGTGACTGTATTTGGAGACAGAACCTTTAAAGAGGTAAGTTAAAATGAGGCTGTTAGGATGGGCCTAATCCAATCTGATTTATGTCCTTATGAGGTGAAATTTAGATATACAGAGAGATACCAGAGGTGCTCATGCACAGAGGAACAACCATATGAGGACAGAGTGAAGGAGACAGGCCTCAGGAGAAACCAAACCTGCAGACACCTTGATCTTGAACTTCTAGCTCCAGATCTGTGAGAAAATAAATTTCTGTCCTTTAAGACATCTAGTGTCTGGTATTTTGTTATGGCAGCGCTAGCAAACTAATATAAACCCTGACTGCATTTAGTGATTGATCAAGTATTTCCTGGTCAGTCACAAAGCAGGCATTGGAACAAGATTACTATATGCAAATGGAGCAAGACAAGAAGGAAGAGTCAAGATGAGAAGCCAAGCAGGACCCTAGGAAAGAAAGGACTAGGAGGTGCAAAGCAGCAGGTGGCAAGGGAAGCCTAAAGGAAAACCTAACTCTGACGAAAGTGTTTAAATGGGTCCCAAGATTGAGGGTCTCAGAAGGAACACCTAGTTTCTATGGGAGAAAACCTGGACTTCAACAGCAGAGATCTAAGTTCAAAATCTCACCCCATCTCTTGCTTGATATGTGATTCTGAGCAAATTACTTAACTCCTCTAAGTCTCAGTTTTTCTCATCTTTAGAATGAAAGTGAAAAATAATAGCTAGTTCATGTAGTTGTTAGAATTAAATTAAGAACGCATATATAAAGCTTCCTAGCATCTAATAAATGTTAATCCTTTTCTTTTTTTTCCCTTGGGAAAGAGAAGAAATAGAGCGCTAGTGAGGAGAACACTGAAGATCTTCTTGGGCTAATGCACAATGTTCAGAGTGTGAGAGTTCAGACATGCTCTAGATAGGTGGTATGTGTGGCAAGAAGCTCTAATTTAATAAGTGGACATGGTAGGTAGAGTTAAGGCAGCAAGTGACACTGATAAAAATTCTGATGGGAGGAACATTGTGATTCTGGGTTATCATTCTATTCATAGCTATATACCAGCCAGTGGCTAAAATAAGGGGCAGGATCCATCCTCACTCCCTACTTGAATTAAGATTAGTAGGATTTACACAGGCTGACACCATGGAACAGGATATTGAGAGAACTGCAGCTGAAGATCCGTTGTACAAACTGAACCAGAGTTCATATCAGGCCTATCCAAAACCAGGTCTAATTCTCAGTCCCACCTGCTATAGGTGAGGCAGCTTGACCCTACATTTGTCAATGTTAGCTTAGAAAATGAGCAGAACTGAGTCTTTTAAAAATCTTTTTAAAAGGTTTTTTAAAAGGTTCTAGAGTGTTAAAATTAACATTAATTTATTACTGATTACTATGTGCTTGGATTTTCACATATGTTTTCTTTCTCATACAGCCCTTGGAGGTGGGAACTATTATTTAAAAAAAAAATTTTTTTTTTCTTAGAAAAGGAAATTGAGTTTCAGAGACAGTAAGCAACTTGCCCAAATCTGTTAATATGGTACAGTTAATATGGTAGAGCCTGGAGTTTGACAAATTTCAAAGTTTGGCTGCTGAAGAAGAGAAGTTTTAATTGCTGTAAATGCAAAAAATTTCTGAGGAGGAATTTTCTAATATTACAATAGACTCCTCAAACACAATATACCCCCTAATATCTCGATATAGAGCCCAGCTTCAGATCTTTGATACTTCTACCAAAAAAGTATATAACAAGAGGGCAGCTCTGTGGAATATTTTCCACAGGAAACATCTGCCCAAATATTTCAAAGACTGCAAAGTGTCCCAAGAGGGAGGGCGGAAAGCTAAGGCCAATCACTAGCATGGTGATAAGTCCAGGTACCAGGTGGACTGAAGCAGAGAGAAAATGCAGGCTTCCTGCTTTCCGCTCCCTCTGGAAGCATGCTCTGGTAAAATAAACTCTTTCCAAGACTCAGGTTCCCAGGTTAGTGATCTGCTTTTCTTCTAATAGGAAGTGAGCTGTCTCTCAATCAGGGAGTGGGGGAGGGGGAAATTATTGCTAATTACACTAAATATGTAGGAGGAAAGGTTCAAACATTTCAAGTCTTTACAATTAAGAGATCTCCACTTTATTCTTAGAGTCAGTCACAACCCAGCCACAGGACAGACATTCTTTCTATGAGTGTTTACAAGACAATCAATTTTAAAAGATTTTTAAAAATCCTTTTTTTGTTTAAAGAAACTGACATAATAGAAAGGATTGAGTCCCTGCCAAGAAAGGGCTTTCTGAACTTTCTTTGGCTCACGTCGACAGTGCTTTTAAGGTCTTTCAATAAATCAAGTCACTGGCCCCAAACAGAAAATTGCTACTAGGAAAGAAGAATTTTTTTTTAATGGGATGTCTTTGAGTTAAATTAGAGTCAGTAACCACCCCAAATGTATTATTCAGACTCATTGTTCTTTATATTTCTACTTCACATGTAATTAATAAGAACCACTCTCCATGTGCCCAACAATGTACGAGGCACTGAGAAGAGTATTAATCCATGCTGATCCTTCCTCTCCAAGAGCTTCCAGTCTGTGGAGGAGATGGACTGGTACTCACAAATGGTACAAGGGAGTGAACTAAAGGATGAGGTAAGCGGGAAAGTCTAAGGGGAGCTGAGCATATTACACTGAGTTAGTGGATTCTAAACTGGAATTTAAGGTCCAGGTAGAAAGAACAGCTCTTCAGTATTCTCCTAATGATTAGGGAGGAAATCCTCTTTCATCTGGGAATAGAAAGATATTGTCTTTTGTTTTTCTTCTGTGTCTTCTCCTCAGCCACGGCTTTACCTCCTATCTGCCCATTTATTCAACCAGCATTTACTATGTGCCAAGTACTGTGCTAGGCACTTTATATACATTTTTTCATTTAACCCTCATAGAAACCCTGTGAAGATGGAACTATTTATTGCTCCATTTGACCATTAGGAAACTAAAATCAAAGAAGGTTAAGGCCACGTAGCTAGTACATGATTTAATAGACATTTGCCTTTCATCTGTCTCTGAAAGCCCGTGCACTTTCCGCTAGACTCAAAAGCCAAGGGTTCTTAGAGATGAATTATATAGGATCCCAGGTCTTGAGCAACTCATAGTTCAGTGAAGAAGAAAGACATATGAATAGTTTAATTCATTTAGTCATTCAACATTTATTTAGTGTCACTATTTACCGGTTGCTATTGCAAAGCAAAATTGGACATTGTTCCCTGCCTTCAAGAAACTTATGGTCTTTAGGAGAACAAATACACACAAAATATTACAATCCAGATAAGTAACAATATAATGTAATGAATCCTCTAAGAAAAGACATTGTTCGGCTTCAATGAACAGGATAGGGTGCAAGTTTCCATGGGTTCATTGGATCAACTCCACAAAGATAGGAGACACATTTGAATGGAAACCTGGAGAATGTGTAAGAATGCATGATGAGAAGCTTCTTCCAGTTGTCCAAAAGTGCTATGCTCTCTTGCTTCTGAGTTTTTACACATGTAGATCCTCTACATAGACCAGTTCCCAGCCCCCACTTCCTGACCTGGCTGACACCACACATCCTCCTGGTATCCATTTGAGTGACACTTCCTCTTGGAAGCCTTCCTTCACATGCCTTTTCTCCAACGCACATCTAGAATAAGACTTACTACCATCGTTCCCCATAGAACTGCATACACATATAAAGACTAGAGGAAGATAGAGTTTTTGTTTATTGTGTAGAGAGCAGTGAGAAGTTCAGTGGTTGAAGCATAAGGTACGTGATTCGACCAAAAGACATTTGTGGAATGAATGGATGAATGAATGCTTGAAGGAACTGTCATTTTACCTAGGAAAGTAGGCTTCAACCAGATCATTAAATCTACTAAACTTACACATCCAGACATTCTGACTGTCTCCATCACATTTTTATTGTCTCTACATGGTCTCCTATTATCGTTCATAATGTTCCTTTGTCCTAAAATCCTTTCCTGACAGCCCTCCTTTGTTCTTCCAGTCTGGGTCAGGCGCTCACCACTCTGCTGTGCCTTTCTGGGATCAGTGAGGTCAGGCAAAGAGATTGCTCTCTGGATCAAAGCCCACCAATTGGAACCCCACATATTAAATTGGAGGGAACCTTTAGTCATCCATTCTCCCATGGGGAACTGGTCTCCCAGCCTTCTGGGTTTTGTATATTGCTGAAGTACCTACTCCAATGGAAAGCTTTGTTAGGGAGGGCAGCAATGTGACTTATGGACACCTAGACCTCACCACCTAACGATCCATGGGGACCCCAAATTCAACTTATCCAAAGTCAAAATGCTGGAAAAGGCTTAGGTTTTGGAATCAAACAAACCTGGGTTTAGCTCTGCACTTCACTTGTTATATGGACATCGGACAAGTTATTTCAGATCTGTAAATCTTTGTTTCTTCAACTGCGAGCCCAAAGGTTTTGGAATAGGGTTGTGCTGTGGTCTGATGCCTGTTTTAGAAATATCCCTCCTGCAGCTGTGTGGGGGATGGGCTGGAGGGGAGAAACCAGAGGCAGTTCAGAGGCTGCTGAATAGAAGTGTTTCCAATTACCTCCTCCTCGGCCTCAGCAGCACACTCTCCACTGTGACCCCAGAGCCAACCTCATGCTGTTGCCTAGCAACTCACCTGCATCACCCAGGGATCTGAAGCTGGGGCCCCACTGAGGATGGGGAAATGACCAGTTTAATTACAAATTCTCAGAGGAATCATCCATCAGGTCATTCCTCAAACACTCACTGGGCTCCCAACAAGTGCCAGGCCCTGTGCTAGGTACTGGGGATTTAGAGATGAATAAAATCCTGTCTCTCCTCAAGAAACTCATGATGTTAGCAGAACAGACAGATTTCTTTATTCAGTCAAGAAATATTTATTGCATGCCCATCAACAAAGAATGAGTTATAGCATACAACACTTTAATTGTATACACACGAGAGAATGAACAATCTACATCTATAACCCAAAATATAGACTATCAATGAGTAAAAACAGGATGAGTGAAAAAGCCAGATGTAAAAGAGTATATTCTGTATGATTCTATTTAGATAAAGCACAAAAACAAACAAAAGTAATCTATGCTCTCAGAAGTCAGGATCGGGAGCTTGGGAGGTAGTGACTAGAAGTGGGCATGAAGAAGGCTTCTAAAGTCCTAGAAATGTTCTATTTATAGATCTGAGTGCAGGTTACATGGTGTATTCAGTTTGCAAAAATTTGTCAAGGCCATATATTTATGATATATTAATTTTTCTATATGTGTATTATCAATAAAAAGTTTTTTAAAAGAAATATTTATCGAATACCTACCATATACAGGCACTGTGTGTAAGGCAAATAGACAAAGAAGAGAAATTGAAATTTACAATACTGGGTCTGAGGAGCACAGAAAAGAACTCACTATCAACTGTACCCTGTCTGTGGCCCGAAAACTAGAGCATGGTTTCCTGGAGGAAGGGATTTTAAATCACCTGGGCATCTAGCAAGTAGGAGATAGGAAGCAGGGCTTTTCCTGTATCAGAAACAAGAAGGAAGAGGCAGGAAATGAGGCTGAGGGGTTACATGAGACCCAAACTGTCAAGGGCCTGGGAATAACAATAATAATAGCTAAATGTTTATGGTGTGACAGGCATTGTTTGAAATACTTCACATGTTTAAATTTATTTAATCTGCCAACCATACAATAAATAGGTGCTATTATTCCTATTCTACAGATAAGGAAACAGAGATACAGTGGGATTAATTAACTAGCTTAAAATCACACAGAAAGTGGCAGAACTGGGCTTCACAGCAGTGCCCCACTATGCTTTGGTCATTTGGTCACAGTCTAAGTCACTGAAAGTTATATAAACAAAGGAGAACCATGATCAGATTTTTGTGTGACAAAGGTTATTCTGGTTGCTCTGTGGGAAATTGCATTGAATTAGATGGGGCAAGAGTGGAAGCAGGGAGACAAAGGAGAAAGCTGCTCCAGAAGTCTAGGTGAGAGAAACTGAAGCTTAAATGAGAATAGAAGCCAAGGAGAAAAGAGAGTTTTAGAAATCAATGATAGTACCTACTTGCTTTGCATTTTATACATATTACTAGAAATAAAATCCCTGAGAAGGCAAAGATTATAGTATTTTATTTGCAGAGCGTGGAGTTAAACATATTACTCAGTTGTCTTCTTTGCCCTTGAAGGCCTCTCTTGTTCTATTTATTTCTTTATTTCTTTATTCCTATTTATTTCTTTATTCCTTTTATCCTCTTTCCTGACCCACCCCTACATACAATTCTTTAATGGGTACTTTATTGTGTAACTGTTCATATTGTTCATGCAAAACGTGTTTTCATGTTATATGCACATATCATACATTTATATAAATGGTGCTAGATTATGTATCTCAATCTCTGTATTTCTTTTTGTACATTATACTATATTTTTCAAGATCTATCACTGATGCTCTGCGTATCTTTAGTTTGCTGACTAACTACTCCCTAGGGTTACAGGATTGGATTGACAAAACAATGCCATAGAAAGTGCTCTTCCATGGAAGAGAGAGACTTCAGCTATAACCTCTACTAACTTGTGGTGTGAACTTGAAGTCCCTTCCCCTAATTGAGTCTTAGCTTCCTCATTTGTAAAATCAGAGGTATCTCCTACCTCTAACCTTCCATGCAATCTCTCTTATTCTACGCAGAGGAAACTCCACTTCAGAGAGTGGGGGTGACTTGATCAAGGTAGCACAACAGTTATCAATAGTTCAATTCAACTTAGTCCACATTTATTGAGTGCCAAGCATGGTTCTAAGTGCTTTGGATACTTAAATAAGTAAATCCTGCTCATCCCTCCTTCCAGGGCCTTTTAACAGACCTTGGTTAACTTTCCAGGAGCAAGCGCAGATATAGCCTGTGGGTACTGGTCAGATGCAGTAGAGATATAAATAGGACATAGCCTCAGAATCTAAGGCAGCACCTCCACCTCCCCAAGCATGCCCCACAACATTCCTGGCCTCAAGGAAAGATGTTGAGTACACAACTTACTACTTATAAAAGGTTATTTATTGTCATAGCATTTACCAATAATAACTGTTTAGATATAGTAAAACAAAAAGCCATTATTTATCTGTATGCTTAATATTATCCAGCAGTAGTCACAGGATACATAAAAGTTTATATTATATATATCAGAATTGTTTAATGTTTTGTTTTTGAACAACAAAACAGCTACTATTGATTATTTACTCTGTGCTAGACACCAAGCACTTTATATATTATTTAATCTTCATTACAATCCCATGAGGTAGGAGATACTATTATAGTAGTCCCATTTTAAAGATAACAGAAGCACAAAGAATTATTACATGTCCTAGGTCAGTGGATTTCAAATGTCCTGAGTACAGCCCCTAGTAGAAGCATAGTTTATGTTGCAATCTGGATCATATATACCTGTTTCACAATACTACACTAATTTACTATATGTGACCTATGCTGAGATTTTCTATTCAAATACTTTTTTCTTTTTTTAAATGCTGGTTGGAGCCATTAATTTGATTCTATTACCTATGAATGGGTTGCAACTCACAGTTTGAGAAACAATGACATCAGTGATATTTGTACCACAGTCCTAACAAAATTACACAAAATATGAAGTCATCATATTCTAATGTGAACTTTCATGTCCTGAGTACCTGCCTGATATCAGATCTCATGCTGCATGTTAAAGACACAGGTTTGAATCCAACATGTCTACTCAAAGTGCTCAGAGATTCCTCGAAGAAACACACAGGTAGATAGGCAATGACAATACAGCTGTGGTTTCCAATCCTGGCTGCACCTTAGAATCACCTGGAGGATTTTTAAAAAGCACTAATATTGGGACCCTATTCCCAGACTTTCTGATACAATGGTCTGGGAAGAGGCCTGGACATCAGTATTTTTTAAAAGCTCCCCAGGTGATTCTAAGGTGTAGGATCACTGCAGGATTGAGGATCACTGCATTACAGCAAAGTGCCACATTAAGGGTGTTGACAATGAGAAAGAAGATACTTACCAAGAAGGGCTTTTGGTGGCTAACTGGGCTCAAATGTACAGAGCCTAGCAGCCATTGCTACACAGAGCCTCAGGCAAGCCTCTCCTTAGAGGGAAACCTACACTGAACTGCCTGGCCTGGCCTGCCCTGCCCTGTGTTCCTTCTAACTCAGCCAGTTCTCATAAAGGAGTGCCTGTAATGGTATTTAAATAATAAGTGAGACTTGTGCATCCAATCAGAGCCATGTAACTATATCCTCATTAGCATCTCCACCAACCAATCAGAGTGGCTCCATTCTGACCAATCAGGACAGTGCTTTTTGGACCAATTAAACTGTGTGGATTTGGAGTCCTCATTTGCATGAGGATGGATCAATCAGGGACCAGAGGTGGAGATTTCTCTCTACATGAGTCAGCTAGCTCCCCTCTGCCACAGAGAGCTCATTTTCCCTTTCCATTGAGGATTTCTTTTTGCCCCAGAACAAGGCAGGCAAAGCAGACCATACCTGACTGGACCCAGGCAGAACTGTCTAGCTGGCAAGGACTGCTCTAGAGCCACGTCACAGCGATTCTGTTTCATAATTGAGCTGTAACACTATTGAGCTGTTCCACAGTTGTGCTGTATCACAGTTGAGCTGTTTGCAATAAAGTTTCGTCCTTCACCGCATTCCAAATGGGGGATTCTTGTTGGTGCTGAATTGGCACCAATGACCAATGTTGACAAGGGGAAGATAGAATAGGGGCATGTAACTACCAAAAGGTGTTGTGAAAAGCCTCAGAGAGATGTTGATTTTAGTTGGATTTCTGTGCTGAACACCTTCTATTTTGTCCTTTAGATCCACTATCCATTCACCCACCCTCTGCCCAGTACACTGAACCTGTAAGAACTAAATCAATGGGCTTCCTTGCTCTCGGTTTTCTATTAGGTATAAGCCAACACCCTTGCAGATCAGTGAATGGTGAAAGGGAGGAGGGTGAGTATGCCTGAAAATTTGCCTTGGACTAGCTGCGAAACTCCTTTGAATGTAACTGCCCCTTTCAAGATAACTTGATGAACAAGACTTTTTTCCTAGGTTCCACAATCTTTCCTCCCTGTCTCTAACCCATTCAGGTCAAGAGACATTTAACAGTTCACAATTATCCCTTGTCTTCCTCTATACCCCACCCATAATTGAAAGTAGTTCCTTTGTCAATTAAACCTTTGTCTAATTATCCTAATTTTAGTATGTCTTCTGTTTCCTATTGAGACTCCTAACTGATAAAGCCAGAAGTAGGATGGGAGCTATAAGGATAAGGAAGGAAAACACAAACACACACACACATGCACGCACGCACACATGCACACACACACACACACACACACACACACACAGAGGAAGCAGCATGAGTAATAGCAACGAGGCATGAAGATACTGTGTTTTGTTTAATTCCCTTTATTGATGAAGGAAAAATTGCTAAATATAGTGTTCAGTTCTCAGGCCTAATCTTATTGGATTTATCAGCAACATTTGACCTGTTAAATCACTCTTCTTCTTTGGACAAATGTGTCACTTGGTTTTGATGACTCTGTACCCTTTTGGTCCTTCTTCCTCTGGCTATTCTTTTTCAGTCCCCTCTTCTGGTTCCCTCTCATTTCCCTGATGTCTTCATTTCCCTGATGCTGAATGTCAGAGTCCCGATGGCTAATCTTGGTTCTCCTATCTATCTACATCAACTCTCCATCATCATCCAGTATCATGGCTTTAAATACATGATATGCTGTCCACTCCCAAATCTATATCTCTGACCTACACCTCTCCTCCAAGTCCAGATGTATATATTCAACCTAATTAGAGATAGGAGTGGTGTCAAGAGGCAGCTTTCTAGAGTCAATAGTTACATTTTCAGGAAATTTTCCAGCCTCTTGTTAAAAGCAGCCATTACCAAAAATTTAATTATGTAAATTCAAAATTAAATGTCATTAAAAACAAAGGTAATCCTTGAAACTAATTTAAATAAATAATTTTTTTAAAAAACTAGGTGGGAAGAAAAAAGCACCAAAATAAAAAAAAAATTAATTTAATTTAAAAAAACAAAGGTAATATTTGAAACTTATCACTTTCTAGTTATTTTACTATATTTTATTATTTTCTATGCTCTTGGAGTTATTTACATCTATTCTCACTGTATTGTGGAACTACCCTATAATGGTGTCTACTCTCGCATCTCTTCCTAACTCTGTGTTCAGTGATATCACGTTGGTAGCTCCAAAACCAACCATGGTGAGAATTCACACCACAGAAATTGGCAAATGCTACCAGAGTTCAATTTATTGTTTTGCTAATTGTCTATGCTTAGGAAAGTGATGTAGATAAATATTACTAATGTAGATTAATTTGGAGTATATTCTGTCTGTAGCTATTACATTGTGAATAGCAAAAAAAAATTGAAGAAATAGTCTTCCAGTATTGGAAAACTACTGTCTAATTCAGCAAAGAAGGCACTTATGTCATTGACTAGTGAAGTTCAACATATCTTTATTGTTTCACTTTCATCTTACTATTAATGTAAATGAAAATATCAACCAACCTTCAACTTGGAACTACACTTGTTCAGCAGTTGCAACCATTAGTTGGCTACAGATACAAGTTTGGCAAAAATCAATTAAAGCATTCTATGAGAATAAATTGGTCAGGTGGAATTTACAATAAGGAATACTGTACATTTTATTATGATTTATAAATTGTGTGCCATGCACCATTAATTATCAGTAAACTTTATAATAAACTTATATGGGTGTACATATACACACCCTTTTTCCTCGAAGAGTCATTTGTTAAACATTTACAAGCATGTACCACTGCTAACAGGCAATTCAAATTTACCATGTCCAAAACTGAACTCTTGATTTCCCATCCAAACCAGTTGCCCTGCAGGTGTCTTCAACTCAATTAATGGCAACGTTATTCTTCCAGTTGCTCTGGCTAAAAACCTTAAAGTCAACTGTGATGCTTCTCTTTCTCTCATACCCTACCTCAGGAAATTCTTTTGCCTCTCCTTTTAAAGTATATTCAGAATCTGACTACTTCCTACCACAACTGCCATCACTTTGGTCTAAGCCTACATGTTCCCTCACTTGGATTACCACAATAGCTTCCTTACTGGTCTCCTTATTTCAATACTGCAGTTAAAATATAAATTAGAAATGTCATTTCCCTGCTTAAAACTCTTTGCTGGATTCCTGCCTCCCTCAGAGTCCATCCAGGCAAATGTCTTTACAGTGGTTTATAAGACCCTCCTACAGTATCTGCCCCATATCTTATTACACCTCTGACGTCATCCCTTGCTCTCTTTCACTCACTCCACAAATTTACTTCCACAAATTTACTCTTTCACTTACTCCACTCCATCTACACTAGCCTCCTGGCTATTCTCCAAACACATCATGTACGCCCCTGCCTCAGGGCCTAAGTACTTGTCTTTCCTCTATCTGGAATGTTGCTCTTCTTCTACTTTTCCCCATTGTTTGCTCTCTTTCTTCCTATCTTTGCTCAATTGCTACTTTCTCAATGAGGCCTCCTAGTCATTTGAATTAAAGTTGCAAACCCTCCCCACCCAACCACCATATTCTCTATCCCTTTCTATTCATCATCTAATGTACTATATGTTTCATAATATAAATTTAAGTTATTATCCTTCCCTTTTACACTAGAATGTGAGTTCAAGAATATTTTGTTTGTCGTATTAACTACATATTCCTAGACTTTAAAATTATGTCCTGTACATGGTAGGTGCTCAATAATTTGTTGAATGAAGAAAACATTGAGTATTCTAAATACCCATAAAAGACTTTTTTGAGCTTATTATGAGAAAGAGAAGTACGAGGAATCCAGAAGTGAGTCCTCCACCCTTCCAGGTGGTCAGCTGAGAACTGTGTGTGCATTTGTGCCTGTGGGTCTCCCACCTGTGTAGATGGACCACCTGGGAATAGCTGTGCTCTTTCAGAAACACCAAAAATGCATAGAGAACTAAAAATAAAATGACAAAACACGTACTGTTGGCTAAAATTAACAGCATCTCATATCAGACTCTAGCATAGACAAGTAATAAAAGTTACTAGAAGGTTTAAGAAAAATAAATATTTACTGAGTAGGGATACAAAGCTGATTCGGGTACAGTCCAGTCTGCCCCCAAGGAGCTCACAGCCTGGTGGCCATGGAAACAGACAACTAAACCATATTATCATCAGCCCACTACAGGAAAATGTACTAGGCACAAAGGCAACAGAGAAGAGAGAGAGATTAAGTATAGTAACAGAAGGAGATGATATCTGAGCTGGGTTCTGAAGCATGAATAGGGGAGGAGAAAAGGGCCCAGGAGAGAAATTTACAAGTGAGAAGCATTTCACCACTAACTTTTTTTTTCCTGCTTCATAGAAATGCCTACCTATCTGGATTTTAACAGAAAGTAGCTCAGCCAGGCTTGCAAAACTCTGAGTTGTGTGTAGCAGAATTTGAGAACGCCTGGTTATTGGGACATACAAGGAAAGGCTGAGTGAAAGTGACAGATGGCAGAAGGAGGCCATTTAATACTGCAGGACCCATCACAGGCTCAAGGCAATAAGGAGTAGAAGAGCAAGAACATTTTATTTCTGCCTTGGCCATTGCCTGGAGCACACTTTCTCCTCTTTTCCACCTCTCCCGATAATGTCTGTTTCTGAAGAGAGAGGCCACCTTAGGAGTGCAGAAATTTCCTATGTTCTGAATCTGAAGGCCTGGGTTTGAGTCTTTTTAACTGTATGATCCTGTGCCCTGTTTCAAAACCTTTGTTTGCCACAGCTTAGACAGTAAAATCTAAGTTTCTCAGCTTGGCACTTAAGACCCTCCTCTTTCTGACCTCTGATGCCCTCTCCAACCTCAACTACCCTCTACATACCCTTCTCACCCCAAACACCTAAGCATTTCTCTTGGGCTCTGTGCTTTCGCAGACACTGCTCTCTCAAGCTGACATCTTTGCCCCCCTCTTCTGAAACTGGAGAATTCCCATTCCTCTTTCAAGACATAACTCTGGTATTACCACCTCCAGGAAGCTTTTCCCAACTGCTAGGAACTACCTCTGGGCCTCAGAACCCCAGACCTTTCTCTATCCCAGCATCTAGAGCACACCTGTTCTTGCCCCTTCCTATCTATTCTGTATAGAACAGCCAGAGAGATCTTTCTACGACATAAGACTCATTGCTGTTCACTAACTTTAAAAAAGAAAGAACCTTCATTTCTTAGCTTAAAGACCATAATCTTTACTGTAGCCCACCAGGTTCTGTATGACCTCACCCCTGCCTGCCTCTGCACCTTCTCCTCTCACCCTTTGCTCTCTCTGCTCCAGCTGAACTCCAGCCTTCTTTGTTTTTCAATGTATCTTGTTTCTCTCTCCTTTAGGACCTTTGCACTGGCTTCCTTGCTTTAACCTGGATAATTACTACTCATTCCTTAGAGCTCAGGTCAAACCTTCCTTCTTCTGGGAAGCCCTCCTTGTGCCATGCCCCAACCCCCTGCCCCCACCCCACTAATTACAACAACAGTAATGTTAGAGCTACTTATGGATTAATACCTCTCTCCTCCTAGGTAGGGACCACACTGTCTTGTTCATCATTAAGGTGCATAAGAGGCACCTAGAGCAGAACCTGGTGCAGAACAGTGCTCAAGAAGTATTCGTTGAATGACTGTAGCAGTGTTTAGCCCTTACTGCATAATACAAAATCCCCAGTTTACCTGGCTTCTCTCATGGTAGCCTGTGAGCTCCTGGAGAACTAGTAAAGTTTCAGCACCCAGCACCATGCTTGGCAATTAGTGCGGCTCAGTAGGGGTTTTCTAAACATGGGAGACACTATGATGCAATGCCCAGATCTCCAATCATGAAGACTTAGGACACCCATACTGTTGGTGGAAAGCCTTTAATTGTCAGCCCCTCCAGGGACAGGGCCACTTTGGCTCCTGTCACAGCTTTTCCCAGATGGCCCCATCTCTAATAACTGATGAAGGCAGGGATATAAAGTCCTGGCCAATTTAGCTTATCTGGGGATGACTCTAATGGCCCTGCTAGCTTCAGAGTCCCTGTGGCATAAGCCAAGACTGCCCTTGGAGCTCTGCCCACTACTGTTCCCTCCTCTTCCTTCCACAGGTGTTAATTCCCAGGGTGCTCCCTCATAAACATCCTGTACAGCAATCTCCACATCAGAATATGCTTCCCAGAAACCCAACCTGCACCAGCCTCAGTATTCTTTACCCCTTCTCGATGCCATCTCTCTCAGGAACCATTCATTCATTCACCTAAAGTCTGTAGACACCATTCAGCTGATACAGTGTTTCACATCCAGTTTTCTATTACTCTCATTCTATACTGCTTAGGTGCAGCAAGAAGGGAGGCTTGTCCCACTGAACAGATGAAGACACTGAGGCCCAGAGAGGTGGTATGACCAGCCTAAGGCCACTGCTTTAAATCAGATCCAGATTTTCACCTCCTTTCCCTACCATGTTGCTGCATCCTGGAACAAGAGTGATGAGCTCAACTAAATTCTGGTCTCAGTGATCAAAATCCTGGAACCCTGGCGATGGGGTCCGGGAAGAGGAGTAGAGACCAACGGCTCCTGTAGCAAAGATGGGGAAACTGAGATCCTGTGGCTAGCGCTCCACCGCCCGCCGAGGAGAAAAAGAAAAGTGCGCGTCCTGAGTCTCTGGCCGGGTGATACCGGAGACGCCTCCTTCCTCCCCTGATCTCAGAGTGCCCTCCACACACACACACACACACACACACACACACACACACACACACACACACACACACTCCCTCGCCTCGTCTTTGCCCTGGCAAATCGGCCACTTCGGGAGCGAGTCATGGTGGCTGCACTGGTGGCAGCGTGGCTGCTCCTGTCGGCCGCGGCCTGCGCTCCGCGGGAGCAAGACTTCTACGACTTCAAGGCTGTCAATATCCGGGGCAAATTGGTGTCGCTGGAGAAGTACCGGGGTTCGGTGAGTGTCCACCCGCGGGGGCTCGGCGCCACCCCGTTAGGGACTGATGGGGGCGCCCCGCGGCCGCGGACCCTGCAGGTGTAGTTCCGAGGGGCTCCTGCCGCCCAAAGACACTGCCCTGGCTTCCCTTCCCCCACCCGGGTATTCCTCCCGGGGCGCAGCGCCCCCGATGGTGCTGGGGTCTGTTCTGCGACTACGTGGCACGGCCCGGGCTTGCGATGAAACTCGAAACTTTCGCAGTCGGCGCCAATTTCCCTCCCGGAGACTTTGGGCAGCAAGTCCAGGCCTCTACCAGAGGCTTGATGCCCCGGGCCCAGCTTTTGTCATGCACGGGTGGAAAAAGCAATCCTAGCATCCTGCGGCCTTTGTCTTTCCCATCTCCAGTTTCCGCATGTGGAACAGGAGGAGTTGCTGATGTTGAATTCAACTGAGAACATGATAGAAATGAACGCGCAAGTGCAGAGGGAGTGCATGGGGACCTTACTCAGATCGTCTTCTAAGGAGGACACAAAGACCCAGTGAGGGAAGGTGTTTGTACAGGGTCACCAGAGCTGAAAGCACAGAGCCTGGAGGAGAACCACCCATTCCTCTGCTTTAGGCAAACTCCTGTGATGGCAGCTCAGGCTGAGATATGAGTTATCCAGGCTAACTGCCACCTCCTTATCACAGCATTTATTATTATTATTATTATTTTTTGCTCAGAGCAAAAAGCCAATAAGAGCAGGGCCCATTCCTGTTCAGGCCTTCCCTTCCCCCTAGTGCAGCTGGCTAGAGATCCCCAGGTTTAGCATTTGACCAGCTTTGCTACTCATTAATTCATTAATTATTATTTAATACCTACTGTATACTAAGTACTAGGCCAGCCTTGGGGATGCAGTGGTGAACAAAACAGACAAGTTTCCACTTTAATAAAGCTTATATGATGTGAAGAGGAGAGATATAATAAACAAGGAACAGAAAAATGAACTGGTAATTCCTAGTAGTAATAAGTGCTATGACAAGAATAGAACAAAATCTATTTGTTTTCAGAAATAATAAAGCATCCAGGATGTAAAGAACAGAAATCCTGAAGAAAAATGACCCAGAGAAGTAATCCCTGAATTCTAAGTGTTTTAATATTCCAGGTCATTGGTAAATGCATGGCAGTGAAAGGCCAAGAAATCATTCGGAAAGAAGTTGAAAAAAGGAAAAGAACAGCATCACACAGCTACCAAGTATTGTACTTAGAATCTGAACCCAAGCAGCCCAGCTCCAGAGCCTATGCCCTTAAATGCTAGGTTTAGAGGGAAATCAGGAAGAGTCAGTCCAGGAAATCTGTAAATGATGCTGTGAGTTAACCCAGGCTAGGTTTGCCACTTGAGCAATATGTTCATTCATTCATCTGCAAATAATTATTTGCTTATTATGTGTATTTCATCACAAATTTTTTTAATTGGAGAAATTTTTACTGGCTCCCCATACATTCTCATCACTGGGACCAGCCCTGGAGACATAACCATGAGCAAGACTGAATGATTTATGCCCTCAGGCTAACTAGGAAGATAGTCATTTAGACCAGCATTGAATATGAATTAATGGGTGACCACTTGAGAATGTGCCTGCCTGAAGTGTGAGGTTATGTGCATGCAGGCCTGAATAGTGTGTGTGTATGAATGGTTTATTTGTTTGCTTGCTTCTATGTACACATCCAAGTCTGTACCTGTGCTTATATATATATATATATTATATAAATTAACTGTGTGTATTTGAGTGTGTCTGTCTGTTTTGGTCACTTTAAGGATGAGCTTTTCAGTTTCAGGCATGAAACTAGAAGCAAGATTTCCTTCCTTTCAAAAAAGTAAGTAGACACACAAGATGTAGGTTTAAAAGAAGCGATTTTTAATGCTCTTATTGCCAGAAATTCATCAGAGAAGAAAGAATGAGACCCCTGACTAGGGAAGGGAGTTAAAGATCCTAGTTTCTCACTACCACAGGCAGAATATGGCATATGCTAATGCAAATGGGGGAGGCTGTTCTAACAGCCTGTGGCTCTGGGAATGGGTCTTCCCTCATCTGATAGAAGCAGGGTGAGGGAGTTACAGCTTGATGACTCTCATAATCTAGACCAGTGGTTGGTTCTCAACTGGAGTAATTTTGCTCCCCAGGGGACATTTAGCAACGTATGGAGATATTTTTATTGTCAAAACTAGGTGTCTAGTGGGTAAAGGCCAGGGACACTGCTAAACATCCTACAATGAACAGAATAGCCCCAACACCACACAGAATTATCCAGCCCAAAATGTCAATATTCATGAGGTTGAAAAACCTTGTCTTGCCTCAGCCGTTTGTATTTGTGCATGTCCAGTGCCCCCAGCCACCCTGGGAGGTGGCCCTCTTTATGGAACCAGCTGGTATGATCCTAGCTCTCCTAAAAAGGTAGCCAGAGAGATAGGGCAGGGCTGCCCAGACACAGGGTGAGTTTTAAAATTCTTTATTCATATATAACTAGAAGCTAAAAATATAGCATTGGTGCCAAAATTCTAATGACAATATTATAATCAAGTTCCATCAGCTAGCTTTATATTTATTACCTAAAGGTGATAAATTTATAAGTAAATTTATATAAATAAATACACTTATTATAAGGCAATAGTAAATTTAAGGGTGAAGCTAGTGATAAAAGAAAGTGATATTTTTGCTGGAGAGGGACAAAAAGGGATTGTTCTGGGGTTCTTGGGGTCCTTTATCAGGAAAACCCATGTCTGTCCATGTACCCATGCAGGTGATTGTATATGTCTGCATACTTACTTATTCATTCAACAGGCACTTTCTGAAATTTTTCCATATGTCAAGTCCTGGGGTGAAGTGGACATTACTGCTGCCTTCAGTGAGTTCACATTCGAAAAGGGAGACTGACTCATAAATAGGCAACTACAGTGTAGAGTGCCAGCTAAATGAGCCAGAAATTGAACCCAGGTTCAATTTAATTGTCAAGACTAGGTATGAATTCAGTGAATCCACTCCTCCCACATCACCTCCTGGTATGAGCTCCCCAGTGTGTGTGCCTCTCTGTGAATGTGTTGTGTCTGTGGACATGTGTGATGTGTGCTAATGTATCTTTGTATCATAGAGTATGCATACCCGTTTGTGACTATTTTATGCTTAGTCACAATATTCATGTATGTCTATGCACATATATCTGTAAGCCTTTGCATGTTTGATTTCATTTATGCCTGTGTGCATGTGTTTGTATATATGTGAGAGCATTGCAGTCACATTTACATATGTGTACATTGTATTCTTATATGTATGAGAGCATTAATTGTGGGGGAGGGGTCACACGTGGGCATGTCAAGCCATGTAAAAGTATGTGCCTCTTCACTGGGTTGTGTATGTTTTGTTTTTACCACCTAGGTGTCCCTGGTGGTGAATGTGGCCAGCGAGTGTGGCTTCACAGACCAGCACTACCGAGACCTGCAACAGCTACAGCGGGACCTGGGGCCCCACCACTTCAATGTGCTTGCCTTCCCCTGCAACCAGTTTGGCCAACAGGAGCCTGACAGCAACAGGGAGATCGAGAGCTTTGCCCGCCGCACCTACAGTGTCTCTTTTCCCATGTTTAGCAAGGTTGCAGTCACCGGCACTGGTGCCCACCCAGCCTTCAAATACCTGATCCGTGAGTTCTGATCCTTTATCTCACCTTACCTCAACTGACTAAGGTCGCAGCTCCCTAGGCAGCAGAAGCCACTGCCTGGCGGGTGACCTGGGGACCCTTACAGACCTTTGTGGATAGGCTGTTGATCCATTTCAGCACTAATCTTTGAGGATGAACTGAGGGGTATTCCTGCCTAAGAATATTTTCACCCTGTTACCTCTCAGTTCTCCCTCAGAGTCACTCTTGCAGACATCTCTGGAACCCTGTTTTTATATGCAGGGGTTCCTAGAAGGAGCTTGAGCCCTCAGATTTTAGTAAATGTGAATTAGTTGAGCCAATGAACTTAGGATGGAGAAACCAAGGTGCAGATGGGACGCCACATCCTTGGAGAAGGCTGACAGACATCTCCTGTCCTGAGTCAGAGGCAAAGTCTAGGCCACGGGAAGGGAACGTGAGCTAAAACACCAGATCTCAATATTTCAGAAATAGATCTTCTCCAGCCCCAGAAGCCTCAGAACCACAAAATGGGATCATGAGCCATGTTTATCAGTATGGTCCTATTTCCTCCTTCAGGCATTTCTCCTCCTTTGGGAGCTCCATTTTTGCCTTCTCCCATTCTATGCTTCTGGTTGCCTTCATATCCCTTACCACCCCGCAACCAACCCATTCACCTGGAGAAGTAAATGAGAAACAACAGTGTAGCCAACAAAAGGTCCCTTACCGAAGCAGATTAGAATTTTGCTCTGTGGGTCAATCCTAATATTTGCTTTTTTTCCCCTGTGTGTTTTTATTAGTTTCTTTCCAGTTCCCACTGTCATAGATCAAACCTAGCCCTGCTGTAGAAGCACCCGGGGAGCTCTTAAAAATGCATTAGCCTGAGACCCACTGAAGCAAGGCCCAAGAATCTTTATTTTAAGCATTCCTCATTACCACTGCCACCATGATTCAGATGCATCCAGTTCATGGACTAACATTTGGAAATCATTAAGTTTTTGTTGGAGAATAACGTGTAGACTATTCAGTAGTTTGAGGTCATTAATAAAGGAAGATCTAAATCTGCTTTATCAAGCAGTTCACAGAATCCCAGAGCAGTAGTTTTCTACCTTGGCACCACATTGGAATCTTCTGGACAGCTTTTTAAAAATACAGATACCCGAGTCTTACCCCCAGAGATTCTGATTTAAGTGGACTGGGGTGTGGACTGGGCATCAGGATTTGAAAATCTCTCCAGTTAATTCTAATAGAACCAGTGTTTCAGGGATGACTTGACACCGATAGTAGAATTCCAGTAGAGGGTACACAGGGAAGCAAACTTTGCTCTCCTTCTTCCTTTTTCTCTAGAAACTTCTGGGAAGGAGCCTACCTGGAACTTCTGGAAGTACCTAGTGGCCCCAGATGGAAAGGTGGTAGAGGCTTGGGACCCAACTATATCAGTGGAGGAGATCAGGCCCCAGATCACAGCGCTTGTGAGGAAGCTCATACTGAAGAAGCGAGAAGACTTATAATCACTTTCCCTCCTCTCCCACCATCCCCTTCCCTCCACCTTCTGTGGGCGACCAAAGCAAACTCAAATGGTGCTTCAAAGGGAGAGACCATTGACTCTCCTTCTTCCACCTTTAGAAGACTTATGATCACTTTCCCTCCTCTCCCACCATCCCCTTCCCTCCACCTTCTGTGGGTGACCAAAGCAAACTCAAATGGTGCTTCAAAGGGTGAGACCATTAACTCTCCTTCTTCCACCTTTATTCCACCTACCATATCACTCCTATGGAGGAAAAAATTCTAGTATTTTGATGATTTAAATTTTAGAGCAACCTATAGGAACTCCTGGCCAATGAGAGCTCTTGACCAATGAATCACCAGCCAATAAGAAACTCTAGCCCATGAAAACGTAGCAAATAGAACTATATCAAGCAAAAATGTTCTACCTATTAAGAATTCCGTAAAACAGGGCCAATTTCTATATCACAGGGCTATTGTGAGGATTAGGATAAAAAATCCTGTGAATATGCCTAGGGCAGTGTCAGCTCAATAAGAGGCATTCAATAAATGTTTTTTTGGAAATCAACCAAAAAATAACTTGTAATCAATGAAAACTTGTTCCCAATATGAATTTCTAGCCAATGAGAATCTAGGCCAAACATTTATTTGTTATTGTTGTTTTCTTCTGTATTATTTTCTAATTACAAAAGTAATGCAAATACATTGTAAGATAATATAAGATGTTATAATAAAATGAAAATATCCCCTTCACTTTCTATACTCTTATTCCCTGGAGGTAAACATTGTTAGTAATTTGGTACAAAGGATTCCAAGCCTTTTTAATCAACCAAATCATTATTTCCCAATAAGAATTCAAAGACGAAAAGTATACTACAATAACAAATAAGCAAAGGATGTGAATAGATAATTCACAAGAATAAATAATAAGTAATGAAAAGATACTTAGCCTCATTCAAGTTGGAAAGATTTTTTCAAATAATAATACTCATTGTTGGTAAGGATGTGGGGAAATGGCATTTGCAAAAATTGTTGGTGGGACTGTCACAAGTTCTTGGAGCATGATTTGGTAATAGCTTTTAAAACAAAATGTTCATATCCTTGGATCTATCATTTCTCCTTCTAGAAGACTCCCTAACTATGCAAATATATATGTGTAATAATATGTATGTACACTGTTCATAATAGTGAAAATTGGATGTAACCCTTGTGTCTATCAGTATGGCCTGGTAATAAATTATGCTAAAAATCCAAATGATACTCTAATATAGTTATTGAAATGAATGAATTGTATGCAATGAAATGTATGCAACCATAGAAAGCTGTCTAAGAGTGAAAACAAGGAAACTTGTAAAACAGAATGAACACATGCGCACACAAAAAAATCCAATATAATATATAATATTTTTATTTAAAAAATTTACTACATTATAACTGAGTGAGAAAGAGGAGATAAAAAGAGATAGATCAAACTATAATGGTGGTTGTCTTTGAGGGTTTAAGGTGGTATAATAGGAGTCACTCACCTCCTTTGTTAAGTATTTCTATAATGTTTAAATTTTGTGTGTAAAATATGAACTTCATTTTTATATAAATATGAAAAAGCGGCAGCTAAAATCTGAAGTGATGGGAAAAATCACAGATTGACAATTCACTGGACAATAAGAATTTCATGTCTACTTCTCCCAAGGTCACTCTTCTAGAAGAAGGAGACTCAGATTCAAGGCCTGGCTGTGCCCCTGACTCACAGACTGAGTAAATTTTTCCTTGTCTTTAATTTTCCCACTGGACAACAAAAGGGTTGAACTGTGCTTACAGCTCTCACAATCTCCCTTAATGGTCCTACTCAAAAGCTGCCCAGAGTAAATGAAAGCTTTCTATAAGCTGACCACAAGCCTCTCTATGGTGGCCTCCAGCCTGCCCCTTACATGTCCTGCTCCAAGTTCCAGCTCTGAATATACTCTTGTGCTCATACACACACAAAGACAACGAAAGCCAGCTATCACAGAAATTTTTGTGATAGACATTTTGGAACCACATTCTCAATGACTTTATCCCGCTTGGCCTCTCGGCCGCATCTCACATTGCTGACTGTACTCTTCTTGAAACTTTCTCTTCCCTTAGCTTTCATGTCACTGACTTAATTTTCTCCCACTCTGATTGTTCCTTCTTCTCAGTGTCTGTTGATGTCTCTTTCCTCTGTGCCCGCTCCTTCCCTGTTGTTCTTCCTTGGAATTCCAGGCTGGTCCCTTTTCTCACTCCATACACTCTTCTCTAGTTATATCATTCTTTTTTCATGGTTTTGACCACCATCTGTGCCTTGGACTCAAATCTCTATCTTGGACTCATATCAGTCTGCCTACTACTTTGCATGTCTCTAGACACCTCAGTTCAACTTATCCAGAACTAAACTCATTGTCTCTCCCTGACACACCTGCTCTCCCTTCCACTGAGCCTTCACAAAGGCCCTGAGCCTTTCCTGTCACACATCACTCACTCGCTCACTCACCACACTCTGTTTTCATTGTTAAAATAATTACCCTTCCATCTCTCCTCAGCATAGTTCCTGGCCCTTAGCAGATTAATTGTAATTAAATGGTAAGCATTGTAAGCACATGGTTCATGCCATCCCTGACTAAAGCCTATCTGGAAAGCAAAACAAGTTTTCCTCAGAAGTTTATAATCTAGCTGAGGATTTTACAGTCTCAATTAGAACTTCATTCCTATAGGCTTTATCTCTTTTCTGCTGTTCCCAAGTCTTCTCTAACATACAAGAGTCCCCTTGAAAAAAATCTCACTTCAAATTCTTGTCAACTGTTGCTCTAGTCATTGGTTAGCCAGTATGTGCTAACAACTTAGTTTTAAATTAATCCCTTTGTTATCAGCTAACACTTGAGTAGTTAATATTTGATTTTCTACTAACACCTTAATTATCTTCTAACACTTTACTTGTAAGCCAAATACTTTATTAGGTTATGTATTAGTATTTAGTAGTGTGGATGGAAAGAGGGCAGGTCAATGTGGGTAGTCACATCCCAGGCCTGTAACTTCTCTTGTGAAAGGTTTTTAAGCAAGCGCCATCTGTTGTTCTTGTGCATCATAGGTTAACACACCTTTGAAATGCCAGGAGTAATACCCCTCAAAGGTGTAACCACCCTTAAGAAAGCACATAAACTTGCAATCTAATCCCTGCCTTATTTTTTTCCACCATCGTGTAATCATCCTTAAATTCCCTCTTTAATTCCAAACGCATAAAAGAAACTGCAAACATATTTTCCGGAGCATTTGCGATCTTGCTCCCCAGCATATATTATCAGTTTGGCTCGAATAAACTCTTACAAAAATTCTCTACAGGTTTGGATGTTCCTTACGTCAATAGCAGTTTAGTTATTCGCCAAGCCTTAATTATTAATCAACATTTTAGCTGTCCCCTTAAATCTTTTTACTGATCCTTTAGCTATCTGCTATTAAAGATAGGTTAGCAATTCAGACACCAACAGTTAGGGGTTTGGGGAGGGCTCATTTCTGGCTGTGAACATGATAAAGGCCATTATCTTTTGCTGAGCTCTCCTTTCACCCTCAGATGATTCATTCTCTTTCAACATCAATTGGTCCCAGGTCCTCAGAAAAAGGGAGGTCCCATCCTAATTGCTTATTTACTGAGTTGGGCTGAAGGGTGGAGGGAAAAAAGTGTGACTATGAGGTGACTTCCTGGAAAATTATGGTTGGGATAGATACTCATTCATCAACAAGTACTGACACTTGAGCACTACTCACATGTCAGGTTCTGCACCAGGTTCCAGGGATATATCAGTGAACAAAATATGCATATTCACAGCTGTCATAGCATTCATAAAATAGTGGGGAAAACAAACATTAACCAAATAATTACTATAATTATTATATTTATAATTATGATAAGTACTGGGAAGAAGTACAGGAGCCATGAACATGTATAAAAGTAGCATTGGACCTATTCTGGAGTTCAGAGAAAGCTTCTCTGAGGAATGACATTTAGCTGAGAGCTGAAATTTTAATAAGTCAGTCAGGGGAAAGAAGTGGGGAGGTCCTAAGCAGATGGAATGGCTCTAGCAAAGGCCCTAAGGAAGGAAAATGCTCCATAGGATGGAGCCAGTGCTGCCTGGAGCCAAGTAATAAAAAGAAGAGGGGAGAAGTAGGCAGGGGCCAGATCATTTAAGACCTTGTGGAATAAAGGTAAGAAATAATAGTGACCTGACTTAACATGACAGAACCTGTCTTCAGTACCAAACCTGAAGGCCAGAAATAAACCCTGGGGCAGAGGCAGATGTGGAACTACTGTTAGAAGTGGGCTGTTCTGGAAGCTGCCTGGAGGGCCGGTCACCATGGAGTTACCTGTGGAAAGCAGGTAGACCTGAGATATCCTAGCCCCAGAAGGGCCAGCTGGAGGGGATTTCCAAGGTTGAGTCTCTGCAAAACACCAAGCTGCTTGCATAGATTCCTGGGCCTTACCCAGAATGATTATATTGAGGGTAGTCAAAAGGCTATATTTTAAGAAAGAAATGCTGCCTTGGGTATAACAAAATTTCTGCAGCTTCCTCTCCTGCCCACATCTCCTTTAATCTTAATATCTTAGCCCCACCTGACTCTTTCTACTTCGTATTAGGATAGAGATTTGACAGCTATAACAGAAACCCAAAGTAAATACAGTCTCATATTTTCTATCCCATGTAAAAAATGGACCTTTACTCCATGAATTAGTAAGGGGCCCAGACTTATGGCTTTGCCATCACTAGGATGTTGCCAACTTCTGCATGACCCAAGATAGTTGACCACCTCAACCCTATTCCTTTAAGGGCACTATGTCACAATTTTACAGGTCAGAAGAACTTAGTCACAGAGCCATACCCAGACACAAAGATCACTGGGAAATAGTTGACCATTTTCCCAGATGAAAACCAGGGATTCCTTTAACATGGAAAAAGGGGAGAACAGATGCTGGGGAAGCAGAGACAAATAGCCATCTCTGTACCACATTTTAAATTTTCAAAGCTCTCCCCTCTTCCTTCTTCTCACCACCATTTTATTAACTCAAGATGTATCATCTTTCTAGTCTCCTTGTCCCCAACTCTCTCCTCTAATGCATCCTATACCTCACAAGCTAAAAGATACTTAGAAAAGCAAATCTGAGCAAATTACCTCTGCTCCAGTGTGGCCCCTACCCTTATCCTTGGAATAAAGGCTCGTTTCATTAATCTATCATTCATAGTCCTTGTGCTTCATCATCCTCTGTTTTTTACCTGTGGTGTTGCAGTAGCAACATCAAACTGTTTGCCATATTCTTTTTTACTTTTTCCTTACAGGTAAATATTCTCTTTCTTTCCTTGATATTGCTGTACACCTTATCTCTGTTGTAGTCTTTGAGCATAAGAAATGCCTAGCTCATAGTAGGTGTTCAAAAGGCATTTACTGAAGAACATCATTGTCATCATCTATGTTTCTGAATGTCGCAGGGACTAGCTGAGCCCCTGTATCACTTAAATTCTCCCTGAAAAACTGAAATCCTCCCATGGAATGGCTGACCAATCTCAGTGAGATAGGAAAGCATAGTCAGAAGCCCCTTTCCTCTCATCTTTGGGAATATAAATGCTCCTCTCTGATCACATGACAAAGTGAGCCCTGCTCATCATTTTCCAGAGGGAGTCCTAGAGCCATAATCACCTCTAGTATTTCTGACAATTTCATGGGACATATTTATATTAAAAAGTTATTCATTGCTTATCTGAAATTCAAATTCAACTAGCCATCCTGTATTTCATCCGGCAATCCTAATACCTTGCAGTAGAGAGTTGAACTAAACTGCCTCTAGCATCTTTTGAACTCTAAAAAATAAAGATTCTAACTCTTCCTATTTGCCTTGTTCTTCTCAATGAAAGTAGAAAGTTTTCTAAGGATTAAGATAGAAATGCTGAGAATAATAGATAACAGGCTAATCAACATAACAAATGAAAAGACCACCTTACTGACTGTGTAATCTTGGGATAGTCATCAACCCTCCATTGCTTCACCTAGCCAATAAAATGAAGCCAAATTCTACTTAGTAAGTGTTGAGAACTATGCAGGGCACTTCCATCTATATGCTCTCTCACCTGGAATATTCAGACAAACAAATGTATGAGAAGGCTTGTTGTAAGTGCAAATGGGCTATAACAAAAATAAAATAGTATTAGCATTAGTGTAATACCTGTCTGCAGTTGATTTCCTGACCCTTGTCAGGAAAGAAGCTTCCCTAGGTTGGCCATATTGTAAAGGAAAGACATTGTCTAGAAATCTAGAGTGTAAAGCAGTGTTTCTTAACTAAGGGTGATTTTGCTCAACAGGGGACATTTGGCAAGATCTGAGGACCTTTTTGGCCCTCACAAGTGGGGGACGGGTACTACTGGCATCTAATAGGTAGAGACCCAGGGAGGCTGGTAAACATCCTGCAGTGCCCAGGATGTTTTCACATAAGACTTATGTGAAAGAATTATGTAGCTCAAAATGTCAATGGGTTGAGAAATCCTGGTCTAGAGTATTGCAAAGCAGGATTTATATCCCAGTGCTGCTGCTTAGCAGCTAAGTGACTCATGGACAAAGTACTTTACTTCTCTGGGCCTCACTGTCACCTCTGGGACATGGAGAATATTAACAGCACTTACTTCACAGTCCTATTGTAATGATTAAATGTCAGTAAACCCATAAAGCACTGCAGTGCCCAGATACATAGTAAATATTCAGTAAATTATAGTAGTGCTTGTATTTATTTAGGTGTTATTGTTCCTGTTTAAAAGACAAGAAATTGAGGCTCAGAGATAATTGACTTGCCCAAGGTCAAGAGAAAAAGCAATTCTAGTCATGGAGTTGACAAAGTTCAGTAAGAATCTTCTGTAGACAAAGGCTGCAGTTTTCTTTTGTGTAGACTTAACATGAGACACAATCTTTGCTCTCAGCAAAGTGAAAGAGGAGAACTAAGCTTTACTGAGAGCTTACAAAGCTATATCTCATCCCTATGAGGGAGGTATTATGACTTATATTTTACAGATGAGGCTAACTGACAAGTCCAAAGTCTACCAGTAAGTCAGCTGCCAAGTAGCAATAGAATACAGGCAACTCTGGTACCAAAGTCCTTGCCTTTCCCTCTGTTCCTTGCTTCCTGGACTTTGGTAGCATTCCAGCAAGGACAGGGAGGGTTTAGGCTTAGAGACACCAGTCCTGGGAGAGGGCCAGACATTCACTCCTGCATGCAGAAGTCTTGGAATAAATTCCAGAAGTGGCTGATTTAAGTCTGAAAAAGAACAGTGAACATGCTTAATAAGATATAAAGTGCTAGACTCACATTGAGACCAGAGAAGAAGATAGGCAAAGGCGGTATTTTCTTGAGCGTTGGAGATGGCACACTCAGGACAAATCTCAGTCTCTGTCATTCCTGGATCGGTCCTTGGGTGAAAAATTTAACCTCTCTGAGCCTCAATATCTTTATAGTTTAAAATATCCACATTTCAGAATTATTTATTTATTAATTCCTTCCTTGAGGCATAGTTGACCCATATGACTATGTAGGTTTTGAAGGTTTCCAGCAGAAGGAACAAGTGAGAGTTGAAATCTAGCTTGAACTTTAATTACTAGGCCTTGTCTTTGGCATAGAGCTAAATCAGGCAAAGGAAGAGGCACTTTTTTTTTTTTCGTATTTGCACAAAGGCAAAGGAACAAAGGTAGCACAAAGCAATAGCCCTGCCTTTCAGAATCAGTCCCTAGGCTGAGTGCTGTGAAATCATGACTGAAGCAAGTACAACCTCTATCCTGGAGAAGCCTTTAACTTGAAGCTCTGATTCCGGTGAGATGATAGCACATGAAAAGTGCTCAGTGAATGGTACATGTACAGTCAAGACAGCAGATGCTTCAAGAAAGAATGGTGCCCTGAAAAGGGGTTACAGAAAGGCTTCCTGCAGTAAGGGTTTCTTCAAGCTGGTCCTTAAAGGGAGGAGATAATTTAGATAAGCAGAAGCAGGA
This sequence comes from Macroglossus sobrinus, assembly GCA_004027375.1. Classification (NCBI taxonomy): domain Eukaryota; kingdom Metazoa; phylum Chordata; class Mammalia; order Chiroptera; family Pteropodidae; genus Macroglossus; species Macroglossus sobrinus. The sequence goes on along the minus strand of PVKZ01001021.1, from coordinate 277,157 downwards.
AACTACAAGGGCAAAAACTTAAGAAAGGAGGCTCCTTTCTCAGGTCAGTCTGGATGAATCAGAGCCTTCCTATATCAAAGTAGAAGCAGGTATAGTTGAAAAGGTAGGGAGAGATTTTAGAGGTCAGACTGGAATCATCGGGTTACTCCAACAGCTCAGGTCAAGCCTTCAGAGGATCTCTCTGTTTATAAATGTATGGTAGGAAAAAATCAAGTGCAGAAAAAAAAAAGAATTACACAATCTGCCTCAAAACGCAAAAAAATTTTCTTCAACATTATACTGGAGATCCTAAACATGTAATAAAATAAGAAAAAGAAGTAAAAAACATCAGCTGGAAAGGAAAAGTAAACCTGCTTTTATTCATAGAACACTATGTGGTCTGTGAATAAACTGTTTTTATGATAACATTAAAAAAAAACCCTAAGTAGTAAAAGCTACTAGAACTAAATGAATTTAGCAAGTCTCAGAATACAAAATAAATGTACAAAAATAAATTGTATTTCTATATAGTAGCAACATACAATTGGAAAAAATCACATGAAAAATGTCATTTACAATAACATCAAAAATAATAAAAAGGGATAAATTTTATACAATATCTACAAGACATGAACACAGAATAGTATAAATCATTGCTGAGACAAATTAAAGAAAAACTAAATAAATTAGGATATATACTATTTTCACGGATTGCGAAACTCAATATTAAGATGTTAATTCTCTCCAAATTGATCTATTGGTTCAATACAATCCTAAGCCAAATCCCAGCAGGTTTTTTTGGGCAGAAAGTGACAAGTGGATTCTAAAATTTATATGGAAATGCAAAGGTTCTAGAATCACTAAAACAATTTTTAAAAAGAATAAGAGGATATACTCCCTGATTTCAAGACTTACTTACAAAGCTGCAGTAATTAAGACAAAGTGGTGTTGGCTTAAGATCAGATCCAGATCAATGAAATAGACCCGAGAATTCAGAAATAAATTCACTCATATGTGGTTAATTAAGTTTTGACAAAGATGTCAAGTTAATTCAATAGAAAAAAGATAATTCTTTCAAAGAACAGTTTTGGAACAACTGGATATCCACATGTAAAAAGTGAACTTCAACCTTTGCTTCACACTAGACACAAAAATTAACTCAAAATGGATTAGAGACATAAATGTAAAAGTTATATCTATAAAACTTGTAGAAGGAAATACAGGATGCAGTCTTGATGTAGGCAAAGATTTTTTTAAGATACAACGCATAAAGCACTAATCTTAATTTTAAAAAGTGATAAATTGGACTATAAATTTCACAATTTCTGCTCCTTGAAAAACACCTTTAAGAAAATGAGAAGGCAAGCCACAGAGTAGGAAAAAAAATTTACAATAAAGGATTTGCATATTTGATAAAATATTTGATAAAGGATTTGCATCTAGAATATATAAGAACTGTTACAATTCAATAGGAGGATAACACAATTTAAAAATAAACAAAACAGACATTTTGCCAAAGATATATGGATGGTTAGTGAACATATGAAAAAAAGATGTTCATCATAGGCCATTCAAAAAAAATTAAAGCCACAATGAAATACCACTTTGACACCTATAAAAATGGTCAAAATAAAAATAGCTGAGAATACCAAGTGCTGGTATATACCACTGGTGGAGATGCAAAATGGTACAACCAAGTTTGGTAACTTCTTATAAAGTTAAACATACATCTACCTTATTACCAAGAAATTCCACTCCTAGGTATTCACTCAAGAGAAATGAAAACATATGCACACACGCAGAAAAAAAAAAGCATATGTGCAAAAATGTTTAGAGAAATTTTATTCATAATAGTCCCAAACTGAAAATAACCCAAATATCTATTAACAGTTGAAAAGGTAAACAAATTATGTTTCTACATAATGGGTATATTTCCAGTAAAAAGGTACTACTTGTACATGCAACAATTTCTGTATATCTCAAAGGCACTGTGATAAGGAAAAGGAATCAGACACAAAAGAGGACATATTATCTGATTCTATTAAGATAAAAATTTAAGAACAGGCAGAACTGATCTGTAAAGACAAAGAACAGACCAGTAGTGTCTAAGGCAAGGCTGGGGGTGGGGAAGGTTGGTTGCAAAAATGGGCACAAGGAATGTTGATATGATAGGTGATGGAAATGTGCTGTATCTTGACTGTGGTGGTGGTTACAAGAGTCAATACACTCATGTACACACTCACTATATTACTAAATGGAAAACTATATTGTAGCAAAAAATGAATGAACTAGATTGAGCATGCACATTAGTATAGACAAAGCTCACAAACGTAAGATTGAATGAAAAAAGCAGGTTCCAGAAGAATATATACAGTATGACACTATCTGAAATTTAATCACATGCAAAGCAACTCCCTACATTGCTCAAATATCCATATATATGTAGTAAATAAGAGTACGGAAATGATAAATACCAAATTCAGGAGCGCGTTATGGGGTGGGGGCAGGGCAGAGAGGAGTACACATGGGGCTTCAAACAGGATTGATCAATTTTTTAATTTCTTAAACTCAATGGATGGTACATGGGTGGGTTTTGTTTTATCTTTAATGTCGTTTTGTGTCTTAAAGATGTTGCAGAAAAACAAACAGCAAACTAACGAAAACCTAAACCGAAAGGGTGGCCACCTAGAGTTAGGGAGTGCCTGGCTGGTACCAGATCTGAGTCTCCATCCAGATTTTGTCCCTGCACTTAATGTTCCACTGTGGCAAAGTCACTTCTCTCAGGATGAGACGTAAGAGCCTCATTCTGGAAGAGAAGGAAAAGAATCCGAGGGGGCCCTCGGGAAAGAAAATCCAGGAGGGCACCACTGGGGCAGTAGGGCAATAGGGGAGTCCCAGGACTCCCTGTGGAACCCACCTATAGCTGAGCCCAGCGATCCACATGGAGTTCTCAACCTCGGGTTGTGCCTGTGTGCTCATCCCCTGTTGGTGCAGTCACCGAGCTGCCTGGTCCACCACAGCCAGGGGGCATTTCTTTCCAGACCCTCTCTGGGAAGTCAGGCTCCTGGAGCGAGGCTGCCAAGGACTACAGGGCACTGTTTTGAGAAACATGCAGAACGCGCTTCCAGATAGGACTTTCCTGCTACCAAGCTTGGTGCTCTATCATCTCTGGGAATCTTAACTATTGCCTTAACATAGAGAGGGAAAGTAACTGGCCTAAGGATACACCGCTGGTGACTGGAACTTATTACTAGTAATTCTTGGGCAAGTTACTTAACCTCTCTGGGTTTAGTTTTCCTATAATTAAAGTGGGCACAAAATTGTGTGTGTGTGTGTGTGTGTGTGTGTGGATCTGGAACACTCCATACCAAAATATTAATAGATATATCTATTTATTTATTTATTTTTTGTTTGGGTTTATCTGTATTTTCTAATTTGTTGTTTTATACTGAATATGTATTATTTAGTTATTGTTATTATTATTTTTTAATAGAGTTATACTGCACAGGTTTGTTGTGAGCATTAAATGAGATCATGAAAAGCGCGGCACAATTACTACTTCACTGTATTCTCCATAAATGTGAGTTCTCCCTGCTTGCCCTTCTCCTATACTTTCCTTTCCTTCTAGTGTTAGAGAATGGTGCCCCCAGACCTCATTTGGGGAGAAAGAAGGGGGTGGTACAGGACTCTGATTGGCTGTATGGCTTTGGATAAATTACTTAACCTCCCCCAAAATCTCAGTTACTTTGTCTGCAAATGGGAGGAATAACCACCTACCTCGAGGGAAGTTTTCAAGGACTGTATGGCATAGATGGGAAACTGCCTGGCACATAATAAGTCTACAATAGGTGTCTGCAAGAAGAAATAAGATACTCATGATGAGGGAAAAGCATTGGAATAAGAGCTAGACCAGAAGAGGTAGAAGATTTTAGAACAGGTTCCATAGAGCCCAAGAGGTCTATGGATATAGAGTTCAGGGGGAGAGGTCCATGAATTTGGATGGAAAAAAATCACATCCTTGATTTCACTAACCTCTAAATGAAATTTAGTATTTCCCTCTATAGTGCATGTAAGCAACAAATCACAGTATTTAGTATTAGCAGTACCTGTGACTGTCATCAATAGGACTAAATCATAGATATTTTCAAATTGCATTATAGTAGTGATATCTAAAATACAGTTTATATTCATTCACCACTTCAAAATTATAAGTGACAGATCAGTTTCTAGATCTTGTTATTTAATATGTTTAAAATGATTCTATATAACTGGTATCCTTTTAATCCTAAGTAATTTACTTTGTAGTTAAAAATATTCTTCTGAATAGTGGTCCATAGTCTTCCTCAAACTGCCAAAGGGAATCTTTGGCTATACAGACATAGGTAAAAGTCCTGCCTGGGCCACACACTACTGTGTTACATTAGGCTTTTTATTTCTCTCAGGGGCACAATCTTCTTTGCTTGGCTCACCCCAGAGTTGTTGAAAGGAACAAATTAATTTTTGGCTAGAAAAGAACTTTGGAAACTCTTGGCGGCTTCTCAATTTTGCCAAAAGCCAGAGCACTTTCTACCTCCCAGCTAAAACCCATGGAGACATAGGTTTTAGCCCTCCCTCCTTTCCACAGGATCCCACCCCTCCCCTTTACTCTCTATCTGATAGAAAGACCAAAGCCCACCTTGATCAGAGTACGCCATCCAGCTCCCAGTATGCACAATGTAAAATGCATTTCTAACTTTGAGTCAGGAAAAAATATTTGAAAGCCACTGAATCTGACACCTCCCATTGTACAGATGGACAGCTCAGGGGAGAGATTTTCTGGGGGATAATAACAATTCCTTCTAGTTTTTATATTTGACCTTATAGTGACCTGTGAGGATACTACCTCCTCAAAACTCTTTCCTGCTCCCTCAGATGGTGACCCCTCTGTGGTCGCAGTCCCTTCATTTCCCCTTTCATTGCCTTGTCTTTTGAAGTCTATCTGATCCCCTCACCATACTGTGTTTTTCTCAAGGGCAGACTCAAACGTCATCCCTCTCAGGGGCTCCAGTACCCAGGTCATAGGCATGTTATATATTGGCATTTTAGGAGCTGGCCTAGATGAAGCACAGAGAGAAAAAGCAAGAAGGAGTACAGCTAGGTACCCATAATCTATCCCACATACATCTAAAGCAAGGGATGGAGGAATTGTGGAGTCCCAAGTCATCACTTACTCTCTACCCATTGCTGTGAAAAAATGAGGAGAGCTAAAGATTTTGGAATCTCAAGATAGCCCCTGTCCATCTGTACAATGGGAGGTGTCAGACTCAGTGGCTTTCAAATGTTTTGACCTGACTCAAAGTTAGAAATGCATTTTACATTGTGATTTGGTCCATAATACATATAAATATAACTGAAACAAACATTTTATGAAAGAATACTTAGCTTTACTATCTGCACTGTACTTTTTCTATTCCATTTAATAATTATTATTATTTTTTTAATGCTAGCTGTGACTCAGTAACTGATTACAAGATCCACTGGTTCTTATCAGCCCAGTACCCTCTGATTGGCAGAATAAGAATTATTCACATAATGAATGGGACAACTAACGCTCAAAAGTCCCTAGTCTTGGCTCAGTGTGATTGAGCCAAGCTGTGTACCTCTCAGAGCCTCAGTTTCCCCAAAGTCCCCTGAGAGGGCAGACAGGCAATCTCTGTGGGCCTCATATAACTTCTTCAAACTGTGGTCCTCTGATCCTAGTGGTACACTGCCCCTGTGATCTGGAAATAATTTATGAGAATGAATGGTGTGCTGGCTTTGCTTCCTGGGGGATGGGGACATCCACTAGCACCCTTGACCTAGGCCACTGTGAGGATGTGAACAAGGGAGTGTGAACATGTCAGTGCATTGGCTAGCTGCTCAGGGAAAGAAGAGACAGGCAATGATGCCAGAGGATGATATTTAAAAGTCAACTGGAAAAGAGGTGCTGTGAGAGCCCCAGAAAGAACAAAGCCTTGGGAACCATACAGAGCCAGGTTCAAATCCCATGGGCCTGAAGGCAGGGAAAAATGACTTCCCTCTGACTCTTAGCTCTCTATTATTAAATGAGTGTGAAAATACCTGGTCCTCTGCGTTATGAAGGTTAAGTGAGGTAGAGTATTAGTCATCCCATACTGACTCTACTCTGTGGTCGCTGGTGGGTCCCTTGTCTGCGTCCTGCACTGTGCTTACGATTCGGCAGGTGCTCAGAGCAAGTGTGGAATCCATGCTTCGATTCCCGCCCTGCTATCCTGGACATGTCTCTCTGAGCACCCAGCACCCTCGTGCATAAAAATGAGAACACAGTGGGGGTCGGTGGGCTAAGCGCGGGCAAGGACCAGCGCCTAGGCGACTCCCGGGGGCACCTCCCTCCTCTCCGCTCCGCCGGTCGCCCCCCGCCCGGCGCCCGCCCCCTTCCCGCTGCTCTCCACTCCCACCGCTCCTCAGCCCTCCTCCCCATCCTCTCCCTCCTCCGGCCGCGCCCTGTCCGCGTACCTGGTCGTGTCTCTCGGTCCTCGGGGACTCTAGGTCTCTAACCGCTGCGTCTCCGCGCTTCTCGCCTTGTCTTTCTCTGTTCTGTGTGCGTCTCTCTGTCTCTCTGCTTATCTCTGCCTGTCTATCTCTCTATGTCTTACTAGGGCTCAGTTCTGCTTCTGTTGCCCCTCGCTCGCCCGGCCGCCCGTGCTCCCCTCTCGCCGGCCGTCTGGTGGCCCGAAGTGGCGGCAGGCCCCGCGCCCGGCGCGATGAGCGGCGCCTGCACGAGCTACGTGAGCGCCGAGCAGGAGGTGGTGCGCGGCTTCAGCTGCCCGCGGCCGGGGGGTGAGGCGGCTGCGGTCTTCTGCTGCGGCTTCCGCGACCACAAGTACTGCTGCGACGACCCGCACAGCTTCTTCCCCTACGAGCACAGCTACATGTGGTGGCTCAGGTACTGGCCCTGGCCCTAATCCCACCTAGAACCCCATTCCAGTTTTAGCCCCCTCACCTCACTCTCAATCCAGCCGTGTGCTAAACCCTCAGCCTTCACCCAAGTGCCCACCCCAACATCAGCACCAACCCTCACCTATCCTTTAGCCCTTCAGGCCTAATCTCACTCCACCATAGACCAACTCCAACTGCAAACTGCTTCTCACTTCCATTCCCTCATTCTGACCCAAGCTATTATTCAGATCCAAGCTTGAACCCCAACACTTATCATGAAAGATCTTCACTCCATCCCCACTCTAAGCATCATCCTCCACCACCCTCAACCCAATCCCAAATTACTAACAACCTTCTCTCTAACAGCAAATGCCTATTGTCCATTGTTCACAGGAAACCCAAACTCCACTTTCATCTAAGGGCTCACCAGAGTCCCTTCCCTAATATCAACAGCAACCTCATCCCTGACTTTACGTCATCCCTACTCCTCAAGTCTGATCCCAGCCCTTACTCTATTGCCAGCCCTAAGCCCTGTGTCAATCTTCCCTGTAACTCCACCTCAGCTCTCCTTACCCACCCTGACTCAAAACATTATCTAAACCTACATCCAAATCTCAGCATCGAGCCTTAATCCTCACCTGATGCTACACCCTAATTCAGTGCCAGCTTCAGCCCAACCTCAACTCTTTCCTTCCGGGTCATATTTAGTCATTCTTTCAGCCACCCCTTACTGAGCACTTAGCTGTGCCAGGCCCTGTGGTGGGTGCTGGGGATGTACTCCACTCCCAAGCTAAGTCAGAAGACCAAAGGACCAGAGCTACCTCCAAGTTCATCATGAGACAATGGCATAATGCTGCCTCAGAAACCACTTTAGGCTATATCAATAGCAAAATAATTTGGGTGAATTTTCAAATTATTGGTTGACTTCCGTATCCCCACTAGTTCAGGGAAGCGGGTAGTTAGGCCAGCACTGACATTCCTAGAACCTAAGTGGGGGGCTGAGTAGGCAATAGTTCTCAAGCTCTCTCCATCTCCAAAGTCCTCACCCAGAAAGGACCTGACCCTGAGCCTGCTCTGAGAAACAGACATCAGCAAAAATGGAGTAGACAGTGATTTTCCTGTCCCTGGAGATATGTGACCAGAGGCTGCATGTCCTCTGGGTATGTAAAAGGACAGTCTGCCATTAAACTCTCTCAGAGTTGTTGTCTTTTCATCTGTCAAATGGGAAGGATGATAAATTGTTGCCCTGATTTCCAACTAGGGCAAGGACCAGATGAGATAAAGAAGTGAAATCAGTTTATCATATGCCATTGACAATTACAGATATTATTGCTTTTTCTGGATGGCTCAATCCATAATTCTATGTGAATTCGGGCAAATTATATCCGAATCTCTTTTTCAATCTTTGAAATGGCAATAGTAATACCTGTCTTATGGAATTGTTGTGATGATTAAGTGAAATTACATATGAGAGTGACTAGGACATGTTGTAGATGCTCAATAAAAGGAAGTTCCCTTTCCCCTGTTCATAGGTGGGGTAAGTGAAGCTCGGAGTATAAAAGTGAATTATCCATTTTAGCAATGTCATAGTGGATTGAGATTTAAAGAACATTATTTAGGACCATCTAAGGACTAAATGCACTCACACATTTGCAACCCTGGCACATCTTCTCTCCATTTTACAGATGAGAGAACTTGAAAGCCATTAAGTTACCATCAGAGTGTGACCCAAGCCCAGGCTTGTCCTGCTGCACGACTGTCTAGATTTAGCCTGGCTCTTTTATAACCTGCTCTACTCCAATTATTTGGGGAAAAAAAAATCTCACTGATCTTTTACTGTCTTCTGGGCACTGTGCTAGCCCTTGGGGACACAGAGATGCATAACCCTCTCAGCACCCAGCCAGAACCCTATCCTCTACTACCACCCTCTTCCCTACATACCCCTTGTAGTTCCTCTAGTTGCCTTGGACACTCTTGATGTGCTTTAATGACTTAGATATGAGGTAGTTGGTTGGATGGATTGAGCTCTGAGATCACATCACATGTTAGTGTGCTCTCATCCTATGACCCCAAGGGCAACTGAAAAGCTCTAGCCTGCAGGGCTCACTCTTCCTCAGTTTGGCCATAATGTGGTTCATAAACATCACAGATAATTATACACTGGAGGAGAGGAACCAAAGGTCCTCAGGACATCTAGGTGATCAGTGTACTCCAAGCCCTGAAACAACCCTTCGAGCATGCTCCTATCAGAGCCCCACCACTGCAGGGTAGAGACTTTGTTTTGCTCGGGACTCCATTTGGCCCTTTTCATGAAAGCTGGCTCTTAAAAACATATAAATCTCCAGGAAAACACTGTTCCCTTTGATAGTACTCAAGGAGAATTGCTGTCTTTTAAAAGTATGTCTCAAGAAGTGAAGACTCTGTGTAGACAAGCAGCTGGTCTTATCACTGTCTGATCCACTTTCCACTACCCTCTCAATAGTTCTGTTTTTTACCAGGATGTGAGCCAAAAGGCAGCAGCCTTGCTGGAAGGCAGAACTGATGGTCAGGCACTGTGTATATTCACTGTCTCATTTAATCTTTATAGACACCTAGTGAGATAGGAACCTTTATGAATGAAGAAAATGAAGATCAAGAGGTGAAGAATTTTTCAACTTATATATGACAGAACCAGGATTCAAACTTAGAATTGTCTGACTCAAAAGCCCTAACAAATGTTGGACAACCCCTGCAATTCTTTTCTAGGGAGTCACAGTGGGCTGTCTCTTGCAGAGTCATAAATCTGTGAAATCCTAGTCATAAATATGTGAGATTGGATTGAAGAACCAGCGGTTCTTCAATGCAATTTCCCACTCAGGGCAGGAATGTCTAACTTCATTGAAAGGTGTACTCATCCAGGTGTTCTGTGCAAACCTGTCCAATAATAGGGAACTCACATCTTGAGGCAGTACATTCACCATGGGACAACTCTGACCATTTAAAGTTCATCTTACACCAAGCACAAATTTTTCCCTCTTGGGGCCTCCCTTGCTCTCTCCTAGTTCTGTCCTTGGGGGCTGGTTCCTCTGTCCCCAGAGAGACCATAAGAGACAGTGCACACTCCCTGACTGACCCTTGATCTGGGATATATTGCCCCGATATATCCACACTTCTCAAATAACCCTACTTTTAAAGGGCCCTTTTCATTCAGGTGCCCATAGATGTTCCTCATTAAGGGACATCTGAGCACAAATCTCCCAGATAAGAGCCTTATAAACAGCATATCTCAAAAGAGGAAACAATGTTTAATTAAAGTACTTACGAGAACTAAAATATACTGCATGCTCTATGTGGAAAATGTGGAAAGGAAAAGAGAAATTAAAAAGGAAAGAAATCATGAGAGATCCATTGTCTTAGCTTGGGTTCCCCAAAAGACTTAGAGACAAGGTTTTGAGGGCAAATAGTTTATATGGAAAGTGATTCTAGAAAACACTGGTAAGGATGTGGAACTGAAGATAAGGAAGGAAGGAGCTAAGGATGGTGTTACCAAGCAAGTCACCACCGAGGGTCACCAGAGCTTAAATCTGAACTCAGGCAGCCAGAGTCATCCTACCTAAGGGCCAGGGAACTGGGCATTTACACACCAATTTCTGTCAGTCATTGATTGTGTGCTGGTGGGAGAAGGGAGGTATTAATTTTCCTGCACTTCTGACCTGCTCACTGTGTAAACAGAGACTGTTCTGGGCCCAAGAAAGCCCTCAGGCAAAGAGATACACACAAATGCTGGCATTTGAAACTTTGGCCAGAATATCTCACAATTATAAAACCCAATGGGACACAGACAGGACATCCACAGCCTAAACTACACCAAGAGACTGCCTGTTAGCATTTTGGTATATTTCCACACAAATGTACATCTGTACAGTTATATATATATTTATTTATTTGAGTTGGGGTTATGGTATATTTTTTAGTAATGTCCTGCTCTCTTCACTTAACGTGATCTCATCATAGTTTAGCCTTGATCTTAAATATTATTTGAAAACATGTTCCATTCCATTCCATTGGATACAGGGGGTATCCAATAATATATTTAGCCATGGGAATACAGACTCTTCAAAGTTCTAAGGTGTTTCTGTTTAGAGGAAATTAGCCATTAGCTAGTTAGCCATTAGCTGGCTGGGAGCAAAATCAGGTCCAGAAAGGAGATTGGCAGAAAAACTGGAGAAGGGGTCTGCGATGTTGTGATTTATAAGAGGTTTGGTCTTCATTCACAGTTCCAGGCTCACAGCTCCCCAAATTATTGGAATTTCCTAAGTTTTGAAAATAATAAAGGTGTCTTTTGTTATGTTAAGTGGGTGACTTTTGGATACCACCCAAGGGTGGGGCTAATTGCCAGGAGAACCAAGGGTGTGAGCAGAGGTTTAGAACTTTCCCTTGCCATCTCCTGACTTCTGGGAGGGAAGAAGAGCTGGAGATTGAGTTCAATTGTCTATGGCCAATGACTTAGCCAATTATGACTACACAATGAAGCCTCCCTGAAAACCCAAAAAGACTGTTGGTCCTTTTTTTAATTCTTTTTTTTGGAGAGCTTCTATGTTGGGGAACCAGAATTTTCCATGTGCCACCAAGCCCCAAGATCCACAGAAGCTCTTTTTTTTTTTTTTTTTTTTTTTTTTTTACGTCTACAGCACCCAGTATTCTTAGTTGGTCTCCCATCCAAGTACTAACCAGGCCAGACCATGCTTAGCTTCCAAGATCAGACGAGATCGGGGGCACATTCAGGGTGGCATGGCTATAGACTGAAGCTCTTTTGTTTAGGACTTCATCCAATGGTTATTGATTCATATCCTTTAATATCCTTTATAATAAATCAATAATCTAGTGAGTAAATGTTTTTTCTTGAGTTCTGTAGCCTCTCTAGCAAATTAATTGAACCCAAGAAGGGTTCATTGGAACCTCCACTTTATACCTGGGCTTGTAGCTGGTATCTGAAGTGTGTGTGTGTGTGTGTGTGTGTGTGTGTGTGTGTGTGTGTGTGAGAGAGAGAGAGAGAGAGAGAGAGGGTGGGCAGTCTTATAGAAATGAAGCCTTATCTGTGTAATCTGATTTGGATACAATCTATCTTGGGTAGATTGTGTCCGAATTGAGTTGAATTCTGCCGGGGTCGGAGAATTGCTTGTTGATGTGGGGAAATCTCCACATACACTTGGAATTGGGTCTGGAAACTGTTTTCGGAGTCGTAGGTAGTAAGGGCACACAAACAAAGCCTGGTGCCTACCTTTCTCCTACCTTGGGAGAACATCTCATAGTACCTGACATACAGTAGGTACTGAACAGTATTGACTAACTGCCTACTATGTGCCAGGGCTTGTACAAGAAGAGGACAAAGCCAATTAAACATGGTATGAGTCTGCCTTCAAGGAACATGGCAATGATATTTTAAACACCTACTATGTGCCAGGAATATGATATATATGATTCCTCTTCAATAGCACCTGTGAGGAGTTATGTTTTGATCATTCTCACTTTTCAGAAAATAAACTGAAGCTCAGAAGGTTAAATAGCATCGTCAAAATCTCAAAGTTAGTTATAGAGCTGATCCTAACCAAGGTGGGTCTGGTTCCAAAGCTCTATGCTATTTTCCTATCATATAGGGTTGCCTGACCCAGTGGGAAGTGCTAAAGACCTTGAGGAAAGTGTCCTGGATGGACTAGCCTGGCATGGGGGGGAAGAAAGGGGAGAGAAAGATGACCAAGGAAAGAATTATTGAGAAGAAGACATTTGAGATGGACTTTGGGAATAGGTAAAATTCCAGTGTGGAAAGATAATGGGGAAGGATCATGTGAAACAGGAAAGATAGTGGCCCCCAATTGAGCTAGGAGGTAATTGTCTAGAGACTAAGTGACCAAGGTCTGACTTGGGTCAGAAGCAGTGAGTTTGGAGATTGAGGGACTAGTGGCTGGGAGGTATTCTAGATGTGGATCCACACTGGTGTGATGACCTACTGGAGGGTGGCACAGAAATTTCCTTGAGGCTGGAAGGACAGATGGTTTTTAACTATGTGTCTTGATTTTTAAGAAACAGCAGTGTGGATACAGCTCTTTAAAATCATCTCCACTCCCTGAGGTGGAAATAGGTTGAGGAAAGTAGGGAGGGATGGAGAGAAGAAGAAAGGGAACACATACCAAGTCCCAACTACATAATGGCACTGAGGCAGGTCATGTTATGTATATGAAGAGTACTTGGCATAGAGCTGATACTCTTTCCTATGCTTAGACACAGGAAGTCTGTTCAAGAATAGTAGAAACAGAACAAAAGTTGAAGCTGGCTGATTCCTATAATACCTACAATACCTACAATGCTTCTCCTATAACTTACTGCCTCCTAAGTCCCTTCCTGACACTCAGCCCCTTTATCTATGGTCTTCTCTTCCCAGTATTGGTGCTCTTGTGGGCCTGTCCATAGCAGCAGTGGTCCTCCTGGCCTTCATTGTCACTGCCTGTGTGCTTTGTTACCTGTTCATCAGCTCAAAGCCCCACACAAAGTTGGACCCAGGCTTAAGCTTACAGACTGCAGGTAAGAAAGAGGCCACATGATTTTTTTGTATTCATCAGACTGGCATTTTTACAGAGGGGAGATATGTAGAAATGCTGTTTAGAACATTTGCCTCACAAAGTGTTCCTGGAATATTCAGAAACAGCAATACATTTCCCAGGACATTCATGATCTGTACATTGTCATCCTAAACTCTTCATGTGCTCACTGTTTACCAGAATAATTAGATATAGTCAGTATTCTATTTGTTGCACAAAGATTACTTCATCTTGTGGATTTTCTAAGACAACGTTTTAAGTCTAGACTTAGAATATGCAAATATTACCCTACACAAAAAACAATAAGAAAAATTTACTGCTCGCCAAATTCAATTTATTTAGAAACTAGAAGCATTTTTTCAACACTCGGATGTTCTGGACTACTCATTTCTTCATTAGCATGGGCCACCTAGAGCTTCTTTATAGGACCAAAAAAAAGTGTTGTTTTTACACAAATCTTTATTGTACACATTTTTACAACCTCTACAAAGTATTGTGAAAGATATAAGTCCCTATTGGCAAAAGATCTTTCAGTACAGTTTGGTAGACAACACTCAAAATGGGTATTATCTCCATTTTAGAAATGAGAAAATTAAGGCTGAGAGATTAGGTGACATGCTCAATGTATTACAGGTAATAAATGGTAAAGCTGAAATCCAGCCCATGTCTTTCTGCCTTGAGTCATGCTCTTTCTTTAGTTCACCACACTGGGTCTGTGCAGGTATATCATTAAGTACAAAATAGTTTGATATCAATGTAAAGAGGGTTTCAAAAAGGAAAAGATACTTGAATTAGTGTTAAGTTAGTGAAGGAGTTGGTTAGGCAAAATAGAGGAGAAAAGGCATTCCAGGATAGATAAAATAATGGGTAAAGGTGTGTGGGCAGGATTGAGTAAAACCTATGCAGTGACAAGGTCATTCATTTTAGGGTACCATAGGGAGTAAGGCTAGACTGGACAGGGGAGGAATTAAGCTAAGCAGAAGAAGCAAGGATGGCAAACATCAGGGAGGGAGAAGGGACTGGGTGGATAATAGCTAAGAATCAGAGAAAGACAAGAGGAATGTAAATTTTTTTTTTAAATAATTTTTTAACTTAACAACAAACAAAAGTACAGGCACCCTTCTCAGATACTAATGACTCCTGCTGTGGCTGAGCAGTGAAAAGCAGGAGGAATAGCTTTTGAGGGTGGAAGGATTTATCTGGCTCCCCTTGGAGTCGGGAAGACCTGGGAGCCAGTGGTAGAATAGAAAGAAAGCCTGAAGGAGAATAGACTCAGCCTCAGGGAGACCAAAGACAACCCAAGCTTCAACTTTTAGAGAAAAATCATAAAAGTTAATAAAAGGCAGAAAAGAACCTGATAATCCAGTGAGATACAGCAAGTAAATGGATAGGAGGAAGGCTTAATATCAAAGACACATCAGCTCTTTCTAAATTAATCTATAAATTAATTAAAAATCCCAAAAAAAGATTTAATGCATTTTGTCAAATTAATTCTAAATTAATCTAAAAGAGCAAAGGTACAAGAGGGAACAATACAATTTTGGAAAAGAAAGGAGAGGAGGGTCTTCTCCTATCGGATAATATGACATTTTAAGAATTTGTCAGTTTGATATTGGCACATAAATAGAAAAAATTGGGCAATACAATTGTCCTTAACTGGGTGTGCATTTGCTCCCCAAGGACATTGGCAATGTCTGGAGACATTTTTGATTGTCATAATTGGGTGAGGGGTGCTACTGGTATCTTTTGGTAGAGGTCAAGGATGCTATTAAACATCCTACAATACAAAAGACAGAACAAAGAATTATCCAACCCAAAATGTCAATAGTAATGATGTTGGAAAATCCTGAAATATAGAGTTCAGGAACAGACTAATTAAAATATAAGAATTTGAATAAAACATTTAATTTTTAAAAATAAGGGGAAAATGGCAAATTTGCCTATATAAAATGCAAATAGACATCAAATACGAATAATACAAAATACGTTATTTATAAAGTTAAAAAACAAGTGATGGATTGCAAAGATATTATAAATGTAAGTACACACATACAGGCAATCCTCATTTTTTGCTGATTCAATATTTGAGAATTTGCCTTCCTGCTAAAATGTATTTGTAACCTCAAAATCAATACTCACAGTGTTTTCAAGGTCATTTGTGAATGTGAACATGCACAGAGCAGCAAAAAATTTGAGTTGCCCCATCACACACATTCCTAGCTGAGGTTGAACAAGGCCATGCTCTGCCTTTTTTCAGCTCTCATGCTGTAAACAAGTATCCTTTTCATGGTATATTGAGTGCATGTTTTTGCATTTTTATGATTTTTGTTGATAATTTCACTGTTGGAAATGTCCCCCAAATGTAGTGCTGAAGTGCTGTCTAGTGTTCCTAAGCACACACAAAAAAAAGGCTGTCATGTGCCTTGTGGAGAAAGTACATGTATTAGACAAACTTTGTTCAGGCAGGAGTTATAGTGCTGTTGGCCATTAGTGAATAAATAATATTAAATAAGTTATCTTTAAACAGAAACACACACAAAACAAAGTTATGTATTGATCTATTGATAAAAGTGTTGTGACTATAGGCTCACAGGTACCTAACTTTTAACAATTACGTTGGCAAAAGTGCAAAAGTGGATCACATTAATATTGAGAAGTTTGGGTGGGGGAATGGATACTCTCACATACTGGTAAGGTTATAAATTGGTACCACTACTTTGGAAAGCAATTTGGCAATATCTGTTTACATTAAAAATGTATACCCTATAACTCAGTAATTCCAGAAATAGTTACACTGGAAGAAGACTTATTAAGATGGATAGCTTGTCATATTGGAAACAAACTAAATGTGTACCAGGAGAGGAATAATGAAATATGATACCACAGTTAAAAGGAATAAACTATGTAGAAATAGACCATTTCATTTGCTCTTCATAATAACTAGGCAGGGTAGAGAACTTATTACTATCCATTTTAAAGATGAGAAAACTGAGGCCCAAGTCACCTAGTGAGTGAATGACAGAGCCAACTCTATGTCCACTATCCTTCCTCTCCTTATCCCTGTGCTGTGAAAGAGAAGTTCATACTATGTGCCACACATCATTTGAAACTTTACATGCAATTTCTCACCTAATTTTGTCTTCCCGACAACCCAAGTGAGGTAAGTATTATTATCACTCATTTTACAGATGTGAAAACCAGGTCTCAGATTGGTTAGATGACTTACCCAAAGCCTTGGTCACAGTTTGTAAATTGTGGAACTGGAATTCAAATGTATGTGTTTTTATGCCTCCAAAGTCCTATTCTACTTTCCTCACCAGGCTGGGTCTATGGGGGCGCTCCTGCTTGTGTCCAGTCCCCACCATTTCTTCTCACCCTATCTCTTCCCCCTCCCCTAGCCTTTCTGAATTAAAAAGAATACAGGTTATCCTTTGGCCCTGCCAGTGAAAACCATCCTCCTACTCTATACTACTCAGCCACTAACTGGAGTATTCAGTAGTCAGGGTTTGACATAGCTTGTGTTCTTGCTTTTTGCTTCTTATTTTTAAGATAGAAAATGCATTTCCTGACCTTTTACTAAATGATAGCTTTCAGCTCACTCTGTCTTTTGCCCAGATGCAGCCCTTAGTCCCTCCCTTTCTTTTTCATTAAGTGCTGTCCTCTCCTTCTCAGAAGCCTCTTGTTCCTCCTTCTGCATCTGAGATAATTTACAAGCTTGGTATCTTACATTTATTAGAGCTTTACTCTTTACACAGACTTTTGTTTTTGTTTGCTGTCTCCCTCTCCAGTAGGACATGTAGAGAGATCATTAGCCCCATTTTATGGCAGAGGAAACCAAATCTCAGCCAAGGGATGTAAACTGGCCAAGTCTACACAGCTAGCGGGCACACATTGCTGAGATAGTAGCCCTAATCTCCTAAACTCTAAAGCCTATGTTTAGTGCTCTGTACCTCAGGGTCCTAATCTCTGAGTGTGGGGACAAGGGCGGAATGCAGAGTGCCTTGGCAAGAGAGTGGAGTGGAAATTGAACAGTTTCTGAAGACAGGTTCCTTCTGCTGCCCAGGCATTCTATACTGTCGCATCCTCCCCCCACCCCATCCCCAAAACTTGGGATGCAACAAAGACCATAACTCTGGTGCTTTGTGAGGAACTAGCTTAATCAGAAGAGTGACCAAGTTCCTGCTATTGTGCTAGATGCTATGCTAAGGACTTTAAACATATTATCCCATTCAACCTGCTCAACTACTCTGCCAGGTGGTTATTATCAACCCTATTTTACAGATGAAGTGATGAGGTTAAGTGTGGAGTTGATAGTCCAACCTGGGTATGTTTAATAAGAGACCAAGAAAATTAGGGAAAACATGAAAGAGTTCAATTCTCATTCACTTCTGAAGTGTTGGTGAGGAAATCATTAATCAGCCATTCTCATTGACTTAAGTGGCTCCTAGAAATCAAGTCTGATACTCTCAATGTACAGATGGGGAGCTGAGGCCCAGAAAGGGACAGTCATATGCCCAATGTCACCCAGACAACTGGCCAAGCCTTTGTCTCCTAGGCCAGAGATCATTTCTTGCAGCAACCCCATCACCTTCCAGAGATGGTTCAGTTGCCTCAGAGCCCACTGCTTTTTAATTAACCACACTTGGTATCTATGACCCAAACAAGCTTCAGTGAGGAGTTAGTCTTATCTCATTTCCAAGCAAGGGGAGAATCTGAGAACTCTCCTGGCTGGTCACCATGGGCTTGTCCCAAATTCAAGTTTGAGGACCCTAGACAATGGGGGACTGGACACAGAGGTCCTTGGAGGAAGGTGGGAAGGCACAACCCTAATCTAGGACATCAGAGAGCCTGGTTCTAATTTTGGCTTTGTCATTCTCATTGTGTGTGGTCTTAAGCAAGACACTTCTCTCTGGGCCTCAATTTACTCTGTAAAATGTATGCAGTAATATCTACTATAAAGTTGTAAAAACTAGAGGTGATTCTTACATAGGAGCTAATTAATTTCTGACACATGATAGGTTTTTAACAATTATTAGCTCTCATTGTTATTATTATTAGGCACTTAGATTTTTATATGTTAGTCTCCTCAAAGAGTTTGTTGCTATCTCATACATAGAATCTATGTCTTACATGCCTTTTGTTTCCCCAGGACCTAGCCTAGTTCCTTACCTATACTAAGGGTATGCTTGTTCTGTGGTAAGTGCCCAGGATTTGGAATCAAGCAGAATGAAAAGTGATTTCTAGATCCAATATATAACTGTGTCCATACTGACTTTCTCTGTCTGGGCTTCAATTATTTCTCTATAACATGGAATAATAATACCCACCTCAGAGTGTTGTTTGAAGAATCAGTTAAGATTGTTGTACCAGCACATTTTAGCCAAACATGAATCTTATCTTAACTGTTCTGCTGTTCAGAGCTCTACATTTTAAGAGGGACTTTGACCAATCAGAAGGTGATCAGAGGCGGCTTGGTCTGGGAACCAAATCATGTGAATATCAGCTGAAGAGCTGAGGACATTGGCCTTGAGCAAAGGAGTCTGGGGCCTCAGATCTCTGTAAGGCTGTCTTAGAGCATGAGGAGGAGACATTTTGTGAGAAGCCAGAGTAGAGAGCTGGGATCAGTGCGGGGAGCCACAGGAAACAGATGATAATTCAAAAAAGGTAGACCTTTCTTAGAATGAGATCTGACATACTCTTGTAAAGAATACCCTTGTCATTCTGGGCTATTTGGTTAATCAATTTGTAACTCTTAATTAAAAAAAAAAAAAAAGCACCCCTAAGCCTGGAAGGTAATCAGGGAAAGGCTGAATGTGGAATTCGCCTAAGGGGATTCTCACATTGAATAGAAAGTTGAACTAAACACCTATACCTATACCAAATGGAATGCCTTAAAATGCAAGCTTAAATAAATAAAAATTCCAAGGAATGTATAAAACACACTGAGAGATACACAAAACAACCTCTTAGATCCAATAAGTGCTTTTAGTAAGGTCGTGGTATATAAAGTCAGAACCAAACTGTATTTATACATATTAACAACAAACAATTGGAGACCACAATTGAAAACACAATAATATCATTTATAGTCATTCCTCCCAAAATGAAATAATCACATATCTGATATAGTACAAAACTAATAAAACATGTATAGGATCTATATAATAAAAGCTACAAAATGCTGATGAAAGACATCAAAGATCTAAATAAATGGAGAGATATACCATATTTATGAATTGGAAGATTCAACATAGTAAAGATAAAAATTGCAGCCATTCTTTTGTATATATAGACAAACTGATTCTAAGATTTATATGGAAAGACAAAGGAAATAGCAAAAATAATATTGAAAAATATTAATGAAGTTGGAGGAAATCACACCACTTAGTAAGATTTTAAGACTTACTATATATCAGCAAAAACAGGACAGAATGGTATTGGAGGAGGGACAAACACATAGATCAAGATAAAGTCCAGAAATAGACCTACATCAAAACTGTATGTCCAACAGTTTTTTGACAAAGGTGCAAAAGCAATTTAGTGGGAAAAGAACAATCTTTTCAATAAGTAATATTGAATCAACTATACTTCCATAGGTTAAAAAAAATAAATGTTTACCTAAACCTCACACCTTAAACCTTATACAAAAATTAACTCAGAATAAATCATAGATCTATGACTTACCTTTTCAAAACTTTTAGAAGAAAACAGGAGAAAATCTTCATGACCTGGAGTTTGGCAAAGTCTTAGGCAAGGCACCAAAGCACAACTCATTTAAATAAAAAAATTGGTCACTGGTCTTCATCAAAATTCAAAATGTTTGTGGTGCCAAATACCCTATTAAAAGGATGAAAAGAGAATCCTGTTACTGGGCGATAATCACATATCAGATATAGGACTTTTGTCTAGATTATATAAAGAATCCCCAAAACTCTACATTAAAAAAAAAAAAAAACTATTCCATAAGAATATGAGTAAAAGACTTAAACAGACACTTCACTGAAGAGGATATACAGATAACAAGTAAGCATTATATGAAAATATGTTTCACCTTTATTAGCCATTAAGGAAATAAATATTAAAGCTACAATGAAAGATCACTTCACACCTACAGAATATTAAAGTAAAAACACTGACAATACCAAGTGAGGAGTGGAGCAACTGGATCTCATACCTTGCTGGTAGGAATGTAAAATTGTACAGCCACTTTGGAAGACAGTTTGAGTTTGATGTTTTCATAAAGTTAAACAAACACTATATTTATTAGTTTCCTACAGCCACTGTAACATATTACCACAAATTTGGTAGCCTAACATAATAGAAATTTATTCTCTCACATCTCTGGGAGCCAGAAGTTCAAAATCAAAGGCTCCAGAGAAGAATCTGTTGCCTCTTTTTCTGGTGACTGTCAGCATTCCTTTGCTTGTAGCTGCAATCACTCTATTCTCTACTTCTGTCTTCATGTAACTCTCTGTGTGTGTCTATATCACTCTGCCTTTCTCTTATAAGGGCACTTCTGATGGCACTTAGGGCCTATCTAGATAATTTAGGATAATCTCTTCATCTCAAAAGTTTTTAAATTAATCACACCTGCAAAAACTTTACCGTATAAAATAACACTGACAGAGATTAGGAACTGATATCTTTGAAGGCCAACATTCAGCCCACTACACCATACAAATCAGCAACACATTCATAGATATTTATCCTAGAGAAATGAAAGTGTATGACTGCACAAAAACCTGCACACGAATGTTCATAGCCACTTTATTTGTAATAGGCAAAAACTAGAAACAACCCAAATGACCTTCAGTGGGCAAACAGTACAATCATACAATGGAATATATGCAACCACGAAAAGGAATGGACTATCCATACATACAACTTGAATGGATCTCAAGGGTATTATGCAGAATGAAAAAAAAAAGACAATCTCAAAAGGTTGTATACTGTATAATTCCATTTACATAATACTTCTGAAATGACAAAATTATAGTAATGGATAATGAATTAGTGGTTACCAGGGATTAGGTTTAGGAGGAAGGTCTGACTGACTGTAAACGAGTAACATGAGAAAGTTTCTTTGTGGTGATAACCATTATTTATCTTGACTGTAGCAGTTGTTACGTAACTCTGCACATGTGATAAACTTTCATAATACTATATGCAAAGAAGTACATATAAAAACTGGTAAAATTGAATATGATTAGTAGTATTTTACTTAATAGTATCATATCAATGTTAATCTCTTAGTTTTGAAATTGTTATGGTTATGTGAAATGTTTTTAATGGGAAAGTTAGGTGAAGGATACATTCAAACTCTTTATTTTTGTTAATTCTTGTGAGTCTTAAATTGTTTAAAAATAGAAAGTTAAAAACAAAACAAAAAAAGCAATGTATTGATTCTATAGGTAAGAAGTCCAAATGTAGGGGTGGGCTTTAGACATGGTTCGAATAGAAGTTCACAATGTCCTCAGGCTTGTGACTCCATCCTCTGAGAGTCTCTCAACTCTGCCCTGTATTTATATGGGCTTTCTCCTCAGGCTGGCCTTTCTCATGGTAGTAAGTTGGCTGCCAGCAGTCCCTGGGATTACGTACTTATTCTTCCCTTTCAGCCAGGAAGAGAAAGAGGGAGCTACCTCTTTCTACAAGAGAAAGAGTGAGAAGAGGCATGAGCTCTACTCTAATTGGACCACCATAGGTCATGTGACTACCCCTATCAAGTACTATGCAATGGTTCAGATCAATCAGGCCCCACTCCAACTATAGGAGTGGGGCCAATTCCACTAAAAAATAATTGCTACCACCAGGTGAGGAAGGGGCAGAATGGATATTGGGTAGCCAATTCCAATACCCAGTACAACTTCTTTCTTGAAATTCACTCTTCCCTTGGTTTCAGAGGCACCCTTCTTACTAGATATCCTCCATCAATAGGTCTTAAAGCATAAGAGTTTCTAGACAGGAAATGTAAAAAATGTCATTCTAGAAGAAACAGCACAAGCAAAGACTCAGAGATGTGAAGGAATGGACCCATTTATGGAACAAGAAAAATTTTGATATGGCAAAGCATAGAGTTTATGAGGAAAGAGAGGTTAGTAATGAAGCTGAAGCTGAAAAGATGGGACCAGTATGTGAAGAACCTTGAATGCCACCTCAAGTATTATAGGTAATGGGAAGACATTGAAGGCTTTTGAGAAAGAATAGTGCATAGACTCATTTGACCTTAGAAAGATCTCTGGCTACCGCCCGGAGGATAGACTGGAAGGGCCTGACTGGAGGATGTTCCAGTGCTCTGGCCAGAAGAAGATGAAAGCCTGACAGAGGGTGGTGGCCTTGAGGATGGAATGAAATGACTGAATATAGTAGATGGTAGAATCAGCAGGACTTGGTGAACTGCTTGGCTTTGCGAAGGGATTGGAAGAGAAGGTGTGAGAGATGGCTCACATTTCTGGCTTGAACACTTGATACACTTCTTATCCAAAAAGGCAGGAATGCTCAATTGTGTTAAATGCTGATAAGTCAAGGGAGATAAGGATTTATAAGTGACTTTGGGATTTAATGACAAAACATTTTAAGGTTGGTTTGTAAATTGTAAGTAATTTGTAGCAGAATAAATCATGGATGGAAGGTAGAGATTAATAAAGCCAGGTGAGCTCCTTTAAAACTCAGATTTAAGAGGAGAGGATAAAGCAGTAGATAAAGAAAATTAGGGAGTCTGTTCTTAAAGAAAATAATGTATATTTTTAAAATGTCCAGCACTTCTCTGCATACTGGCTATGTAGTAAGCCCACATCTTCATCTATAAAATGAGTTTTTAATAGTACTTACTTCATGGGTTTATGGTGCGAATCATCTTCATATTGCTTAACAATTGTTTATTGTCTGCCTCCTTTACTAAACTTTAAATTCATTAGAAACACTGACAGCATGATGTGCATGATGTAGTTTATTGTTAATAAGTATTTGTTAAACAAATGGTGCCTTTAAGACTCTGAGCACAGTCTCACCCAAGGTAAGCACTCAGAGAATTTAGCCAGGGCATGTAAGCCTAGTGTGGTGAAAGGGGATGCAGGAGAAAATCCCATCCCCGCAGCTTGCTGTTTTCCAGACACTGAAGAGGTGTCCTCTGTTCGCCAACGTGGAAATACAGGCAATTCGGTGGAGGTGCCAGGAGTGAGCCCTCTAGGGCAGAGTCATCCCTTCCTGAACCCACGGCTGGACTGCAAGGAGCAGGCTGTGGACCCCAAATGCCTCCTCCAGCATTGCTTCATGGCCACGGTGACCACCAGTGATATTCCGGGCAGCCCTGATGAGCCCCCTGTCCCCAATCTAAGCCCAGGTGGACCAGCCCCATAAATCCAATAAATGTCTCTATACCATCCTCTTCTGGAGTCTCTTTTCAGTGAAAGGTGGGGGTGGGGATGATCAAAGGGACTTTGATGCCTAGCTGGATAAATGAGGACTTTTCCCAGCAAACTCACCCCATTCCTGTTGTGGACCTAGTTATTTTGCTCTGCGTAGCCCACCGTGGGCCAAAGGGAATTTGGACATGGACTCCAGGTAAAATGGTCAATAACAACTCCTTGCCATCAGGGAGAAACCTGAGGCCTATTTAGGCTCAGAGGCTACTGTGGCTAGCCGGAGAGTCAGAGAACCCTGACTTGGTCTTCCTGCCACAGAGCAGATATACTTAGCAGATATATCTCATGGAAGATAACTGGGACCCAGAGGCAGGTGACTCCTGCCTCTTCAGCAGCTCTACTGTACTCTTAGAGTGAACACCTTGCCAAGGAACAGAAAGAGAGGGAATGTAGAGTACATAGGACCCAACCATGCTTAATATCATTCAATTTCTTAGATGGATGAAAGAATGGATGAATAAGTGAGTGAAAGAATGAGTGGCTCTACAAAGACTCTGCCACTTTCTGACTCTGTGTGGCCTTGATAAATTCCCTCAGTCTCCTTGAGCCTTGGTTCCCTTACTGGGTTATGGCGAGTGTTCAATAAGAAGATGAATATGAACTCCTTTAATAAAAATGAAAGTGCTACAAAAACTTTATAGTTACAGATGGGTATTTTCTATGTAACATATTAAGAGCAGGTACTCTGAAGTCAAATGCCTGGTTCAAGTCCTATCCCTGCCCTTACTTGCTGGGTAGTATTTGTGCCTTGATTCTCTCAACCCTCTATACAAGGGAATATAATAGTAGTACCTACCTCATGAGATTCTGGAGGATTAAATTACTTAGTTCATGCAAAGTTCTTAGAGCAATGTTGGCAAATAGAAACATTATGTGTTTGCTCTTTTTTGTTTGTTTGTTTGTTTAAATTAAGCTGATAGGAAAGGAATCTTAGGGCAGGATGCCGATTGCCACCCCTCTCTCCTGGCTGTTCTCTCTCTCTCTCTTTTTTTCTTTTGAAAATCTAATTGACTTTATTAAATAATTCACAAAAAGGGCAGCATTCCATGTGGCAAGTACAGAGGAACCCACTGTTCTCTGCATCTTAACTTGGGAGTGCAGGGCAAGGATCAGGAAGACTCAGTAACCACTGAAAGCAACTCTTGACATTTCTGACAATGAAATGACCTGCTGCTGGATTTGGCAACAGTGTATTGGTCACTCTTAGGTATCTGTACATGGGGCCTAAGCAAGCCAAGGGTACATGATGGGGTGGCAAGGCAGGGTGAGTTACCCACAGAAGTGCCCTAGGCCAGAAGTCAAGATACCTCAGTTCTGGTTTTGCTTTATTTGTTGTCTTGTGCACACATGTGTGTATGTGCATGTCTTATTTTCAGCACTCTAAATCCTTAATCCACTTCTGGTACATTCATTGGTGTCTATTCTGTGCCAGGACCTGGAAAAGTTACCAGAAACAATAGGGAATCAGCCACAGCTGCTGTCCTCAAGAGGTTTCATATGGAGGGCAAGGTAGGCACACAAAAAGGCAACTGGCCCAAGGCCATCCCTTTATTCAGCTTGAGGGAAGAATAAGTAATGCCATGCAGCTTGAGGGAGGAATAAGTAAGCATCAAAAACAAGTTAAAGTTTCCAGGTGATGCGAGGTCAGAAGACATTATGGTCCAAGTACAACCCATGTAAAAACAGTGAGAGAGAGCCTTGCACAGCCCGGGAGCTGTACATCGTGGGAGGTTTAGTTGCTGATCTATTGTGTGACCTTTCACAGGACAATTTCTCCTTGCTATTCTCATCATAAAAATCCATTTTTCCTCTGAACACTTTCTGTACTGGGCTTTCCGGAGGGTGACAAGGAAGAATCCAATACTGCCCTTGCCTTTAGGCTGCTCATGGTCTGATAGGGGAGGATGAACTGTAAATTCAAAAAACTCAAGTGGTTGTCAATGACTGAAAGCAGTGGCTCTCAAACTTCAGGCTGTGTCAGAATTATTAGCTGGAGGGCTTATTAAAACACAGATTGCTGGGTCCACTTCTCTCCCCCTCCAAGTGTCTGATTCAGTAGGTCTGGAGTAAGTCCCCGGAATTTGCATTTCTAACTAGTTCCAGGTGATGCTGATGTTGCTGGTCTGGGACCACCCTTTGAGCAAGACTGGCCAGGAAGAACAAAGAGGACTCAGAGCTGTAGAGGTTAGGAGGAGACCTCACAGTGAGCAGGGCCCTGAAGACCTGGTAGTATTTCCCCAGCAGGAACCTGCATGGATGAGGTGGAGATAGGTAGAAAATAGGTTGTGTGTGCTCTGCTGCCTTTGCTGACCTACACATCCCAGGCTCATAAAGCTCCTCCCCATCCCCCAAGTTCAGCTTCTCTCTTTGAATTCAATCAATCTTCAGAGCTCGCTCTCACTGGGGATGGCTTGTCTGAGTCCTGGGTTGGAAAGAAACTGCCTACCCTGTGCAGCAGGAGTCCCCTCCCCCAGGGCTGCCGAGGAGGAAGGAAGCTGGGTGGGCTGACGCACAGACAGAAATAGTCTGAGCTCACTGCTGCTCCCAAGCACACATCGACCAGCAATTATTTCTTGTAAATTGCTTTCCTGGTTATGTTCAGAACATGTGTGTGTGCCTGCCTGGGAACAAACAATCAGAGGGCACTGGGTAGAGGTGGCTAGCTGGAGAGTCTGAATCTTCACCAAGAATTAGGGAACTGTTGAATGTGAAAATTTGAAAATATTAGAACCTCCCACTTACCTTTATAGCACTTCTGTCAGGTGGTTTCTCCTCAAACATTTGTTTGTTCCTTCAAAATTGATTGATAATCATTCTCTGCCAGGATCTAGGCTAAATGAAATCTCAGTCCCTGTCCTCAAGGAACTTGTGGACATGGCATCTGCAGGAGATCCCTAACCTAGCCAAGGCTTCAGGGAAGACTTCTTGGAGGAAGCAATGCCTGAATTAAGTCTTGAAAGACCCGCTGACAAGTAAAAGGGTTATGTACAAGGTGGGGAATATTCAAGGCAAAGAAAAAACAGCATCCACAAAGACCCAGAGCTAAGAGAGGACACATGGTGATTTTAAAGAACACTAAGTAGTTCAGTTTGGTGGACACTATACCCAAGATGGGGAATAGTGAGTGATGAGGCTAAAGGAAAATATGGGCCAAGTCCTAAAGCTTTTTCTATATTAAGGGTCTTGGGCTTTAACATGAGGACAAGGGAGAGCCATGCACCTTATCTAATTTATTAGCACCTTATCTAATAGCTTGTTCTCATGTTCTTCATGACAGAGAAGTGAAATTTGCCACCCAGGAGTTCTGCTTTTCAGGCCCATTGAACACCGGCCCCTTTGGTTCCTGAAACCTCAGAAGTCTGAATGACAGTGATGACTCGTGTGCACACAAGAAAAAGTCCTGGACATATCTCCTCTTGTCAGGAGGAGGAGGCCATTACAATGCCATCCATGACACTGCTCTTCCTGGCCTACGCCCAGTTAGCTCAGGGGCCAGAGCATGGGGCAACCAAGGCCCCGGCCACAGACCAAGCCCAGGAGAGCAACATGCCTTGCTCTGTCCCAGAGACTTATGAGGCTCTCATGTGTGGAGTACTCACAAGGGTGTGAATGGCTCCTGGCACACTTTCTACATACCTCACAGTATCAAGGTCACCAGAGTCAGTAATCCATTCAGGGAGTATTGACTGAGGACATTCTGTGGGCCCAGCACCACTACAAGCCCTTTATGATTTAAGATATAGGCCTGACCTTAGGGACTTACTCACTAGAGATGAAGAGTAGGTTTGACCCATGTAACCCCTAGAGAGCAATTCGAATACAAATGCCAAGCTGTGGGGCAAAGGCCATTAGACTTGCAGCAGGGATTCTAAAACAGGAGAAAAAAAAAGTCTGGAAACCTTTGTGGAGAAAGTAGGGGTTGAATTTGACCTTGATGGACCATGGCAATATTTGAAGGGTCTCAGTGAGGTAGAGGAAGTATTCTATTATGTCAACTTAATATTTAAAGAGGATTCAGGTGGTCATAAATGTGGCAGAGTGGAGGTGTCCCCAGATCTTTCCTCTTGAAACAACAATAAGCTGAACATCTAAAACTCAATAAAAAACACCCAACCTGCACAAAAGCATGTCTGAGCAAGGGATCTGTAAATAAGAGCTACCACAAGCATCCAGCTCCCCACTCTGGAGGGACCACTGGTACCAGTTTCTCGTCTCTTTCAAAAGCTGTTCGATATGCAAAGAAACTAATATATGGGTAGAAATTATATAAATGGTATAACTATACAAAACAATAATAATAATATTTAAAGAGAGTTACACTTGTGGTCTAAGGGCTTTGGGCAAGTAGACCATTCAACAGCCCCATCCCCAGCCATAGTCATTCAACAAACATACACTTCATATCTTTTGCATGCCAGGCCTTTCCCTGAGCTCTAGGAACAAAGAAATGAATCAGTCATAAATCCTGCCCTTGGAGAGGTTAGACAATGATAGGTTAGACAATTAAATAGTATAGGAAGTGCTGTGATTTCTTCATTCATCAGTTGAAAGATGGCTTACCACTAAGATGGGTGATGCTAACCTTGTACATGGTGTTACATTAGTGCAATGCAACTTTGCCACCCCTTTCATCAAGCAGTGGAATATATTTTCCCATACTTTGTTTCTGTGCTGACTTTGTGACTTGCTCTGACAAAATGCAACAGGCAAAAGTGGCACTGTGTGACTTTTGTGTCTAGGCCTCAGAAGACCATGCAGCTTCCTCCCACCCTCTTGGAATGCAGTGTCACTGTGTAAGGAAGCCTGGGCTGGCCTACTGGAGGATGAAACCATGTAGAACATACATGAACTCTCCACTAGGCCCCCCAGACCAACTAGCTCCCTGTTGAACTACCAGATGACTGCAACTACTATGACCCCAGGTGAGATCAACAGAAGAACTATCAGCTAAGCCCAGCCCAAAGTGCCAATTTATAGAATCACAAGTAAATCAATGGTTATTGTTTTAAACCATATACTTTGAGATAGTTTGTTACATCACAATAGAGTACACATATAGTTCTTTTCATATTTTATTGTGAATTGTGAACATATCTATCTTCTCCATTTGTCTGTGAGCTCCTCCTTAAAAGAAAGAACCTGGCTTTGTGCTGAACATCTTCTGTTTGCCACTCCAGGTCCACTCTTTTCTCTTCTCAGCCTTTCTCCAGACCTTAGAAATATGATTTGTGTGGGTTACATCAAGGGGCTACCTTGCTCTCTGGATTCTGGTAGGATTTGGCAAACTGGAGTCCCAGCAGTGTATATATCCACCTAGCTTCTTGCCTGAAGTTACATCATGAGCTGGCTGTGTCTCTCAACCAAGGCTCTTACCACAGCTATCTCTGTCTCCAGAGTCTGGTAATTGTGCCCATCACCTGCTCCTTTAGACCTAACATTACTTGTGTTGAAGTATTGCCCTATCTCTATTCCCTGTATCAAATTAACGCTTTATTATACGTTTCTCAAATTACTCAATTTGAAAATGCTATCTGTTTCCTCCTGACACCCTGAGATAGTATTTTATTCCTTAGTCTAACCCAATTGCCACCTAGCTCATGGTATATGCTCAAAAAATGTCACTTGGTAAAGAAAGGAAGATTCCAAGAGACCTGCTGTTAGAGTTGCACTTTGGTCAGAAACACTTGGGTCTAGATCTTGGCTTTGTGGCTTCCTAGATATGTGGCCTCAGGCAAATTTCTTCATTGCCTGAACCTCAGTATCCTGATATGGATAACAAATACCAACACTTCAGGATTATTGCTCAGATTATAATGTTTGTAAAATGTTTGGCTCAGTAAATGATGAATATGAATTTGGTGAAGAGGTAGGAAGGATTTCATAATCATTTTCCCATTTGGGTCTCACTATATCACTATGAAGATTACTATCATTATATTTTTTTAGCAGCCTAACACCAGGGAAGGAAAACAACCTGCCAAGAGCCACATATTGAGCTGGAGGTAGAGTCAGAATTTGAATCCAGGTTTCTGACTCCTGGTTCAGTGCTCTTTTTGTGAAGAAGAGGCGAGACCTCAACACACCTTCTTGCTAAAAAGCCAATGGGGAAAGAAAACAAAAAACAAAGCAGGCCCTCCTAGAAGCTTGCAGGGGCTACCTGTCCCACTCTCTTCTTTAGTAGAACTTTTTGAATTTTTCCAAGAAAAGGTTTTGACCCATTACATGCTTCACTGACCAGCAGAAACCTGGAGATTCAAGTCACCCTCCTGGAGACTTGGGATAGGAAGAAATCATGCTTAGCAGGCAATGTCCA
The DNA here is from genome assembly GCA_004027375.1 of Macroglossus sobrinus. Classification (NCBI taxonomy): domain Eukaryota; kingdom Metazoa; phylum Chordata; class Mammalia; order Chiroptera; family Pteropodidae; genus Macroglossus; species Macroglossus sobrinus. Next base: position 246,933 of record PVKZ01001021.1, on the reverse strand, counting down.
GGACATGAATGCAGTACATTTAGTAGGACAGACTCAGTAGGCACTAGAGTCCTCTCCCTCACCTGTGGCCTCTTTGGCACTTCACTTTGCTCCAACCTTTTTCCTCTAGCAAGGCTCCAGCCCCCAGAAAGTGAGCCCCTCTTTGAGTCATCACAGTGCTTGGCACATAGTAGGTGCTCTTTAAAACTTGGGGAACAAAAGAATGAATGTGTACATTTGCATATTCATTCCATAAATACCAATGTCTACTCTCTGCCTCCCTATCTGTTGGGGTGGGGACCCAGAAACAATCAGATAATGCCCAGGCCTCACAGACCACAGGATCCTCATCTTAGTATTCACCACATGGGGTGAGTTTGCTAAGTTTCATCCAACACTGTCAAAGCTGGAAGGGCTCTCAGAGACCTATTCCTTTCAACTGTCTCATTATACAAACGGGGAAACCAAAAGTCAGAGGAACACCATTCTGATACAGAGAAGAGCATTGACTAGAAGGCAGGACAGCTGGGTCAAATATTAGCCCTGCTAGTGACTTGCGGGCGATTCTCATCCTCTCTGGGCTTTGTTCTCCCGGTGTGTAACAACGGACAAGAGTCGCTGCGCCACAAAGGGCGGTTCTAGTGCAGAGCTGTTTCTCCAAGGAGGCCTTTCTCCAGGGAGGAGGGAGCTTTCTTTGTGAAACCCTCGTTTTCAAAACCTCCAGCTCAGGGTTCCCAAACCCCGCCTCCTCTCCTGGCCGCCGAGCGTTACCATGGAGACCGCAAGCCCCTCGTAGCTCCCTGCTGTTCCGCACCCCTCCCCCTTCAGCCATCTCTCAGCCATTTATTTCTCCTGTGACTGCAGATCTCCCCCAGGGCTGATAAACTCCCGAATTTACCCTGAACAGGAATTATCATCCCCTTTTGTAATCAGGGGAAATTGAGACCTAGAGAAGCGCCGGCCTTTGCCCCCAGGCTTCCCGGAGCCGGTCACTGGTAGAATCCTATATACAGATTTCCTCCACGTGGAGCACCTGGCCTTCACCACAACCACCCCTCTGATTTTAACCAGGGAGGCTTATTTTTCCTTCGTGTTTTTTTGTCTTTTCACATTTCTGGTAGTTTAACTTTTTATTCTGAGAATAACAGAATATGTTCTGACTAAACCTCGAGTGACTTGAAGTTCAGTCTTTACATTAGTGACTTTAAATCTATTTTTGGATATGTTGTTTTAAGTCCTTTGTGAATTGAAAATAGTGCTGGATGATAAAACCTGAAAAAAGCTACTGCAGAATGCACCAGCCCTGATTATGCTGATGCAACAAAGATAATCACATTTTAGTGCATCGAAATATGCCAGAATGCATTAGGAAACACAGTACACAACCATACAGAATTTACACAACAAACATCTGAGAATTTGGACACTTTAGACCAAGTAGTTCAGAGTGTTGCTATAACTCTGGAAGACAAAGGTATCCAAACCTTGGCATACGAAAATAGAATTTATCCTGCAAAGCTGGGTTCCAGTCTCAACTGGCTCATTTTGATATGCTCTATACTTAACCTGAAAGCATCATAACACCCACTACTCGTATGTGATGGCTAGAGAGATGTGAAAGGACTTTGGAAGTTATGAGATATCTAACAGATGTTATTTATTGTTTAAATGAAAGTTGGAGAAAGATCTCCTAATTTTTGTTCCCAAGAGCCTCCAATGTTCAGATCGTTAGATTCTGAAATTTTCTATATTAACATATGTGATGATAAAGGTCTATGATTCTAGAATCCCGAGTCTGATTTTAATCCCAGAACCTTATGAGTCTGACATTCTCTGATTCCATGCAAATGTGAAGGCAAGGTCTGAAGGCCCGGGAAGGGTAGAGACCCAGGTCAGCAGCATGGTCCTAAGCCCCTGGGGAGGAGCAGCATTCCCTGCTATCCATAGACTCACCCATGGAGCCATAGCCTAATTCCCAGCAGACCTGTCTTCAGCTCATCACCCTCCAGCCAGCTTTCCTTGGGGCCTCATTGCCTGTATTATCCATATTCATTACACATTTTCTTCCATCAGGTCCAATTAAGCCACTTTGCTAACACTGCAGTAATCAAAACCTCTCTTGATTAGTAGGCGCTGCAGAGGTGGCCCCCATTTAGAATGACTCCACTTATCCTTTTGTACTCTCACCCTGTACTCCATTACCATCCCTCTATTCCCCCACATCTCAGATCAGCATAGTGGCTACAAGAGCATTCCTTTCTGCAGGTTCTGGTACATGGTGTTCCCTCTCTGATGTCCACACAAGCAGCTGCTGACTCACCTCAGATTGCTTATGTACCAGGTATTCATGTTTTCTGCTCCACTAGATGGATGTACCAGCATGTGCACATGTGAGGATACCACCAGACCACCATCCTTCAGCTTCAGACTTAAGATCTGAGGTCCAGGCCACTACTTTTTAATGGCTTACCTTGAGCTAGTGCCTTCTTCTCTGTCTAAAGAGAGTATTCTGGCCCTGTGAGCCTCAAAGGGTGTTTTGAGGCTTTTGGATCAGTGAATCAACAATAAATTGTTCAACAATGATGTGTTGTGATGTAAAGAGATATCTTAATACAATGTACCACTAAGATGTTTATGGTCAGCCTTATACCAGCACCACTGCCTAGGTGAGGTCACTTCTCTGAAACTTAGTGTGTGTGTGTGTGTGTGTGTGTGTGTGTGTGTATGTGTGTGTGTGGTTGTTGTTGTGATGTTGTTTAGTGCTTACATGGTTTACCTTATACCAGTCAGTTGCAAACAATTGAAACAATATTAATGAAACTAAGCAAAAGGGGTTTTATTGAAAAGCTATTTGAGGGCTCACTGAAATGATGGAGAGATTGGAGAGCTAGACAGGAATCAGGGGCAGCTGGGTACAACCAAAGTCCTACCACAGGAATTCTGTTTAGGACAGACTCTACCTTAGGCCACACAGCTAATTGCTGCTTACCAGTGCACTGCTGGACTCTTGTACCCACTACAGCCACCTGAAGTAATCTCTGGCTGTCTTCATCCCTATGCCTAATTTCCACAAAGCTCAAGGCCCAAAGTGAGGCACCAACCTGGCTAAGCCCAGAATCACAGGAGTCAGGGAAAGAGCTGTTGCCTCTTTTAGTTTTCACATAGCTTGGAATTCCTCCTGATAGGAAAACCATTTGGATGCTGGGCAGCCAAAAGCATTTAATGTCCAATATAGCCTTGATCACTCTGTCAGAAAATACTGTTTTACAGATGAAGCGACTGAATCTCTCAAAGGTTTACTTACTGGTCACCCAGCTAGTAGGTGGGTGCATTATCGCTCCCCTCCCAGGACTAGAAGCAACAAATGTATGTAGGTAGTCAGCAAAAATTAATTTCCTTTCCCTCTCAGGAAGAGCTCTTGCTGGGAATGTTTGCTCAGCCATGGGGAAGGCTTTCAAAGACTTGTTCACATTTCCTATGATTCTGGGGCTAGTCCCTAACTTCCTGGCAACATTCCCAGTTTTAAATTATTCCAAATGATTTTTATTCAGTCAGATCATCATCACCACCACCACCACCACCACCACCACCGTCATCATATTGCTTTTAGCACACTGGAGCGTCACAAAATCCTGTGAGGTTAAGTATTACTTCAATTTACCAAATGTGAATACTAGGCCTTAGAGAGGTTTAGTGACCGTCTCAACTTCACAAAGCAAGTCAGCCCAAATCATATCTAGATCTCCTGTCTCCAGAGTAACATGGCCTCTCTTTTAAAGGAGCAGTCTGAAGACAGGACATCCAGGATTCCACATAGACACAGAATGTCAAAGCAGAAAGAGGCCTTAGAAATCTTTGCATGCTTTCTCCCTTTTCACTGTTTGAAAAACTGAGGCCTGGAGAGAAAAAGTGCCCTGCCCAACCTCACACAGTGCCATCTGTGAAGACTCTGTAAAAGAGCCAGGGTTTAAAGACAATTATCTTACCTCCCTGTTTAGTGAGTATTCCCCACACCATTATGGAGCTCATTTTAAAGCTGATGTAACTGAGATGGATAGCAGGAAAGTACATGGCCCACTCAGCTTTTGGGATGAGGGCCAGCTTAAGGTGTATGCCCAGAAGAAAGGACATGATAGCAGGATGGCTGGGAGGTAGAAGACTTTGCACCTCCAGAAAATCCTGTTTTCTCATCATCAGGAAATGTCTCCTAACATTAAGAGCCAATTATCAGTCTACAGCCATGCCACCCTGAACATGCCTGATCTCTTCTGATCTTGGAAGCTAAGCAAGGTCAGACCTGGTTAGCACTTGGATGGGAGACCACCTAGGAATACCAGGTGCTGTAGATGTTTAAAAAAAGAGAGCCAATTATCTTCTCCTGGTTGGCATTGATTGCAACAGTCTTAAATTTGTGGGTTACTGGAAAAGCAAGCTGGTGAGGAGAATCTGAAGGCAATTAGATTAGACCTGGACAGATCACACTTGTGCAGCCCAAAGAACTAGGCAGTTTGTGATCATTAGCACTTTGTTCTGAGGCCCACACTTGAACACTGGGAAATTTCAAGGTGCCTTGGCCCTTGAGGCAGCCTTTCCCCCACACAGATGCCAGTATCTCCCCCTGCCCAACTCCTGGCTAGCAGCTTAGCCAGAGTACCCTAGAGTAGCTGCAAGGTTGGCATGCACTCTGGGCAGGCCCTGAACAGGCATTGAGAACGGAAGTGGACATTGTAGTTTACTGGGGTCCTAAGTCTGCAAGGTATTTGAGATATCTCTCAAAGGGGAGGGGCATCTAAGTGTGAAATTGACAAACTCATTAGCCAGCAGGTGCCCATCAGTGAGAGTTCTAACAGCAAATTGGTTCTTTACCATGACCTTACAGGGCATTGAGCTAGGGAATACAGGAGATTTAGAGGCTGAATCAGAGGCCCATCCTTGTGGTAAAACTAAGCAAGGAGGATGCCAGCACATTTGAAAGGAGGAGTTCTAGAAACTCAGTTACACCAACATTCCAAAACACACTAATATTTTACCACTCTAATGTTTCAGCACACCACATTCTGTCACCTTGCTATTCCATTATGGGGGCCATTCCACCACACCAATGTTCTCTCTGCCATTCCAAAGTTCGGCCCCACCAACATTCCACCACACTATCACTCCAACATTTTAAAATACCAGCACTACAATTCAAACTTTCAACCTTCCAATGTCCTTCTACTAAAAACATGTATTTATTTCTTGGTTCACTTATACCAATGGCTCTTAATATTTTGAGGAACACAGACTCCTTTAATAAATTATTAAAATCTATGGCTCCTTCCTCCCCAGGCAAAAAAAAAAACATGTACACATAAATCTTATGTATCATTCCAGATTTTCAATGACTCATAGCAGAATCCAGGGACTTTAAGTTAAGAATGATATAATTTTACCCTGCCTTAATCCAGAAAGACATTTAAAGTAAAACAACATCATTAAGTTTAAGATAGGACAAGATAAGATTGAAAAAAACAAGATAGAGACAAAGCAGAGCCTGGAATGATGCAAAAAGTGCAGAACATAGTGATCCACACAGCTAAATCTGTGTTCCACATATTTAGCAATAAGACTTCCAGCAGCCAAGGCAAAAAGGGAAACCTGTTTACTTGTACAACTCACAATATAAATGAGATAAAAACAAACCACTTTCTCCTTAAGGGACATACAACTATTCTTGGTATGAATACCAGACAAGAATTTCTCCTGAGATCCTCATAAAGTATGATATAACAGACTGTGGCCTCAACAGGGCTCTCACAATAGACCCAGAGATGTGTTACGTGGTAGGGTGACCAGCTCGTCCTTGTTTGCCTAGGACTTTCTCAGTTTTAGCACTGAAAGTCTTGAATCCCAGAAACCACCTCAGTCCCAGACAAACTTAGATGGTTACTCATCTTATTTATGAGTTACAGTTCAATAAAAGCTTACCTAGAATAGGTTCTAAAAAATCATGTATCATCAAAACTATCCTTGGAAATCCTTTTAATCACCCATAAAGTAAAAGTATAGAACTATCTCTCAATAGCACAGCTAATTTTTCCTCTAGCAACGAAACTGACAGCTGTTTCTTTGGTGGGGTATATGATGAAGAAATTGGCTTGATTTGGGGCAAGACATATCCTTAAACACTAAAATCAAACAAAACAAAACACTAGAAGCACATTCAGCATGGCGAAATGCTCACACACTGAGGATTTTATGAGGCATGTAGGAACTGATACCAATGGAAGGAAAAACAGATTTCCCTCTCTCATCCTGGGACATATGCTGAATGACTAAAACAATATTTAATATATATATTGGTCTCTCTCTTTCCATCTCTTTTTATTCACAGCTAGTAAAACTGAATTTCTATAAGTTAAATATAGTACCTATCTCATAGGGTTGTTGAGAGAATTAAAAGTTAATATTTACATAAGCACTTAAAATGGTATTTGACAAAGTGTGATTGTTATATTGTTAAATATAGATGTGGTGGCACTCCACCATATGTCTTACAGCAATCCTGGATATAAGTTGATAGCAATTTGGAAAAAGACATTCTGTGTTAGGGACAAGGTCTACGACCCCAGCCCTTTATAGTTGCAACTTCATGAAGGGATGCTTTCTGAACTTCTGGAGTTGAGGGACTGCCTACCTTCAGACAATTCTCCCCAAGAGCAGGTTTTGAGTTTGAGATCTTAAGTATGGCCATGAACACTTTCTGGTGAGAACCTTGCCCCCTTCAGTCTATTCTTTGGCTTAGAAAATTCCCAAACACCATCTGGAGAGCAACAACTCACTGAGCTCCCCCAGGTGTCCAGACTGCACACCCTTCCCATGCAGTCTGTCCTGATCTTGACGTAGGTGGCCAGGGCTGGCTGGGATTTGTTCAGAGCCCAGAGTGCTTAGCTATCCTCTACACAGACCAATTAACCATTGAATATGAAAACATTTGTATACAGTGAAGCCCTGTGCAGATGTGAGAGACCAGGATTAGTATACAGTGGTGCTGAGTTCAGAGCTCAGAGAGATGAAGAGACTGGAGCGTGGGCAGTACCGAGAGAGATGAAAGAAGAGGGCACACAGGCAATTAATTCAGAAGGCCAAGAGTGGACATACTTGATACTTAATTATACTGATGCCAATAATTGGTAAGAAATCCCAAAACAGCTGGGTTCCTTAATCTTCCTCCAGCCAAGCACATATTTCCCAGAAGCTTAGAATCTCAGAGATGAAAGAAACAATAATTGATTAATTTAAGAAAAACTCGCCAGATGCCTACTGTGGTCTAAGCACTGGGCATAATGATCACGAAGTCTGATCTAACTCCTAAGGTGGAATCACCTTGAAAATTCCTTGACTACTGGCCAAATCCCAGCACCACCACTTACCAACTCTGTGATTAGCAAGTCACTTACCTCTTCTAAGGTTCAGGATGGGAATAATGTTGAATAATCCCTATACCATAGGATTGTCCTGAGGATTAACTAAAATAACTAACAAACCTTATACATATAGTACTTAGTATATGTAAAATGCTAAGTGTTCTAAGTATTTTCCCTTTGTAAACTCATTTAGTAACAATAATCTTGGAAGATAGGTACCATTCTTATCCCCATTTTCCAGATGATGAAACAGAGGCACAGAGCAGTCAAGTAATTAGCTCCAGGTCACACAGCTGATAAATGGCAGAGTATGGCTCCAGAGCCTGTATTCTTGAGCACTCCACTATCCTCCATATTGTCAACAAAGGACTTAGCACAACTCTTTGTACACAGTTAGCACCAGGTTGATGTTAGCTGCCAATATTATTACATTTTAATAACTTTACCAAGGTATATTTTACACGTTATGATTACATTTTTACATTTTAACGTCTCCCACTGAACTGAACTGAAATCTCCTTCAGATCATGCCCTTCCTCAGTGGGTTGTTGTTGTATCCCCAGAATCTCTGTAGAGCCTGTCTTCTCCCTTGCCCATTAAGGTCTCATAGATTTGTAGTCATAGGTCAGACCTGTATTTTGGAGCTTGGTCTGGCTTCTTTCCCGTCTGTTGGTGACTCGGCCATTGGCCCACAGGATTGACAAGCCTCTAACAAGTCCCAGGACCACTGTAGATCAGGAGTTTCTACCTCCTATCACAAAGCATAGCACCTATATAAATAAACTATATAATTTGTGGAGTCTGGTAAAATAAAAATGAAAATTCAGGGCCTCTTGTTTAAAAATTATTGAGAATTTCAAGACTGTTGCCAGCAGAGCATTAAACCAATGTAAATGCACAGGGGCTCATCCATGAATCTGGCTGTAAGCAACACCTTGTATCTTCGGCTCTTCAGCACCCCAGTCCACCCTCAGCCCATCCTATCACATCTTCCTGTGGAGGCTGAGCCTGGGAAGCTCCTGGGATACCTGAGAAACACAATAAGTGTTTGGCACCAAGAGAGTAAAAGTCCATTTGGGTGCTAGAGTCCTTCAGTTAGCTGTAAGCCTACCTTGAACCTTACTGGCTCTAAGATTAGGTCTGCCACCTCCCTCCCTGGCTCCCTTTGTCAGAGATAGGCTTCCAGGTTTAGTGAATAGTGGTACGAACATGAGACTAGAAGTTGGGAATTTACCATTGCCTTGCTGAGCAACTGGAGGCATTTCATGCTCTCTCTGGTCTCAGCTTCCTTATCTATTACATGAAATGGTTGAATTCAGTATCAAAGGTTCTCTCACTGAGCACTGACCAGCATGTTCACATCAAAATAATCATATTAAACTGAGAACTTACTATTTACCAGACACATTACACAGCTGTACATTCCTCCATTTAATCTTCATGACAATCCAATGAGGTATTTTCCAGAACTCTAAAATTTAAACTTGATAAGGATAGTGATTTTTGTCTGTTTTTTTCACTGATGTATCCCCAGCTTCTAGAACAATGTCTGACACATGGTAGGTGTTCAAAAGCTATTTGTGGAACAAATGAACAAAAAAATAGGCTCAGAAAGGCAGTGATGTGATTTGTCCAAGGTCTTATACTTAGGAAACTCCGGAGCCAAGATTCATATCCAGATTTTCCTGGCTCTGAAGGCTATGCTTATGCTTATTCACCTGCCATGTGGATGTGATTCTCATTTTATAGATGAGGAAATAATCTCAGGTGAATGGGGATACACATCAGGATCTCTCCTGGCTTTCAAATCCTGGGTTTCTAAGCATGTGGGTCCCACTCTGCTGGAATAACACCATTTTGAAAGCTAATGCAATTTGTCTCTGCCCAAACTCTTCTGAGGTCTTGAAGACTCCTCTCTCCTCACAGAAGCAGAGTAACTGGCAAAGGCAGCCTAGGCTCAAATCTTGCTCTCTTACATACATACTGTAACCTCAGGCAAGTTCTCAATATCTCTAAGCCCCAATTTCCTCATCTGTAATATAGGTTCCATACTTTCTAAAACTCCCTTGAAGGATGTCCCCTCCTTTAGGAGTACCCTGCACAGAGTGGGCCCTTAATAAATGTAACTGTTATTACCCTACCCTTCAAGGTCAAAGCTTATACCACTGATGTCTAGAATCTGCTGGGGCCTCCTGGAACCTAATCAGAGGTCATTGGCTAGAGGTGGGTAGGGTCAGCTGCTATTCTTGGAGCTGGTGGAACCCAGCCGGGTTTCAAGTTCTCTGAGGGAGTCCTGGCCCAGGCAGCTTAGCTGGTCATGTGAGTAGTGGGGCCTGACCTCAGCATGTTCTCCTGGGCCCTCCACATGGCCCAGGTTGGAGAGAACCCCAGGGCGCAGAGCATGCTGAAGGGAGCCCACATCCTCCTGAAGCTGATCTCAGCCTTTTAACTATGTTCATCAGCATCTGCTTGGTGTCCCAAAGGGCCCTAGGTGCTGTCTGGGGATCTCGCTGAGATTGCAAAGTTTTCAACATCTGGATGACAAGCAGCCTTGGGTAGTAAAAAGGGTCTAGGAAACAGGCAGGACTAAATTTTAATCTCAGCTGCACTACTCACTGGGTCTGTGTCTCTGCAATCATTTTGTCTAGCTGGGCTTGTTTCTTTGAGAAATGGTAAGAATGAAAGCTTCCTTAGAGGGTTATTGAAAGGATTAGAGGGTCTAGTAATAAATGACCACTATTTAGACTGTGAGTTTCTAAATGACAGGAAACCTGTCAGATTCAGCTGTGTCTTCAGTGCTCAACCTAGGGCCCAGCCAAGAGGAGACTCTCCATGTTAATTGAACGAATAATAATTTTTGGAGGGCACTGAATTGAAATGCCTTATAGGGCTCCCATCTTTCACCACACTCAGTAGAATCAGTCTCCTATGCATCATCCCTGACAGGTGAGCACCTACCCTCGGTTTGCAAAATCCTATAATAGGAAGTAGACCTCCTACCAAGGTTTCCCATTCTGTCAAGTAGAAAGTTCTTTCTACTTATACCTCTATGAACTGAGGTCTGTCTCCTTGCAGCTTCCACCCATTGGGCCTAGTTCTGCTCTCTGGAGCTGTACAGAATAAGTTTAGTTCTATTTCCAGAACTTCAGTGATTTATTATACATCTAAAATATGCCAGGCACTGAGCTAAGCACCTCACCATTTTATCTCATTTAACTCTTTAACTCTCACATTAGCCCTGAAAAGTAAACATTATCTCTACTTCAGGGACGAGGAAAATGAAGCTCAGAGATGTAATATAACACATTTGTATGTGGCAGAGAAATGATTTAAATCCAGATACTTTCCCCAAACACTACCTTTACAATGGATCCATTGGAAGATAGGATTTATGCTGTGTTCCTTCCCTTCCCTTTCTTTCAATATTTATTAACTATCTTATCTTATCTTATTGAGGCACTTACAGTCAGTCCCAAACCATGTGAAAATAACTGAGTGAGAAGCACAAGGGCTGTCACTGCATCATAGATCTTGGGGGTCCAGGAGGGCTACCTGGAGGAGGTCTGATCTGGGCTGTGTTTTGAAGGACTAACAGAAGTTGGCCAGGCTTGTGCCAAGGGGAACAAGAAAACAAGATGTGCAAAGAGCTGAAGCTGTGGAGCCCAAACTGCAGAGCAGTAATGGTGCCAAGCTCAGGAGCTAGGATTATGTACCACTTGAGTGGGTCATCCATTTTCTTATGAATAAGAATCTCCTAGGGAAGTGCATTTGAGATCTTGTTTCTGTGTAACTGTTGTCAATTTTGGTTTAAACAAACTTATAAAAATTCTCTAAAAAAATAATAAATCTCCTAAGATTTGCTTAAAATCCAGATTTTCATTCTAAGTGAACCCAAGAATCTCTATTTTAAGCAGGTGCCACAAGAGATTGAGGAGTATGGGGTCACTACTGTATAGAAAATAAATCTCTGAAGGATTTCAAAAAGGTAGGATTCTTGGACCCTGTCTTCGGAGCCTCATAGACTAATCAGGGAGACAAACATGAAAACAAGTCATTATAATGATGAGCAAAGACTATTAATTCTTAGTATTTCAAGAAAGATATTCTTAGTGTTCCAAGAAAAAAAAAATGCCATACTTGGACTAGTGATTCTTTAGCCATGAGGATATTAATATTGGTTTCTTGGCGTTAAGTTGTTGAGCATATACTTTAGGGTATCAAGGTGGCACTGTGTTGGTCCTTCATTATTTCAAAAACCTTTTTTAAAAAAAGACAAGTTCCTGAACAGAACCCAAGAAATATTAGAGATCCATCATATGCCAACTCTGGTTTAGAAAGGAGCTTTTCTTGATAAGAAGTTTCAAAAACAGTACAGCCCTACAGCTCATACCACTTCTTGGATTAGAGGAGCCTGAGCCTGATTTGTCTTGGGGTGATCAGGAGGCTACTAAAGTTCTGCTCTGTGCTGTTCATCTCAGCAAGCAACCACTGATGGCCTAGCATGGGCCCAGCCTCATTCTGGGCACTGAGGTTAGAGTTGAAACCAACCATGTCCCTGTTTTTCAGGAACTCAGTCTTGTGGGAAATGGAGACAATTAATACAAAGATGATAACACAGTGTGAACAATGCTGTGATAGATGAAAATTTGGGGCAGTAGTGAGCAGAGAAAACCTCTAACCAGCCTGAGGGATGAAGGGAATGCTTCCAGAGTCTTAAAAGATGAAGGTAATTCTTCATAAAAGGTAGAAGGACATTCCAGACAGAGGAATCAACATTACAAAACCATGGCAGTAAAAAAGCATCCTAAGTGTTTTCCTGTTACTTTTTTGGTGGCAGTGCAGAGACTATACGCAGTTAGTTCCCTGCTGCAGAAGCCCAAGTTAGGAACAAGATGGAGCTAAATATGGAGGCATGGACTTATATATTGGGCAAAGAATTTTGCCCTTTCCCCTTCAGACAGTGGGGAGGGCTGGTTTATAAACTGTAATACAATCACCATTCCTCAAGCCTGAAGAGGAGCACCAGCTGGGAATAGTTTCCACTCTGGGTCTCCAGCAGGTGCAAACCTTCTCAGTGACTCTCTCTACTGGCACAACAGAGAAGGAGGGAGGAGGCAGGCCCCACCCTTTGACCAGGCCTGCCTTCTGCAGCTGTTTTATGCCCTGAATACCCCTAGAAAGCCTCAACATCAGCTCCCTGGATATTAAAAGAATGGTGGCAAAAACAGCCTGTTTTAAAACGCAGACTCACTCACAAGCTAACATTGCCACTTGGAGAGAAAACAATTATCTATTTGTAAAATGTGGCCCCATAAACATCTCTTTAAAGAAACACTTACCATACTATAAGAGCTACTATTTAATCCTAACAATCCTAGCAGAAGGCAGTGTTATCCCCATCTGAGAGGTAACAAAACCAAGACCCAGAAGGTCAGGTAACCTGCTTAAGGTCACATGGCCAATAAAAGGTAAACCCCAGATCAAAACCCAAATTAAAAACTTGAGACCTAAGCACTGCAAAGAGTCTGGTGCCCCCCAACTCTAATGGAGAATTCAAAATAAAGGATCTAAACTGCAAAGTAAATGTTAGGAAGCCAAAAGTTTTCATTTTTTTTTTCTCCCTAAGCGGTTACTTGGTGCTTTTTAAAAGTATAAAATTATTCTAAATTTATATTTCTCATTCTTTGTTAGGTACCCTAAACACTCATGCTTAGTATGCCTGACTAATCCAGAGTTGCACACATCTGTACGATCTGAAGTCTAGGCATTTTCCCTCTGTCATGCTGCCTCTCACAAAATTTTTCAAGCAATTTTATAAAACTTTAACAAATTAAAATGTATTTCTAAATTTTCTTAAAAACTACCTTGCCTCAAAGGTTGAACAAAAGAAAACTCAACCATGCTAGCCATTATTGATCCATTCCCTCCCACAGCAACCTGCGTATTAAATGGCTTTAGACTTTTTGGACAGTAAATTATTACTCTTTGCATTTAAATAACTTTGTGAAATGTAACATTTTGATGAGTACTGTCAGTACTCATTCCATTGTTTCCAGCCTCATCTTAGTATGTAATCCAAGGCAGGCAGGCACCATGGGTCCTAAGCAGGACCTGGTCCATAAAAACATAGCCGAGCATATCTGCCACCAAAAATCAAGTTAAGCTAATTCTTCAAAACTACAAAATCCTTTATTTAATTGAAAAGATGTGAGTCTTAAGATGTTTAAATAATCCTATCAGGCCAAAAAATGCTGATAGGTGGTAAAGGATAGTGAGGGGTAATTATTTCTTCCGCTAAGTTCCCAACTACATTTCATGAGAACATATTACTTTTATAACCCAAAACTTCAGACCTTACATTTTTAAAAATTAAATGTTGTTTTTCAAAAAACTGTCATAAAATACACATAAAATTTACCATCTACCATTTTTAAATGTGTAGTTCAGTAAAGTATATTTACATTTTTGTGCAAGTAATCTCCAGAAGTTTTTCTTCTTGCAAAACTGAAATGCTATACTCATTAAAAAACTCCCAATTGCCCCCACCCTGCAGGCCATGGCGACCACCATTCTACTCTATCTCTGGGTTAGATACTTCATCTAAGTGGAATCAGACAGTATTTGTCTTTTTGTGACTGGCTTATTTCACCTAACATGATGTCTTCAAGGTTCATCCAAGTTATAGTATGTGTCAGCATTTCCTTTCTTTTAAGCCTGAATTAACAGTCTATTGTATATTTTGGCTATTGTGATTGCTGTGTGGGTGTATAAATTTCTTCTAGAGGCGCTGCTAGCAATTCTCTTGGATATGTACCCTGAAGTGGAATTGCTGGGTCATATGGTAATTCTAGGTTGAATTTTTTTGAAAAACCACCATATTGTTTTCCATAGTGACTGCACCATTTTACATCCTCACTAATAATGTATAAGGATTCCAATTTCTCTACAACCTTGACAACACATATTGTCTTTTAAAAAAATAATAATTGCCATTCTGAAAGATGTAAGGTGGTATCTCATTGTGGTTTTGATCTACATTTCCCTAATGATTAGTGATGAACAGCTTTTCATATGTGTGTTGTCCTACAGACTTTATCTGAAATACAACAAAAACTACATTTTAAAAATAAACTCACTTTTTAAAACTTCTCTGCTCTTGGAAAAATCTCTCTATCAACTTTGAGACGCTGGTGGGCTATGCTTACAAACCTTCATTCACACAGCAAGCAAGCCTTCCTTCTCAGACAGCTGCAAAACTGGAAGCCCAAAAACTAGATGATGACACAAGTCCCAAATCAGCAGGAAAATGACAAGCTTGCCCCCTAGTGACAAGTTAGGAAGATAATAGAAAAAAGCAAATGTTCTTAAAAGGCAACCACACTGAAGAACATAATCTCTACCCCACCAAGAATCTAGAAAGAACACTAATAACGGAACTACTAATCAATCAAAATAGTTTATTTACAGGGATAGTTAAAAAGGTTTGGTTCTGAGGGACAAAAAGTGTAACAAAGCACAATGTTTACATATCCTTAAAGTTGCCCTGGGAATCTGCTCCCTCCGCATGATGAGCAGTACCAGGTGTGTGAACTGGGGATGCTAATTTTTCATTGTGAATGTCTCCACTGAAGGTGGGCTTGTTTTATCCTCTTTAGCAATCCTGAAGCATAACAACATTTAATCTTTCTGATCTCTATGAATTTATTGAAAGATGTTGACTCTAAAGGCAAAGAGGAAGCCCTTACCAATGATTATATCATCAGAGGTGGTAGTTAGATGTTCTTAGGTCCTTAAACCCTCTATTATGTAAATCAAGACACTTTCAGATTTTTAAGCCTTCCCAACAAAAATAACAATCATGATGATGATGTCTGATTCCTTCAGACCCTGTGGCTGCTAACTTTCCCAATTTCCTGCTCTTGGTCTTTCATTCCCACCATCCAAAATCTCTATAGCTCTCTATATCATTGTTTTTCACAGAGCTACAAGAATTTGAGAACTAAGACCCCATTAATGTGGGTGTCTTCGCAGAAAACACCAGTTAAAGGAATAAACATTTCAGGCTATATCTCAGTAGGTGACACTCTGGGGCAATATTAAGTCCCAAGTCTTCCTGCTCCAGCAGGTTGACCTCCAAGGGTTCCATCAGACATAGGAGGTGCCAGCCTCAACCTGTTGCATAGGAGGGTGGGCCACACTACCCAAACATTAAAGGTTGGACGTTTTTCTGCTGTTCTTTATGTAGTTGTAGGGCACGATTTTTTAGCACCTCGGCCTTGGCTTCGTCCTTATCGACACCATCCCCCAGCTTGTACATGCGGCTGGCATTGGCACAGGCCCAGACATGACCCAGGTCACAGGCTTTCATTGAGTATTTACATGCCAGGCCCATGTCCTTGGGAAAGCCAGGGGCGCCCTGCAGAAACATGGCACTAAGGTTGAAGCAGCTAGCAGCATAACTGCCATCACAGGCTCTTGTGTAATAGTCTCTGGCCTTCTCTAGATTAGGCTGACCATCATCATTGACCTGTCCATCATGTGCCAGGAGACCAACATTGTGACATGCCTCCACAGACTTCTTTCCAGGCTTCTCACATGCCATCAGAAAGCAGCTGGAGGCAGCTTTCAGGTCCCGGGTCAATCCGCCTGGGAGGAAGGAAAGGGGAAAAACATATAAACCCAAGCCAGGGCAGAACCTGAATCAGGCCAAAGTTAGGGAACAATTCCTGAATAAAGTTCATATACTCTGAGCTAAGGCAGCATGAAAGGAAGGTGGCCTGATATAGTGTACAGACCCTTAAAGCTTTTTTAGCCATTGAAATCAATCATCATTGGAATCATTTGTTCAAATGAGATCTTCTGAGGAAACCTTTTCCAGGTAAAGGAGGCAAAAAGTGGAAATAACAATAGCGACTCATGAGATTATATCATCTTATAAGAACTTTGTTAAATGTTTGTTAATTTAAATGTATACTGAATGTATATTATTTGTCAACTACTGGGCTAGGTTCTGGAGAACAGACATTGTCACTGCCTGTGGATCTTATGTTGTAATGAGATAGACATTAAACAACTATACAAATAAATGTATGATTATAAGGTTGACAAGTATATGGAGGAAAGTATAGGGTGCTATGTGTAGGGCTCTGAACTAGACTAGGTAGTGAGGTCAAGGAAAGTATCCCCAAAGAAGTGACATTTGAGCTGTAAAATAATGGGAAAAAAAGAAAGGAAAGGAAATATGGAATGTTCCAAGCAGTAGGAATAAGTCAAAGAGAAAAGGAGCTCATGTGGCTAGAACCCAGAGATCACTGGGGAAGGAAGGCTAGAGAGGCAGGCAGGGGTCAGATCATGCAGGGTCTGGTGGGTCTTGTTAAGGAACCTGTAATTAATCCCAGGAGCAATAAATGGTAAACTGCTAATAGGTCATTTTATGCAGAGGTGGTTACAAGGCTTGCTTTTTTTTCGTTTTTGTTTTTTTTAATGGAAAATTTCAAATCCCCTTGTACCATCACCCATTCTCAAAAAAATAAACATTTTAACTATCTCTTAACATTATTTTTTTAAAGAAATCATTCCAAATATACTACCTAGGAAAAAAATTATCATCATCATTAAGAGAACACCATTCCAGTCACCTTTGTAGCATGTGTTCAGATTCAATACTGGCTAGCTGAATACACATCTAGATAAAAGTATTTTGAAAAATTGAATTACATATGTTATTTGTAAATTAAAAAATTAACTGATTCTACTTGAATTTATCAAAAGAAAATCAAACTGAAGTGAAATGAAGAACTGCTAAACTTCAAATGACTAATTTTTTACTAGAGAAATTTCCTAAAGGAGTATCCAGAGTCTCCAGTGATAGATTACTAAAAATATTAAAAGGTTAGTCATTTAAAAAAATGTTTAAACTAAATTTTAGACAGTATTGACTCACAACTAGAAAATATGTAAATACTGGCATCTCACAATTCCTCCCATCTCTTCTCCCAACTTCTACTTTCTGTTGGTTATGTTATTTCAACTTAAGAACACAGTGGTTAATAAAGCCTGGGCTCTGGAGCCAGAAAAGCTATGCCCCCGTCCCAGCTCCATTAGTTATCAGCTGTATGACCTTAAGCATCTTATTTAACTTCTACAAGCCTCAGTTTTCCACATCTGTAAAATAAGGATAACAGTATCTACTTCATATGGTAGAAGCTTAAATGTGTTCTTACAAAGAGCCTGGCAGATAATAAGTGCTCAGTAAATGTTACAGTGTTTCTATGTTATAAAGGTTTCTATTATTTACATTTTATTTAGTAACCTTAATTAGCCCAATATTCATTAAATGGATTCTACTCATCATAAGAGCATCTCCATTCCTGTATATTTCTTTTGAATCATCTCCTTATTGATTATTAGATAGGTTTTTCTAAGAAGAAAGCTCACAGAGTTTATGTCCCCTGAGTTCTTTCAATTTTGAGAAAGTATTCCTCTCGCCCTTATATGTAAATAATATATTGTTAGGTCGTGCTTTTATATCCAGCATGACATTCTCTGACTTTTACCTGTTTATTTACATTTAATGCAATTATTGATATAGCTGGGTTTAAGTCTACAATTTGTTTTTGTTTCCCACTTTTCCCAAATGTTTTTTGCTCCTTTTTCTTTGTGTTCTTTTGAATCGTATATTTCTAATAGTCACATTGGCTTTTTAGATTGGCTTTTTAGTTATACTTTTTTTTCCAGTGATTTACCTAGTGGTTATACTATGTATCCTTAACTTACCACAATCTACCATGAATTAATATTTTACCACTTCACATATATATGTAAAAGCCATACAACAGTATACTTTCATTTACCACATTCCCATCTTTTGTACTACTGCTGTCATGTTTTACTTTTATATATATATTTTTGTTTTTTTACTTCTACATATATAAACCTCACTTACTTATTGAGGCTTATATATATATAGAAGTAAAACAAATGCTGATTTAAAACAAAAAAATATTTTAAATACATTAAGAAATGATAAAAAAAGTCTTATTTTTATACATATATTCTAATGTGCTTTATTCTTTTGTATGGACCCTACTTTCTACCTGTTATCATTTTCCATTAACCCAAACAATTTTATTTCTTGTAGTGTAGGTCTGCTAGTGACTCATTCTCTCAGCTTTTGTTTAGCTGAAAATAAATTTATTTCATCTTCATTTTTAAAGATATTTTTGCTAAAGTAAAATTCAAATTTGACTGGTTTTTCTTTTAAAAGATATTCTTTTGTCTTCTGGCTTACATTGTTTTTGATGAGAAATCAGTGGTTGTTTTCATACCATTGTTCACCTCAATGTCATTTTTTTTCTGACGTTTTTTTCTTTTTATCTTTGGCTTTTCAGCAAATTGGTAATAAATGTCTCAGTGTAATTTTCATTAATCACCCTACTTGAGTTCATTGAGCTTCACAGATCTGTGGACTGACATTTTTCATCAAATTTACTATAAAGTTTTCTGTTGTATCTGTAAATATTTTTCTCTTCTTTTCCTGGGACTCGAATACACATATGTGAGAGTGATAGAAACTGAATTCCACAGGTTGAAGCTCTGAACTTGTTTTTCTCCTTTTTTCCTCAGTGCTTAAATAATATCCTGCCTTCAAATAACTGATTTTTCATAGTCACTGATTTTATTTTAAAGTAAATAGCCTAAGCCTGACTAGTCAAGTTTTCATTTCAAATATTATGTTTTTCAATTGTAGGATTTCATTTAGTTCTTTTTAATAGTTTCAATTTCTCTAATAAGATTTCCTAACTGTTCATTCTTTATGTTCATTTTTATTTAAACTCTTAAACATATTATATCTGTTTTTAAATTTTTTACTATTAATTCCAACATCTGTCATATGTGGGTCTATTTCTACTAATTGCTTTTTCACTGTCTAGTAATTTCTTATTTTATGCTGGACATTGTAGATGATATTTTGAATAGTTTAGATTTTGTTTAATTTCTTTAAAGACTTGAGTTTTACTCTGGCAGGTAGCTAATTTACAGGTGAATCAGCCTGATGCTTTTGAGGCTTGTTTTTAAGTTTTGTTAGAGCAGATCTAGAATTGTCTTACTACTACAATACAGCCTTCCTGGAATCTTAGTTGAATATCTGTGGTGTTCATTGAGGTCCCTCTACTCTGACTGACTGGAACTCAAACCACTCCCAACACTGTGAAACCTCTGGAATCTCTTTCTAGTTCACAGATCCCCAGTATCTTTTTATTTTAAGGTCTCTCAGAGTCTCTCTCTATGCATGTGCAGCTTAACATGGGCAAAAGACTTAACAGCATCCCAATGTGGATTTCTACAGCTCCTTCTCTGTGTAGTTCTTTTTTCTCTGGTGACCTGTCCTGCAAAATCCAGTTGCCTCAGTAGCTAGAAACTCTGACTTCTGCCTCATTAGCAGTATGAGCTAATGCTCATACTGCTCTACTTGACTTCCACCTCTTTGTGCATACTCTGAAAAGTACTTCCAGGCAGAAAGCCAAAGCAATAGTGGATGGGGCTCACCTTATGTGTTTTCTTTTTCTCAGCACTGCATTGCCTGTTGTCCAATATCTGAAAACAGTTGCTTTGTATATTTTATTTAGTCCATGGTTTATTCTTAAAAGTTCATTTTAGTTGCCACGTGGAAAAAATACTGAGGACCTGCATAATCTGGCCAAAACATTCTTTGAATTACTCTAAGTGTGCAATCCAAAGTAGCTTCTGCAGCAACCAACACAAACCAGACCTGATCACATTGATAGAATGTTTTATAATTTAGCAAAACAATTACATCTGATCTCTTTTGATGCTCAGAAAAATCCTATGAAGAAAGTATGAGCAGATCTTATTACTCTGATTTGTCAATGTGGAATTTGTAGCTCGGGGAAGGAAAATGCCTTACCTGATGCCACACTGTCAGTGCTCAGGACTAAAAGTGGGTCCTTTAGCCTCTCACTCTTTCCCCTGCCTCAAGCTATCTTTGGTTAAAAAAAAGAGTTACTAGGCAGTCTGTGTCAAGAAAGGGTAGTAGATGTACTTTCAGAAAAGAGGACAAAACCAAAAGATTATAAAATCCTTTGGCTCAGAAGTAGGCAGGGGGAGCCAAAAGAATTGGCTTTTAGACATGGCAGGGCCCAAGGTCTGCTAAACAGCAATCCAAAGGGCTTTAGTAGCAAAGATCTCCTGTGATCACTTTGGTTTAAACAACTGGAGAAATTTATTGAATGTCAACTTAACAGAAGATTAATTATTATTCTCTAAACACTGTGTTTTTTCATACCTGCACATTTTCTTTCTGCCTGGGACACAACTCTATTCCACCTCTGCCAAACAAAATCTGCTGTCCTTAAAATATCAGTTTCAATGTCTCCTCCTCTATGACAGAACCCCCTAATGATGGCACTCTCCCAGCACTGAATACCCACAGTACTTTACATGTCTCTCTCTAAAGATGCTTATCAAGCTCTCCCAGGTTTAACAGGTATTAGTATGAATATTTCTTCTCCCTTATTGGTCTGTATCTAATTCTTTGTTTCACTGTAGATAATAAATACTAAAAGTTTGCTCAACAAAGGAGCACTTAAGCAAAATAAAAAGTTTCAGTGCACAATCATTAATCACATAACTCTGTCTAATAAGAGAAGAAAAAATAATTTCACAGCCTCTCTTGTTTTCCCCAATTCAATAAGGAACTCAAAGTCCTTTTGGAAAATGTAGTAAAATATGATCTAAAGAAAAAGGAACACAAAACTTTAACAAGACACAAATCCAGAGATAACAGCTAAGAACATTTTTGTTTTTGCACACTGTATAAGTTGAGTTCACATTGTATAGAATTTTGTATTTGGATTTCTTCACTGAACATTATATCATAAGTTTTCCCAACAACAAAAATTCTTTAGAAACATTAATTTTTAATGGGCTAAATAATATTCCATCCAACTGAAGTAACATTACCTAATTAAACTGCTATTATTGGCATGCAGATGTTTAAAAATATAATTAATATAATGCAGTTACATATTGCTTGTAAATAATAAATTAATAAAAATTTTGCCAGATAAATAATGCTGGGGTGAATATCTCTACATATAACCTTTATGTGCATTTTCAATTATTTCCTTAGGATAGGATACTAGGAGAATCACTAGATCAAAGAATGCCCCTCTTTTCCAGCAAGGGAAACTGATACTCCTGTTGATGCTAAATTTTCAACAAAATAGGGACTATCACAGACTCCCATGTCCCATGTGAAAGCAGAAATAATCCAACATCAGATAATTAAAAGATGCCTTCTTCATCAAACTTTGAACAGTTTTCTAACCAGGCTTGGCTGGGCACTGGGAACAAGGGATGAATGAATCATAACATGATCTAGGGAGCAGAAAAAAAAAAAAAGCTGCCTGTCAAAGGTCATAATCCCTATTTGCAGTGGTTTTAAAATACGCCCATAGATTCTTTGATATTTCTGTCTTCAAGAGGTAGAATTTAAGTTCTCTCTCCTTAGTGTGGACCACATTTACTGACTCACTTATAATAAACAGAATTGTGTTGGAAATGAAATCTGTGTAACGTCCAAGAGTAAGTCATAAAAGGCACTGAGGATTCTATCTTGTTCTCTCGTTTTCGTCACTCAATCTAGAGGAGGCCAGATGCCATGGCATGAGAACACACAAGCAGTCCATGGAGAGATCCATGTCATAAAGAACTGAGGTTTCCTAATGACAGTTAGCAAGGAATAGACACCTTTACCCTCAGCCATGTGAGTGAGCTATCTTAGAACTGGAAACTCCAGCTCTAGTCAAGTCTTCAAATGATGGCAGCCCTAGATCCCTGGCTAATATTCTGACTACAACCTTAGCAGAGAACCCCAAGGGACACAGTTAAACCATTTCCAAATTTCTGATCTACAGAAAGTGTGTGAAATAATAAAGTTTGTTGGGATCATTTGCTATTTAGCAATAGATAACTTAAACACTTCTCTAGTGATAACTGCAATCAGGGCATGAGGAGAAAATATAGATGGAAGGGAATTAATCATTACTGATCCCTTTCTCTGGGCCAGACATGTGCTAATGCCTTCACCTACATTATCCTATTTAATCCTCATAACAACCCAATGAAGCAAGTAGTATTTTTTTTTTCTATTTTATAGGTGATATGACTGAGACACAGGTGAAGTGACTGGCTCAAGGTCCTACTGCTTGCCAACAACATTCTCTAAGGTCTGCCTAACTTGAAAGGCCATGTTCTTCCCTTCATCACTCTGCTGAATTTGTCTCAAAATCTTCCTACAGTGTGCTTCCCCAATGCCTGTGAGGACCCTTCTGCAAAGAGGGCTCAGTGTGAGACTCACGATGTGATGCCAGCACTACTATCAATGACAAAGACCAAAGAAAGCAGTTCCGTCCTTACCTTTTCCAGTCACATAATAGGCCCCCAGTTTGTAGCAGCTATCACTGTGTTTGTTCTCTTCACAGTTGAACTTCAATACCTTGGCAGCCTCATCAAAATTCTTCTGGATCCCTTCCAAATAGTCTACCAGCCGATAACAACCTGTGAGGAGAAAGCAAGAGCTGTTCATGTCTGGGACTGCTGCTCAGCAGTGAAGAGGGTTCAGGTAGCAGACCAGAATGTATCTTTAATATAGGGCCAGCCTCTGTCCTCCTGAGGTATGACAAGGTGGTATCACCACAAAGAATGCAGGTGGTGTTCAGTCATTTCTACAAATGGCATTGTCAGCCTTTAGGCAGAGACTGAGCAATGTACAGACTGGGGAGACCTTGGCCTGTGCACTGACTCCTCCACTTACCAGCTCTTCTGCTCCCTGGCCCAAAGACTCAGTGCTAGCTTTGGAACTTAAGAAGTTCAATAGTAAAACACAAAAAACAAACAGGCCCATGAGCTAGTTTTTGCAGCAGCAAGAAAGGGGTGCTTCGATGACTATACCTCACCTCTCAGTCAGGTTGAGAACATGAAGCCTGAAGAGTAGAAATGGCAGCTACCAAAAGAGTTGTAAATATACTCTTTCTCCTTGGCAGTCTCTAGTCCCAGTGAGCTTTTCAATCACTCCCCTGTCCCTTTTTTTTTTATCCCTCAAAATACCCATCTCTCATTCATTTCAACAAATATTTGAGCATCTAGGTTCATCTATTTACCAAACACTGTTCTAGAGGCTGAGAATAGTCACTTGACCTCCTAAAAATTATATTCTAGAGGAAGGAACACAATAAATAAATAAAGAGGTAAACAAAACGTATTCAGACAGTAATAAATGTTATGACTGAAATAAAACAGAATGACACGATAGTTTGTTGCGCATGTTGGGGGAATGGTTAACATAGATTGGATGATCTGGGAGGGTCTCACTAAGGACTATGATGTCTGAGCTGAGATGTGAATAATGAGACTAAACAAAGTATTAAAGACAATGAAATGAGGAGGGGGCAGAAAGTCCCAGGCACAAGGAATAGTAAATAAAAAGACCTAAAACAAGAAATAAGCTTGATACAAATAAGGTATGTGGTTGGATCAAGAAGGAAAGGGGCAGGAAATGAGAGGAAAGAAGGGACTAGATCACAGGGCCTTGTAGAACATAGGAAGGAATTAGGTTTTTATTCCAAGTCAATGACAAACCACTAAAGGGTTTTAAGAAGGAAACTGACAATTCAATTTGCATTTTTAAAATGTTACCCTAGTATATATGTTTGTATATGCCTGATTGAATATGGAGAAAATGTGTGAGGGGACACACTCTAGCACTGACAACAACAAATGTGTTATTTTTGTTATTTAAATTTTTAATAAATAAATGAGAAGGACAGATTTTAAGGGAATGAGGATAAAAAGAGAGACAAGTTAGAAGGCTATTTCAGGAATTGCAGTAATTATTTCAGTAATCCAGATGAGAGATTATGATGACTTTGAAGGAAATTACTATATTAGTAGCTACAGTAACTACTGCCTCCCCTTAGGCTCTTCTTAGGCTCTTCTGAATCGCCGCAGCCAGCCCTTCTTATAGGCCCACCCTTCTCCACGCCATTGCGCGATATATTCTTCAGAATACACTATCATTAACTCTCCACTGTCTACTGAATAGTCTAAATTCCTTATCCTGGCATTCAAGGCATGACACATTGTGGCCTAGACCTCCTCTTCAATCTTATTTTTGACTACATCTTGACTTTAACTTTCCAAAAGACAGAATTTTCTTCTCCTAACCTCTCTTTTAATCAACATTTGCCTGACCAACCCCAGCAGTCTTTCCCAACCATCCTCTCCTCAGTGGCTCCCATAACTGTGATTTCTCTCTCTGCTCATTATATAGACCAGCCTCAAAGAACAACTCTGGGATCTTTTTAAGCCATCATACTGCAGAGCAACTCTGTGTAGTTGGTTAGCATCAAGAAATAGCTATATCATGTTTTGGAAACTGGACTGCAAGCTATTAGAAGGTAAGGCCAGTGACATTTTTTTTCCTTTATAAAAATAAAGTAGGAAGAAGAAAATCACCCAAAGGTGGCTACTCTGGGTGGCCCTTCTGGACACCACTATCCACGCACGAACTCAAGTCCACTCAATGTTTCCAGAACAAATATGGCACATTCATGCCTCAGGGCCATTCCACAAGCTGTTACTTCTCCCAGGCATAGATTTCCCTTACCTTCTTCAAGGCTTTGTTCAAATGCCACTTTCTCAATGACTCCTGCGACCACTCAATTTTAAATTGCCTTCCTGAACTCTTGACACTGCTCAGTCAGCACTTTTTCCCACTGCACTTATTACTTTCTAATGCACTATTTCATTTATTTCCTTACGTTTATTGTCCAATTCCCTGACCCCCCCAAACACACACACTAAACAGTAAGCTCCATGAAGACAGAGAATTGTATTCGTCCACTGATGTATCCCCAGTCCCTCTGTCCCAAGTGCTCACACTTTTTCCTGGCCTCCAGGCTCTGTCTGGCTGAGCATTCCATCTCAGCGAGCCCAGCAAGTCCTCGTGGAACCCAACCCGCCCCTCCGCACCACACACAAGGTCGTCGGTGTCCCCACAGAGCCGCCCCAACGTGACCCCTGCCCGTGACGCCTTCCAGTGTCCCTCAGAGGTCGCTCACGTGCGCCGTTTGTCCCCCGCCTTCCTTTATGAGCCACGAAGTGTCCCCAGGCCTCGTCGGCGGCGCTCACCGTCCGGGTCCTTCTCACGATAGCATTGATAGTTGCACTCCACCTCCATGTTCTCCAGAAACGACTTCACCTGCTCCTCGTCCTGGAAGTCCACCACGCCCGCCATGGCTCTTGGTCGCCTAGGAGAGATTATCCGGTCCCTCCTACACAGGCCCCGCGCCGCCCTCCCGCCCCACGGTCATGTGAGCCAGGGAGGGGCGGGGCTTGGGCGGGGCTTGGGCGGGCCTTGGGCGGGCCTTGGGCGGGGCGGGCCACTGAGGTCTGCGCGTTTATCTGCTCAATCCCCAAGGCCGGGAGCCGCGAACCTGGGCTTCCCCTCTTTGGCAGTCAAACCTCTTCCTCTGGTCAGCCCATTCCTAAAACTGCAGCACTTTATCTGTGCCAGCTTTGTGTCCTTAAATGATTCTCTGCCTGGAGTCTTTCATCGCTTTATCCGTCCATTCATTTATAAATTCTGTAATCCCTAAGCCCCCACTGTGGGCCTCACCAAGTGCTTGGTTTTTATTAATTCAACAACTAGGAGGTATGGTCCCTGCCTTTAAAGAGCTTGCAGTTTAGTAGTAAGACATTTATTTATGCATTCAGCAAGCATTTTGAGTACCTACTATGTGCCAGATAGAGCTGGATAAACCAATAATACTCCTAAGTCTGTACAAGTGCAATGAGAAGTCTGGCTCATCTTCATAACCACCAGTCCGCCTCCAACATTAATGACCTAAGGAATAGATGACTGTGGGAGATGATGACTGGAACACAGCAGTTGTAGAAGTTGTAGTAATAATTCAGTTATAATAGCTGTTTAAAACGGATTGAACTTTGTTCCAAATTCTAAGTGTTACACAAATTCTCATTTAATTCTCACTATGAGACTCATTGTGATACTATGGGGTAGGTATTATTATATTCCCATTCTGCAGATAAGGTAACCGAAGTACACCGAGGTCAAATAACTTGTCCAAGGTCACACAGGAAGTGAGAAAGTTGTACAGTAAAATTTTTTTTTTAATAAAAGAGTGAATGAGGTACAAGAGGAATGTGTCAAGGAGATGGGAGAGAGGAAAGGAACTTGACCTGTTTTTCTATTTTTCTGCTCAAAATCATCAGTTCTATAAAGCTTAGACTGAACACTTTCCAAAAACAGTCGATTCCTATTCATCTTTGAGTCCCAGCCGGCCCTAGTCTAGAGCCCTCACTGGAGTTCAATCCATGGTTTCCCATCACCTATAGCAATGCTTCCCAAATAACTCTGCTATTAACTTATCCCCAGTGGCATCGGAGAGTGGACTACTTTAAACACTTCCTCATTGGGGAGCAGATTACTGCAACTGGGAAATGTCTTTGAAATCCTAGTTTTATTTTTTTAAAGTCATATGATTTTACGTCTTTCATAGGAAAACATAAGAGCCTTTTAGTAAAATTGAAATTCCAGATCATATGCCACATTTACCTATGGGTTCTCATAACCCTGATTACCTTGGGCAATCCCTCAGTACATATGACCCAGATAGGGAAGCCCTGACCTTAGATTTTGAGCCCACCCTCCTTAGCCTGGCCTTCCTAAGGCCTTGTATAATCTGATTCTAGCCTTATCTGCTGTTTCTGTTCCCCCATACACCACTCAACCTTCTGTTCTCTGAATAAGTCCCAGGTTTGTGTCCCCATTTACTGTTGCTCTTGATGCCTGAACCGTCCTTCTCTACTCAATCAGAGTTCATCTCCTCTGTAAAATCTTCTCAAGTATAACAATCACACACCTCCAAAGCAGATTTAGATGTTTCCACTTCAGTATCCCACACCACTTGGTTTATTCTGGGGTCAAATGTAGTTAAAAAGCACTGGCTTTGGAGAGCAGACAGATCTTAATCAGAATCCACATGTCATGTTTAATAAATTGTGACCTTGAATCAGTTATATTTGTGAGCCTGATTCTTCTTCTGTAATGCAGCTTGTATGGCTGTCAGTAGGATTAAAAGTTCATGTATGCAATGTGCTTAGCAGAGTACCTGGCTCAGTCATTCCTGTTCCAGAAATGTTTCTTGTTATGCCCATAATGGCATAAAATCTGTGTCCTCCACTAGGCTATGAGCTCTATGTCCTTGTGCTGGTCACAGGACCAAGAATAGAGCAAAGCTTGGTGAGGGTGATATAGATAACTAAGATCAAGGAGAGGCCACAAATAATACTTTTTCCTTAATCGTATTTGCTGAGTTGCATGCACTGTATGCAAAATGAGAACACCTGAGCAGTAGAGGGCGATAGAAAGTTGGGGGAAAAGATGAAAGCGAGGCTGAGCCAAGTTATGAAGTCACATATTTTAAAAAGAAATTTAAAGCCATTCAAAAGTTAGCCAGTCTATGGCCATGCTACCCTGAATAAGCTCGATCCCGTCTGATCTCGGAAGCTACGCAGGGTTGGGCATGGTTAGTACTTGGATGTGAGACCACCTAGGAAGACCAGGTGCTATAGGTGTAACAAAATTTAAAAATAAGGGATTGCCTCACCTAAAAAAAATAAAAAGTCGGCTTCTTTTTTTAGTCCTTTCCTTACCTTTGTAGGTTTAGTTTACTTATTCTTATAGATGTTTGCATTTACTTTTTCAACTTATTTGTTTTAATTATTCAAGTAATACATAAATATGTGCTTATTGTAAATTAATCTCATATTTTCAACCAATAACCCTTTTCAATATGCATGATGCAGCTTATAGACACTGTCCATACTGTTGCAGAGAAAATGAAGGTGAGAGAAATTAAGTTATTTACCCTAAAACACACAGTGAGAGGGCCAAAAGAATTCAGGTCTCTTGTAATCCCAGAGTTCACAATGATCATTTCAGGCCCTGAAGGGAAGAGTTCAAGAGCATTATAGCACTCATCTCCTGACTCCATACTTAGATTCAACTAATATTAATTGATTACTAATTTTGAGTTTAGTACTTTAGATACATTATCTCATTTATCCTTCACAATGTTACTTTTAATTCATTCAACAAACATTCTCTGGATGCTTAATAATGACAAGGACTTAAAGGATGCAAAATTGAAAAATGCAAGGTTTCAATAAGAATATGCCTTTTTAGAAGAGGAAATCACTAGTAAATAAACATGATGAGATGCTCCCCTTAATGATAAAAGGAAGGCAAATTAAAAACAGTATGATGTCATTTTTCATCTCTTAGATTAATATCCTTTGTTTGTGAGGGTGCTGAGAAACCAGCATTCCCATATGCTGTTGATGAGACTATAAACTGATGCTTCCTCTTTGGAGAGCAATTTGGTAATATTCATTAACATTTAAAATGTGTTTATATATTGGGGGTGGGGGTGTGGGAGAAAACATTTTCAAACTATCCCACAATGGGCTTGTATCCATAACATATAAATAACTCCTATAACTCAACAGTAAGGAGATAGTGTTTAATAAACGGGCAAATATTTGAGTAGACATTTTATCAAAGAGGTCATATGGATAGGCAACGAACACACAAAAAGACACCCAACATCTGAAAATGCAAATAAATTTTCACTATGAGATACCACTACACAACTACTGCAATGGCTATAATCAAGACAAAGAATACCAAGTGTTGATGAGTATTTTAAAAAACTGGAACTCTTATACATTTCTGTTTGGAATGCAAATGCTGCAGCCACTTTGTATTTTTGGCTTGAATTTTATTTTATTTTGGTAAGAACAGTTACCATGATATCTATTTTGTTAACAGATTTTTAAGTGAACAATATGTTACTGTCGACTATAAGTACAAGGTACAGTGTTATACAGCAGATTTCTAAAGTTTTTTTGTCTTGCTTACCTTAAACTTATGCTCTTGATTAGTAACTCCCCACTTTCCTTCCCTCAGCCCCTGGCAACCACCATTCCACTCTTCAGTCTATGAATTTGACTATTTTACATATCTCAAGAAGTGGAATTAAGCAGTATTTGTCTTTCTATGACTGGTTTGTTTCTCTTAGCACAATGTCCTCAATATTTATCCATGTTGTAGCATACCACAGAATTTTCTTCTTTTTAAGGCTAAATAATATTTTATTGCATCTATATACCACACTTTCTTTATCTATTCACCTATCAATGAACATTTAGTTTGTTTCTACATCTTGGATACTGTGAATAATGACCCAGAAATGGGACTGCTGAGTCATATGTTAATTCTATTTTTAAATTTTTGAAGAATTGCCATACTTTTTCTATAGTGGCTACACCATTTTGCATTCCTATCTCTCCATATCCTCAACACTTGTCTTTTGATATTTTAATAATAGCCATCCTGATAGGTGTGAGGTATTATCTCAGTGTGGTCTGATTTGTATTTTCCTAATGATAGAGCGAGCATCTTTTCTAATACCCATTGGCCATTTGTATATCTTCTTTGGAAAAATGTCCACTCAAGTCCCTAGCTCATTTAAAAATCAGGTTATTAATTTTTTGGTATTGAATTGTAGGAGTTCCTCACATATCCTAGAGATTAACCCCTTATCAGTTATCTGATTTGCAAATATTCCCTTCCATTCTATAGGTTATCTTTTCATTATATTGTTTGTTTTGAAGAGCAGATGCTTTTCAGTTTGAGGTAGCCTTTCTGTTTATTTTTGTTTTTGCTGGTGTCATTAAAATGTGCTTATATCTTTTACCAAAAACTCAACTTGGAATAATGTATCTTACAGAAATTCTTACACAAATAAATATTTGCTGCAGTTTTTGTTGCTGCTTCTGCTGCTATTATAATAGAAACAACAAATATCCAAGAATAGGGGATTTGAATACAATGTAGACATTAAAAAGTGAAATAGGTCTAGTCATTTCAACACTGAAAGGTGTTCAAATTCGTTAAGTGAAAAAAAAAAAGTTGTATAGTGTAACTTTTTTTTCTGCTTAAAAAGTAATCTTTTGTGTAGTTACAGAAGAAAAACAGCCAGAAAAATATATTGAACTGTTACTAGTTAACTATGTACTGGTACTAGTGTACAGGGCACTTCCAGTGTCTGTAGCCATCTTTATTTTTATAATAATCATGTTATTTTCATAAGCAGACAAAATAGTAAAAGAATTTTTTAAAGACAAGCTGTCTTCCCTAGACTTGTTCACTGCTTTATGGGTCATTATAGAATACATATTAATATCTCCATTTTGAAAACAAGATTCAGAGAAGTAAAGTGATTTCTTCAAGGTCACACAGCTCACCAGCCTCTCCATGAGCTGACAGGATCCGCCCAGTGCGGAAAGACGAGATCAATCACGTTTGCTATGAGGTCACTTTAAAGGACTGGGATTGGTGCTCGTGCCTAAATTGAGCGCTCGTTCCTCAGCAGCAGGTGCCACAGCTGGTGGAGGAGGCTCGGTGTTTAGGATTTCCCGGGGTTGCTGCGGGGGAGCCTCTACAGGTTCCATGAGTAACTTCAGCATTAAATGGATTAGTTGTGGAGGCGCCCTGCCCTTCTTGCTGTGGCCAATCCCCTAAGCAGGTACCTGAATAGCCTCTAGCCCTCCCTTCCTGCAGCCCTCCCACGGAAAACAGAGAAAGTCCACGACAGGTGCCAGACCTGCTTAGACTACCCTTTTGGCAGCCTGAATGCACATCGCGTAGTCCCTGCATCACCCGCATGGCTTCGAGCCAGTTCAACGCAATCAGAAACAAGATTCAAGGCAACCTCTACCTCCCTGCCTGCCTTGGAGGCTCTTGGGCTGTGCTTCAATTTGGAGTACTCCTGCTTTATAAAGAAAATGCCCAGGGTTCAGAGAGATGAAGCTTGGCCCAGGGCACACAGAAAGTTAATGACAGAACCATGGATCCCACAGACTCTTCTTTTGGGGCAGCAAGTTGGACGACAATTTTTCCAACTTTATCTTCACCTCCATCTGACAAATGTCCTCCCTCCTCCATGCTTCTAGTTTTCTCTGTGTCCCTTGCTCAGATATCATCATCTGAGGCAGCAAGGTTTACTAAGCATAATAAGGACTTTGGAATCGTAGTAACTTTGGAATTTCACACTTGCTGTGGGACCTTGGACAAATTCAGTTACTTTTCTGGCTTTATTTTCCTTATCTGCCACGGGATATTAATCTCTATGTACCTGATAAGAATAAATTAGAAGTTGGGAGGCAGTTTGTTATAGAGCAGTGGTTTTCAGAGTATGGCCCCTGGGCAAGCAGCGTCAAAATCACCTGGGAATTTGTTAGAAACGAATATTCTTTGTGCCCACTCCAGTTCTACCCATCGAAACTCTGGTGTACAGCAATCTGTGTTTAAAAAAACTTTCCAGGTGATTCTGACACATGCTAAAGTTTGAGAACTACTGGTATACAATAGTCAAAACCATTGGGTTTGGAGTCAGACAATTCTGGGTTCTTCTAAAAGTGTCTTAGTTCTGATTTTTACTATTTAGAAAGCCTCAAGCAGAGCATTTTACCACCTGCTCCTTAGTTTACTCATCTGTGAAATTGGGGTAATAGTCATATCAACATAACAGAGTTGTTCATTCATTCAACAATTTTTAGGGGCTTATTATGTAACAATCACTATTCTAGGTTCTAGAGATATATCAGTGAACAAAACACAAAAATCCTTGCCATCAATGAGTAGTCATTCTAAGGAGATTTTTGAAGATTAATTAAGACAATTATGATAATAAAGTATAAAACTTTGCACAACATTGGTACATATTAAGCACCCAGCAAATGGCAGCTATTATTAATGATGAGAAAAGGGCTTGTAAACATTGAAATGCCATATTAGATTAAGCTGTGAGCTCTCTGAGACTTGTTTGACTTACACTTGTGTCATTAGAATCTAATATAGGGCCTGGTACAGATTAGGGCTCAGTAAATATTTGATAAATGTATGTACAGAAGTCAGAGATTAAAACTGATATCTCTCTTGTCTGAATGGGTTTCCTTTATAATCTGTCTTTAGAGCTGGCATCTCAACAGTAAGCCATAGTCTCCAATAAGCCTTCCTCTTCCCCCTACATATACATATTTCACTCTTTCCAGTTATTGAAAGTTACCCTTTATCCGTATTTGTGTGTTGTGACAAATCCAAAATGTAGTTGGTGTGTGATAAATCTGTATTGTGTGAGCAAATAGATACCTGAAGCAGCATAGAACTATGCTGGAAATAGTACTAGAATAGGGGTCAGGAATCTTCAATTCTAGCTCCTGTTCTGCTACTTCTATATTTTTTGGCCTTGGCTAAGTTCATTTTCTTTTCAGAGCCTCAGTCACCTCATCTGTAAAGAGGGACTCATGATCGCTAGCCTGCCATGATGCTGTAAGGAGATAGACCAACATTAATATCTAAATTCTAAGGATGCTTCATACAACCACTAATGTGTTGCCTGTGTTATCTTCTTATCTTACCTATCCGGAAGAATTGCTGAAAGCAGTGTAGGTGTACATTTTTGTAAACCTTCAAACATTGTAAAAATTAAATAAGATACTATTTCTACTTAGATAATCTACAACTTATAGAGTTTACAGGTTGGAAACAACTAAATCTTTGCTACTGAAAATGTGATCTGCAGCATTGGCATCATTTGATATCTTGGTTGAAATGCAGACTCCTAGGCCCTACCCAGACTTACTGAACCAGAATCTACATTTAAACAAGATCCTCAGGGAATTTGGATGCACAATAAAGTTTGAGACACACTGCTTTAAATCAGACTCATAGTACACGTGCACTGAAAAGATTTTGAAGATCAGCTTCCTCATTTTACAGATGAGTACACTGGGGCTCAGCAATGAAAGTGGTTTGTTTTTCTAAAAAGCAGATACAACCATGTCACTACTATGTTGGAAAACAATGCCCACATCCCATGGCTCAGCATTCAAGGCCCTTTCATCTGGCCCTTGCTTGCCACTCCACTTGATACTTCCCTACCTATATGAGACAAGCCAATCACTCTGACCTTCTCCTCTCCTTTGAACTCCTTAAGATGTTTTCTCTATGTGGGCTTGTCCTTCTTACTTCTCTCTAGCCTCAGTTCAGACTATGACACCCTTGATACCAGCTCAGACATGACACCCACAGTCCTTGTTTAGGACACCTTTCTTTTATTGGTTGACAGTGGGCTGTGGTTAGCCAGCTGTGGTCTCCTCCACCTCCTGAAGCGATAAGGTTTTTATATCTCTTTTATTAGACTGTGAGCTCCTTAAGGGGAGAAATTATGGCTTGGGTCCTCGTACAGAGTCAGGCACTTTGTAAGAGCTCAATTTTTCCCATGTGACTAATGATTTTTAACGTTTCTTCCAGGTCTAACTTTTTGCATGTTGAGACTTTGAGCTCCTAGGGAGCAGGGACTTAATATTCTCTTCCTTCTCCACCTTACTCATGATGCTTCCTGTGCCTGAGCACAGTAGGCACTCATTCACCATCCCGGCTGACTGGTTCAGCTGTTGCAATATAGTCATTACCATATATGTCTGCCACCCTGGTTTACTGCAGCATGCTCAGAAAAGTCCAACTGACCCAACAAGTTACAACACCAAGGATAAGGAAAGGAATCAGGTTTCTGATAAATGATCTCGAGTCTGGGCAGAGATTCAGTGCCTTCTAAAAAAGCTCACAAGATTACAAGATTTCAAGCTGTGACCCTGGGGCCTCCTGTCCCTCCATAAGAACTGATACAAATAGGTGCTCAGTACCTATTTGTGAATAAGTGAACAGGTAAACTAATCTGGACTTCTAAATGTAACTAAATGTTGGCGATCAGAAAAAAAAAAGCAGTGGTTCAGGAAGAAAGTTGTAACCAAATGTCACATAGTGTTAAAGATGAAGTATAAGCTCCTTACCTTTACCCAGAAGCTCTGCTGTAATCTGCCCCAGCCTGCTTTTCCAACTTTTTCTCTTCCCCTACCCTTACAAAAAAGTAGTTTTGCCTCATCCAAAACTACTTTCATGAAACATGTCATCTGGTGTCCTGCTCCAGTGCTTTCATACATGTGGTTCCCTATACCTAGAATACTCTTTCCTCACCTCCTAATTTAGGTAATTCTTATTTGTCTTTCAAAAGCCACATCAGATAGTATCTTTTCTAGGAAGCCTGCTCTGACTCTGACTCTTCAATTGGGCTGGAAGCCTCTTCTGTGCTCTGGTAGATTTCATGCTTCTTCTTTAAAAGTGCTGATATGTATATATATATATATATTTTTTTGCTGTTGTCTATCTTTTCTCCCCATAAGACTTGAGCACCTTGAGGGCAGGGACTGCATCATATTCATTTCTGGGTCCTCAGTGTCCAGCATTTGGCATGATGAAAGGAAGAGGCACATGGTCCAATGGAAAGAATGCAGAGTAAAAAAGTCAGGGAATTTGCCACTTGTAGAATTCCAGGTTTAAGAAGGGCTTTGCAAAGTCTTATTTAATATTTGTTAAAAAATAAATTATTTACATACATATGACTTCCTAAGAAAGGGCTAGGACAGTGAATAGTAGATGACAAGCAAGGATGCCTAGGGAAGTAGAATTTACACACACACACACACCGTCCATGGCAGATGCCTCATTTGTAGTACCTAGACAGATAACCCTCTACAGAAGGGTACCCTGGAGGCAATTCTCCAATAGTCTGATTGGGATGACTGTTCCAAACTACCTATCACTTCTTCCTTTCTCCCACCCCACCCTGATAGAAAGTGGCAGAAGATCAAGATCTCAGGTATGAGATCTGGATCAGTTACCAGGCCTGGGAGTCAAGTTAATTTTATAATTTGCAGAAAGTCACTCCTCTTTCCAAACTTTAGTTTACAGTTTCTGTAAAATAGGGTTAGAAATATCTAGCTTGCAGGATTGGCAGGAGGATTTTATAATAATAGTTGTAATTATATAACACTTATATCCCACCACAGCCTGTTCTAAGAATTCTAAATATATAATAACTTAATTAATCTTCATTAGAACTCTATGAGGTAAATATAATTTGTGTATCAATTTTATACATAAAGAAACAGACACAGACATGTCATATAACTCTTCCAAGATCATACAGCTACTAAGTATGGAGCTAGGAGTGAAACCCAGACAGATTGGCTTGCTCCAGAGTCTATGCTCTTGACAGGTATTATAGTCTGTATTGCCTCTTCAATAATATAATTCTGTGAGAGTGAAGGTGTCTAGTCCATAGTAGTGCATAACAAATATTGAGAATAAGAAAGGTAACCTAGAGACTGTAGTTGATGAGATGGCCCCAAATGAATCAATATTAATACATTATTAATATTACTCCTTTTAAAATGTCTTATTTTCAATCATTACATACTTCTGTGATTAGAAAAAGTTTTTCTGTATGAGTAGTCTGGCCTATTTTAAGATGCCCTAAAGGTAAGCTGGCTTTGCCTTCTCCTGAGGAACTGGAACAAGTTCTTAGCACTTTAGCCAGAGGGCATCTGAGGGACATGAAGCTTCCATGATATTAATTCCTCCAGTCAGGCCATATTCTGGGCCCAGAAGACAGAGCTAAATTGAATACAGTCAATGCTCTCAAGGATCTCACAGCCTAGTTGGGGAAATAAGCAAAAGACACAACCTCAATATAATACTGTTGTGGAGAGAAGTTCATAAGGGATATCTAACTTAATTATGGAGGGATTAATCAGGAAAGGGCTTTCAGAAGAGGAGACACATGAGTCTGGTATCAAAGGGCAATTGGAAGACATGTTTTAAAAAAAGCAAGAAGGGTTTCTTGGCAGATAGAATGCTATGAGTAAATGTACAGTGACTTCAAATAGCAATGTATATTCTAAGAACTATCAGTGGTTCAGTATGGCCAGAACAGAGCTAGGACATATGGAATGGAAGTGTTGTTGCCCAAGGCATAGACAGAGGCTAGGTGGGGAAGTGCCATCTAGTGGGGAAGTGTCAAATTAAGGGGTTTGGTCTTATCCTGTAGGAGATGTAGAGCCACTGAAAAGTTCCAAATAGGATTGTAATATGGATTAGAAAGATAATTTTGGTAGCAAAAAGGGATTGAATAATAGACTTAACACTTAAAACATGAAAAGATGTTCAATATCATTGGTCACCAGGGAAATGCAAATTAAAACCGCAATGAAGTACCATTTTACACCCATTGGAATACCTATAATAAAAAAGATGGACGATAACAAATGTTGGTAAGGATGTAAAGACATTGGAACCCTCATACATTACTGAAAGGAATGTGACATGGTGCAGCTGCTTTGGAGGATGGTTTGGCAGTTCATCAAAAAGTTAAATATAGAGTTATCATATTTCTCAGCAATTCTACTCCTAGTTATTTACCCAAGAGAAATAAAGATATACTTTCACATAAAACCTCTTACATCATATTCATAATAGCCTCCAAATGGAAACAACCCAAATGTCCATCAGCTGATGAATGAATAAACAAAATATGGTACATTCATACTATGGAATATTATTTAGCCATAAAAAGGAACGAAGTCCTGATATATACTACATGAATGAAGCCCAGACACAAAAGACCACATATCAGATGATACCATTTATAAGAAATGCTAAAAAAAAATACTCTGAGTAGCCAAATACATAGAGATAGAATATAGATTAGTGGTTGCCAGGGGCTCAGATAGGAAGAAATGGGGAATAACTGCTATTGGGTACAGGTCTCTGGAATTAGTGGTGATGGCTGCACAATTTTGTGAATATATTAAAAACCACTGAATTATACACACAAGGGAACTCACACCCCTGGAGGTTCATGAAGACTTTCCAGGAGTAATACATCCTTAACTTTTTTGCATACATTCTTTCCTAAAATTAATCTGCCTGGTAACGTGCCTTTTATCTCTCCTCTTTCATAGTAGCATTTCTCTAACCTTCAAAGGAAACATATACCTCTAACCTATTCTGAATATTAATATGAGAGTATTGCCCTGGAACACCATGAAAGGGAGAGTTTGAATATGCAGAGTTTAAGGCAGGTCCCAGGACAGCAAAGCAAGAAATAAAAAGTAGATGTCAAATTAAAAATGTGTGAGGAGGACCATATTTTCTCAAAATTCTTCTGGAGTGTAACAGAGGACAAAGCCTAGAATTAGTTTTATCTTAGAATCATCTGGGGTTCTTAAAATTTAAAACTCCAGTTCTTGTGGTACATCCAGACAATGAAATGTTATTCAGCACCAAAAAGAAATGAGCTGTCAAGACATGAAGAGACATCAATGAAACTTAAATGCTTATCATCTCTACTAAGTAAGAGAAGCCTATCTGAAAAGGCTCTGTACTGTATGATTCAAACTATATAACATTCTAGAAAAGGCAAAACTATGGAGCCATTAAAAAAGATCAGCGATTGCCAGGGACTTGAGGGGAGGGAGAGATGAATATGGGAAACAGTTTTTAGGGCAGTGAAACTACTCTGCAGGATACTATAATGGTGCATACACATCATTATACATTTGTCCAAACCCATAGAATAAATAACACTAGTGTGAACCCTGTGGACTTTAGGTGATTATGATGTGTCAATTTAAGTTCATCAATGTAACAGATGCACCACTTTGGTACATCTAGTGTGGGATTTTGATAATGGAGGAGTCTATGGATGTGTGGAGGCAGGAGATATTTTGGAAATCTCTGTACTTTCCTCTTAATTTTAAAACTTTCCTTAAAAAAAAAAGTCTTAAAAAAGAAAAACTCTTGTCCTGGAGCCCCAGCCCAATCTGGTTAAATTAGATTATTTGGGTAGTGGACTAAAACTGTGTAGATTTGAAAACTTTCTAGATGATTAGATGATTCTAATATGAAATCAGGATTGAGAACCACTGATCTGGAGGAGGAATACTGCAACTTAAACACAGGCACTGGTGATAGGAGTATCAAGGAGAAGGGAAAACATTTGAGGAATCACCCATAGATTCTTGGTCTGGGAAGGGCTTTGCAAGTCTTACTGTCTGTTGAAAAATAAGTTACTACCTTACATATGACCCCCTAGGAGGTAAAATTAGTAGAACTGGGGTGATTTTTTAATTATAAGGAGTGAATGAGAGGAAAGTGTCAAGATGACCCCTAGGGGGTCATCTGCAGGCATCTGCTCCTGAGACAGGGAACACAAGAAGGGGGAAAAGTTTTGGGGAAAGACAAGGAATCAGTTTTTGAATCTGTTGCTATGAGGTACCAGTGAGACATCCAGGTGGAATCTGCATTTAGCAATATATGTGGAGATCAGAAGCCTGGGAGAAAGATTTGGGAGAAAAATTTTGGATCCATCAGAATGTAAGGCAGGCCTCTCCCTAAAGCCATCAGAGAATTTGTCACCATGCAAGGAAAGCACAGAGAATACAAAGATAGAAACACTGTGATGCCCATGCAGGATGTTTTCAGACTTCAGATATGAATGAGTTTCAAGTTCGACAAGATGGGGACGTGGGAATGAATGGCTGAAGTGGAAAGGAGAGTCATTAGAATTGAGGTCAAGGAGCAGAGAGGCCAGAGAACTAGACTGAGGTGAATATTGAAGCCACCCAAGTTGTAGAATTGCAATAGCCCGGTGGCTCTTAGACCTTTGCATGGATCAGAATTAGCTGGAAGGTTGTTAAAACACAGCTTTCTGGGTCCTACACTCAGAGTTGCTGATTCAGCTGGTCTTGGTGGCCCAAGAATTTGTATTTCTAACAACTTTCCAAGTGATGCTAATACTGGGGACCACACTTTGATATTTGCTGCAATAAAGTGAAGACTGGGTCAGATGCCAAGGTCTTCTGTGAATGCGTTTAGTGGATAAGAGCAACAAAGAGGGAGGGATACTAGTCATAAAAAGGTGAGTGAGTATGTGGCCCTGACACCTCATGGTCAGTTCTTTGTCCACCTTGGGCACAAACTGTTCCTTGCCCTCTATATTAGAAGTTTGGACAGCCTTTATCTACCTTCCTTGATTTAAAGTTGTTTTTGTTTGTTTGTTTTTTGCATATCATAAATGCATTTTATTTTTATTTGAAAACAAATTTTTAGACAAATGATTTTAGTATATAAATTTGAGTTTTAAAGTTTTAAGCATCCTAGGGCTTCTATTCCTTGTTCTGTGGAATACACTTCACCTTGATGTTTGAATCAGAAATAGCTAAAGGAACCTTAATGCTAAACCAGCAACTTCAGGGTGAAAAAGAAGACTGAACTACCAAACTGCTTTCTACATCTAGAGGTTTCACTGTGTGTTGGAAAATGAAGAAAAAAGAAAGAAAACACTACAGAGGCCATTAATAAATTAGGTGAATAAGAGCAGGCAGATTTCTCAAACTCACTCTCTTTCTCACATTTATTTTGTGCCTTTATGCAACTCTCTAATACACATTCTATAAGATTTTGGAGATAACTTTATCTATGTACATTAAAAGTCAGGAAAATACAGTAAGAATTTGTAACATAAAGTGGAGCATGATAACACATAATCTTACTGGAGCCCTCTGCTTCAGCCTGATCGTGTAAGAAGATTTATTTTACATCATTGTACTTATAGGTCTAAGGAGTTTGTTTCCTTTCTATATGCACCCTCTGTTCGTTGTTCCTTTTAATTAAGGCAAGACAAGAAGATACTTAATTGATTTTTTAATCCACATTTCTCTTCTCTGAAAACATAATTTCTGATTCAACAGTCAGGAGTTTTCCCCAGCTTCCTCATGAGGTCTTGGAGCCATAATATGAACAGTATTTCCCAAGCACACACCGATTTCTCAGTTCTTGTGGCTCATGTTAAATATTAGCTACTCTTTGTCTACCCTAGAGGCATAGGTACTTAGAGAAATCAAGACTCTGACTATATAAATACAGAGCCAGAATGTTAGAACTGGTAGAGACCTTGGAGGTCACTCTTCCTGATGACTCATCCCCTCAGGACATTTTACAGATGATCAAAGGAATGATTTGCCCAAGGCCACAACATCTCAGGGACCAAATGGCCTTAATTAAAGGTATCAAATCCCACCTTCCCAGTGTCAGAGCCAGGGACTAAAATCAATCTTCTGACTCCCAATAGAGTGCTACTCAGTTTCATCTTAGACAGTACACTTGTGCCTCAGCAGCAGTCCAGAGAGGTGTAGAACCCTTCTGTTTTTCTGCTCAAATTGTCCTTGTTTGCCTTCTGGCATTTGACAGAAGATTCTAGGAAGGAACTATAGAGTAGGAGATTGGTTCTCCTAGTGTCTTCCTGGACCAACATTATCAGCTTCTTTCTGAGAATGTGCTAGTAATGCAAAACTTTGAGCCTCAACCTTGACCTAATGGATCAGAAACTCTGGGAAAGGGACTTGGCAAAACTGCTTTAGCAAGTGCTGGAGCTGATTCTGATAGACACTAACGTTGATGATGGATTGTAGTAAAAAATTCTACATTAGAAGGATCTACTCACTTGATCCTTCCTATCCTAGAGGAAAATTCCAGTCCTCTCCAAGGCTGGGAGGTAATGGAATGAGCTCTGGGGTCAGATTTAGCTCTTCCATGACTGACTTGTGAGGTTTCCTGCCTGAGCCTATGTTTTCTTATCTGTCAAATGGGATAATAACCCCTTTACCAGCCCTAGGGGATTGTTGTGAGGATTAAATATGAAGATGGCTGATAAACTATTTCCCTAAAAAACTGTCTGCTGTGACTTTGTGATGAATTGTTATACTTAGTATCTGGACTGCCCTTAAAAAATCTCTTTGATACTGCCTACCTCTAGACCGGGAATAGCTAGCCAACCAACCAGGGTGAACTTCTCTAATAGACGATGCTTATTGGAAATTTTTACCTTGAGTCTTGGGTTCCAATGGTTGGGATGGAACTCAGTAGCTCATGCTCAGGAGTAGTCAGCTGAAATTTCATCATATTGAGTAAGATCGTTTTTCCTCTTATTAAATTGCTAAGGAGGAGCTTGTTTATTTTTAACTGGGAGTTTTTTCACTATCCAACAAAAGACAGTGGACTTTTAGAATGGTGCCCTCCCTTAAAGATTCAGGGCACTGAATATTAAAACAGAAAATCCTGCCTTGGAAATAAGTGAGTTATATTGAAATTCATACTTCTATACTTTTGCCTTTTCCCGTTTAACTTTCTTGAACCACTGACTTTTAAAATTAGAAAGAATCTACAACAACAAAAATAATAAATAAAATAAAATTAGAAGGAATCTGAAGTCTTCAAAACCATTTTTTTAAATGCCAGTTTATTTTTTTCATAGTATATGTACATAATTTTTTTAACATTTTATTTTTTTATTTTCCCCCTCTCCCCTCCCCCCGTCTTCTGGTTACCACTAGTCCATTGTCCATGTCTATGAGTCTCTGTTTGTCCTGTTCATTTGTTGCTTTTAGGTTTATATCCCACATATGTGATTTTATGTGATTTTCTGTCTGGCTTATTTTGCTTAGTATGATTATTTCAAGATTCATCCATGTTGTCGCAAATGGCAGTATTTCATCTCTTCTTATGGCTGAGTAATGTTCCATTGTATATACGTAGCACAGCTTCTTTAGCCAATCATCTATCGTAGGACACTTTGGTTGTTTCCATGTCCTGGCCACTGTGAATAATGCTGCTATGAACATCAGTGTGCAAATATCTTTTCGGATATGAGTTTTTAAGTCTTTGGGGTAAATACCCAGTAGAGGGATTGCTGGATCATATGGTAAATCAATTTTTAGTTTTTGAGGAACCCCCATACCACTTTCCATGGTGGCTGTACCAATTTGCAGTCCCACCAGCAGTGTATGAGGGTTTCTTTATCTCCACATCCTCTCCAACATTTGTAATTACTTGTCCTGTTGATTATAGCCATTCTAATAGGTATGAGCTGGTAATTCATTGTAGTTTTGATTTGCATTTCCTTAATAGCTAGTAATGTTGAACATCTTTTCATATATTTGTTGGCCATTTGTATGTCCTCTAGGGAGAAATGTTTGTTCAGGTCCTCTGACCATTTTTTGATTGGATTGTTTGTTTTCTTTGTTGTTATTGAGTCATATGAATTCTTTATATATTTTGGATATTAGTCCCTTATTAGAGGTGTTGCTTGCAAATATATTTTCCCATTCGGATGGTTGTTTCTTTACCTTGTTAATGGTTTCTTTTTTTGAGCAAAAGCTTTTAAGTTTGATGTAGTCCCATTTATTTATTTTTGCTCTTACTTCTCTTGCCTTTGAGGCCAAATTCATAAAATCCTCTTTAAGTCCAAGGTTCTTAAGTTTAGTTTCTATGTTTTCTTCTATGTATTTTATTGTTTCAGGTCTTATATTCAGGTCCTTAATCCATTCTGAGTTAATTCTGGTGTGTGGTGATAGACAACAGTCTAGTTTCATTCTTTTGCAGGTGGCTTTCCAGTTTTCCCAGCACCACTAATCAAAGAGACTTTCTTTTCTCCACTGTATATTTTTGGCATTTTTGTAAAAAATTATTTGCCCATATAAATAGGGATTTACTTCTGGACTTTTGATTCTGTTCCACTTGTCCATGTGTCTATTTTTCTGTCAATACCATACCATTTTGATTACTGTCACTTTGTAGTATAATTTGAAGTTGGGCACAGTGATGCCTCCAATGTTGTTATTTTTTCTCAGGATGGCTTTGGTAATTCGGGGTCTTTTGTGCTTCCATACAAATCCGATGATTTTTTGTTCTATTTTTTTAAAAAATGCTGATGGGATTTTGATGAGGATTGCATTTAATCTGTATAATGCTTTAATTTAAGTAATATGGTCATTTTAACTATGTTGATTCTTCCAATCCAAGAACATGGACTATCTTTCCATTTTTTTGTATCTTTCATTTCTTTTAATAGGGTCTTATAGTTTTCATTATATAGGTCCTTCATATGTTGTGTTAGATTTATTTCTAGGTATTTTATTATTTTTTTTGTTGCAATTGCAAAAGGAATTACTTTTTCCACTTCTTTTTCTGACACTTTGTTATTAGAGTATAGGAACGCTATGGATTTTTGAACATTGATTTT
This sequence comes from Macroglossus sobrinus, assembly GCA_004027375.1. Classification (NCBI taxonomy): domain Eukaryota; kingdom Metazoa; phylum Chordata; class Mammalia; order Chiroptera; family Pteropodidae; genus Macroglossus; species Macroglossus sobrinus. The sequence goes on along the minus strand of PVKZ01001021.1, from coordinate 203,396 downwards.
GTATCCAGAAACTTTACTATATTTGCTTGTTATTTCTAGTAATGTTCTTGTGGAGTCTATATAGAGAATCATGTCATCTGCAAATAGTGACAGTTTGACTTCTTCATTTCCTATTTGGATGCCTTTTATATCTTTTTCTTGCCTGATTGCACCCGCTAGGACCTCCAATGTTATATTGAATAACAGTGGCATCAAATTCATTTTTAACTCCTTATAGAACTCCTGTCTATTGTATCCCCAACATTTTGTCAATAGACCCCTTTTCATACATCTCTGGTGACCAGGAGTTTACTGCCTCATAAGTAACCCATTGCATGTGAGATAGTTCTTGCTCTTAGAATGCTCTTCCCTTTGTTGAACTGAAATCTATCTTCCTATCCTCTCTTTGCCTCTAGCTTTACATTCTAGAACAAAATAGAATTGATATTCTCTTTATAATAATAATTAAAGCTATTATTCAAGATTATGAAGGAATCTTCCAATTTCTGTATAAACAATTGAGTTTCTGGAGAAATGAATTGTTATAATCCCTGAATACCAAAGGCCATAAGCTTCAACAGCAGGAATTTTTAAAGGAGACAAGTGTTTTGAGATTGCAGAGCACTGAATTGACCATTATATCAGTTTATATAGGTAAGAGACAAGAATGGTGTATAATTGTACACCATTTATCATTGAATTTAAGTTAAAGCTATACTGTCTCTGAACACATTGTTGAGGACCTTGCCTTTTCACTTAATAGATCTTAAAATTATCAGTATACAAAGAACTGTTTCATTCTTTTTTATGGCTATAGAGTATACATTGTAGAAATACAGTTATTTGACCTGTTTATTAATAAATGTTTCCAATCCCTTGCTACTACATACAAAGATTAAATTTTTAGTGGTGAAATTTCTGAGTCAAAGGGAATGTCCATTTAAAATTTTGTTAAATACCACCACCAAATTGTCCTCCATAGAAGTTTTCCAATTTACATTCCCACAAACAAATAGGAGAGTACCTGTTTAACTTCCCCTCACCACACGGTGTCTTATTAATCTTGTAGATCTTTGTCAGTGTGATAGATAAAAAATAATACTTCAAAGAAATTCTAATTTGCATTTCTCTTTTTATGGGTAGGAGCGAACATTTAAGAACAATTTCTATTTCTTTTTGTGTGAACTATTAGTTCACGTCTTTTGTATGTATTTCTGCTTGGGTTTTGTTCTTATTGATTTTAGCTCTGTACATAAATATAAAAATTACCAATTTTCCTATGATGTAAAATGCCAGCATATGTTTATAGTTATTTATCATCTTACTTATCTGAAGGTGACTTTTGCCCTACAGATTTTTTTTATGTGTAGTTGAATTTAATTTATCAGTCTTTTTTAGCATCTAGGTTTTGTTGTGTGCCCTGTGCTTTAAAATATTTTCCACACTTTGATATTATATAAACTTCTCCCATGATTCTTCAACTATTTTTTACATTTAAATTTTTGATGTATTTGAAATGTATCTTGGTGAATAGTGTGAAATGCGGACCCAACTTAAATTTTTCTAGACAGCTATCCAGTTATTCTAACACCAAATATAACTCTTTTTTTTTTTTTTTACTGACTTGAAATTAAATTCCTAAGTACATTTCTAAGTGGATGTATTTTTGGACTTTCTATTCTGTCTCATTGTTTACAAATGAACTGTGGATCTATTCTTTCTTGATGACAAAACCATGATTTTTTTATTTTATGGTGATTTTTCTCCAGTTCACAGAAGGTGATCTCCAGATCAGACAGAGAGTAAATCATGATTAGTCTAAGCTACTATTGGTGGTCTAATTCCTTTTTGCTATTTATTGGTTTATTCTTGGCCAATAGGACTTGAAGAAAGTTTATTGGGTGGCTGCTAGGAATAAATCTGTTATACATACAAAATAAAATGTTTAGCTGTCAGTGAACATATAAGTCTGGAATTCAGAAGAGAGGTCTAGAATGGAGATATAATTTGGGAGATTATCATTACATAGATTATATATACAGTAATGTGATGAGATAAGACTATCAAGGAGTGAGCATAAATGGAAAAGATTAAAATGTCGAAGTATTGATTGGAGCACTGCAGTATTCAGAGGTCAGAGAAATGTGGAGAAGCCAAGAGCAGCCAGTAAGATAGAACTAGGGGAAAGAAGTGTCATGGTAGTCAAGGAGGAGAAAATAATCAGCTGTATCTAGTGCTCTTGGCTGGTCAAGTAACACTGAGAATTGAATGTTGTTAATAAATGGACATCACCAGTGACCTTGACAAGAACATTTCAGCAGTGTGGTGAAGATGAAAGATTAACTGAACAGGGTCTCATAGCAACTGGGAAAAAGGATGTCAAGACATTGTGTATAGCAAAGTTCACCTTTGTGAGACATTTTGCTGTAAAGGACAGCAGAGAAATGGAGTAGTAGTTGAAGGGTCAAGCTGGGTCAAAAGAAAAGTATTTTTTAATTTTTGAGGTGGAACAAATAAATTCATATTGGTATGTCAACAGAAAAGAAAGACAGAAAAATAATTATGTAGAAGAGAGGAAGAATTGTTGGATAGATGTCTTTGAGAAAATGGAACAGTATGGGACCTAGCACGGTGCTACTCGAAGTGTGATCTGTGAACTAGTAATGGTCTAGGAACAGCTTGTCACCAGGTGGCAGAAATAATTTGACCAAAAAAATTTATGTCTGTTGGGTCTAATAATAAAAACATTTGACCTACAGTAGTCAAATTCATAGAGACAGAAGGTAGATGGTGGTTGTCCGGGGCTGCAGGGAGGAGGCAATAAGGAGTTATTGTTTAATGGACACAGAGTTTCAGTTTTACAAGATGAAGAGAGTTCTAGAGTTTCATGGTGGTGATGGCACCACAGTAATGCCATTAAACTGTATAATTAAAAATGGTTACAATGGTAAAACAATCTGGGATAACATTTTGGATGTCTGTTTTTAAATTTGATTTTCTAGTAATTTATTGTATTTTACAGAAATGTAGGTTTGTGACTAATTGTGAATAAAAAAAAACCAAACCCCAAATATTTTGAGAAAAACAAGAAGATCTGGCCTCTGCCAAAAGAAAAATCATTAGTAGTAAGGAAAGGAAGGCAGAGGACAGGAGCAGAGTTACAGGCAGAGCAGACTTAGGTAGTTGGTAGTTGAAAGTACTAGTGGCTGGTAGGAAATTATAGATTATAGATGTTCTCTTTTTCTGCCTCATTTTCTCAATGAATTGATAGTAAAATCATCAATTAATTGAGGATAAGGGAGGAAGGTTTGAAGAGAGAGATGTTAAATAGTTATTTAGTAGGGTGAAAGAGTGTATAAATCTGAAGAGATGTAGTATAGCCAAGCTTTAGGGGCCAGTTTGAGGATAACGATATCATTCAGTATGGTTCTGGGTTTTTCTCCATTCTCCTCTGACCCCGTTTTGCTACAGGTTCAAGATTAGAGTTTTGTCAGTTGAATACAAGGAAAGGAAAGCCAAACTGGAGAAGTGAAGAACGATTTTCATGATGGACCATAGAATCTAAGTTGTTCAAGGAAAGAATAGTGAAAAAGAGGTAGCAGGATTAGTGGGTTTTGAGTCTTGATGGAGTTGAAGAATTTTTGGAGCTAGGTTTTAGAAGAGAGCTAGAATGGAAGGATTTTGTGGGACAGTTGAATGATTAAAATTGAGATTAAGGAGGGGTTACAATTTTTGGTTAATGAGATCTAAGGTGTTAGCATGGAAATGAGAGGCTGAAGAAAGGGTTATCCCTGGAGGAGACGAACCTGAAAGGACAGAGAATTGGAAAAATTATCTAAGAGAACTGAAATTATCAAGAATTATGACAATAGTAATGAATGACAGTGAACTAGACCACAGGGGTCTATAGGTAACTGGAACGAGTGAGTGTTCTAGTCTACCGTTATGATGTAATATACAAAGCTCTTAATTTTTAAAAGGATAGGATTTGAAGTGGGTATGACTTAAGAATCCAGGAGGGAGAGAAGGTGCAGCGGGGGGTTGAGACTCCATCGCTGAGTCTGCGCAGTGAGAGTAGAGGCGGGGCCAAGCTCAGGCTCGAGAGCGGGGGCGGGGCCTCACGGGGGGGCGGAGTCAGTGTTGCGAGCCCGGCTGCGGCTGAGGCTGCTGGACTTCAGCTTCTGAGAGAAGGAGGCCGAGGCCTGGGCCAAGCCCGGAGCGGCCGCTCGCTGGAGCCTCCTGGAGCCCCCGCGCCGGCTCAACCTGGGGGCGGGCTCAGGCCCAGCCCGCCGCCGAGCCCAGGACAGAGGCTACATGCCCGAGGACCAGGCCGGCACAGCCATGGTGAGGGAGCAAGGCCTGCTTGAACCGCAGCCGCCTGCCACCCGGGTCCCCGCAGCCTCCCCCTCCCTAGCTCTGGTTGCCCTCTCTGCGCCCTGCCTGTACCTCACCTCCTTGTTATCGCCCCCTAGGTGGCCCGCTCCTCCTTCCCAATGATCCCCGGCCACCTGCTGGGGCGACGCAACCCCTCATCTCCTTCCCGGTGACACCCTTTTTTTAATCACCACCAGTGACAGCCCTTTTCGCGTTCCCCTTCGCCGCCCCCTCCTTGTCCTTTAACCCGACCTTTTTTTCTCCTCCTACCATTTTACCTTTTTCTCTTATTTGGGTTCTCTACTCCTTCCCTCTTTCCCTATTTTTCGTTCCTGCTCTTTGCTGTGGCTTTTTACCCCTTTTCACCATTTTATCTCCACTACGTCCTCCTTTTCCTATCATTTCTCCCCTTCGTCCTTTGCCGCCCACATTTCCTCTCCCCTTTATCGGCCGTCCTCCGCCCCCCGCGTTCTCCCCCCTCCCCCGCCCACTCTCCCCGCTCTCCCAGCTGCCCCCATTTCCTTCTATGGGCTTTATGGGTCTAAGCAGGAACAATTTGAGGGCGATTGTTTCCCAGGAGCTGTAGGGAGGGCAGACAGGGATTCGTTGGCTTTCTTCCTTTTCTTTTTGTAGAGAGGAAGCGGGGAGATTGGAGGTATTGGAGAGAGCCTCGAAGCCTTATTACCTGGTGTCACTGTAAATCTGACTGATAGTGTGTTTTTAGAGTGATGGAGTGAGGCCAGCATGCATACTGTGACTTTATGAAATATTTAGTCTTTTGACAAATAATTAAAAATGTTTTGGAATGTATTTTGAGCATCTTTTAAAGTAGAAGTACAGTTTTGGAAATTTAAGAATATTCATTTACAGGCTTGGCTATTACTCAGAACAAATGGTTTGTTTTTGTTGGGAGGCAGAGACCAGGGCTTCTGAAGACTGAATCAGCTTGGCAGTCTAATTGTGACAGTTCACTTCAGTACCTTATAATACCTTCATTTGTTTTGCCCTCTCTTTCTTGAGTTGGAAGACACTTATATTTGCAAATTGTCTCTTTCCTGGTTCAGAATAGGTTAAGGCTTCAGTTGGTTTTTCATTGAGTTGGGTCACGCATAGTTTGCAGTATATTTAATGAACACATTTCTCCATCATATACAGCAGTTTAAATTTTGTTCTCTGAGAGGAAGAAGACATTCTGATCAAATCTAAGTCCTGGTAATCAATCATGTTGTCCTGCCCTGGAGGTTAGTTAATTTCTATTTTTTCCCCATCTGTTTTTTAGGAAAGTTGTTTATAATAAAATACTTTAATCTTTGAACTTTCCCTAACTCACTGACTCTGCATTTTAGGGTTGTCATTCTCCTGTGTCTGCCTCCCCAACAACTCTTCACATTTACAATCCATCACATTATCATTGTATATTAACCTGTTTTCTCTCCCTGAGATATGACTTCTAGGCAGAAACTATGCCTTACTATATTCCTGTTATTGCTAGTGCCTAGGCCAACTAGGTAATTGAATGATTCGCTTTATGGTCTCATTTTCCTATCTGACAAGTATAATCTTAAACTGAAATTTGAGGCAACTAGTGGACTACTCAGAAAGACTGAGTTTGAGAATCTCATTTTTGGTGCAAAATGGAAATTCAGTAAGATATGATGATTTTCTCTTTAGAATAAAGGGCTGTCCTAGATAAGACATCAAATGCCTATATTTTTGGAAGTGTTGGCCCTCCCATTGAAAATGAATGTATGAGTAGGGAGGGAGATGTTATGAACCCCTTTTTGAGTATTTAGGATTCAGAAGTATCATTTGAGCTGGACCTGAGAAATGAACAGGATTTTATGTAGATCATTTTGGGAAGGGGAAGAATGCTTTGTTGTGAATGTGAGTAGAAAATTGTATTGTAGGTAGTAGGATTACCTTTATATATCATGGCGGGAGGGATGCAGGAATGAGCATGTGTAGTAGGAAATGAGACTAGAAAGATGTATTAGGCATGATTATGGTTTAGACTTTGCCTACAACTAACTTGAATTTTCCTTACTTCTTAAATCACACATACATACATACAGTAGTTAGAGTACATATGAGAGAAGTGAAGGGGAGTTAAAATATTAGCTTATTATGCGCTGAGAATTATCTGTAGAGGTTAATTTTTAAAAATTTCCTTATGCAATTGTGTAGTAGGCACTCAGTAAATAGAGTTGAATATTATCGTAAAACTTTTTGTATTTTGTATTTTCCAATTTTTCTGTTATTTTGTGTTTTGAATGCAGTCATCTGCCACTTAATGATGGGGATATATTCTGAGAAATGCATCATGAGGTGATTTTGTTGTTGTTCGAACATCATAGAGTTCACTTACACAAACTGAGTGGTATAGCCTAGCACATACCTAGGTTATATGGTATACAATCGTTGTATATGTGGTCATTGACTGAAATGTTGTTATGCAGTGTATGCAGTTGAGATGCCTACCTGGAGGGATTATAGGCCACCATTTTCAGAGTAGGGCCTGAGACTGTATTTCTAGCAAGTAACCCATGTTGTGCTGATGTTCCCTGTGTGTGAACCACAATTGGAGAACCACTGGTCTGAGATATAGTCCATACTTTTTATTCATCTAACAGTTTTGAGTGCCATTGACTGTTGGCATTGGGATATTAATAATAATAAAACAGTTGTGGTCGCTGCCTTTTTATATCTTATGTATATAAAGACATCAAGCAAAAAAAGAGTAATTTTAAATGTGAAGAGTACTAAGAAAGGAAAAGTTGTGGGCTCATGGTATGGTATAGTCAGGGATGGCTTCCTAGAGGATCTTACTTTCAAGAAGAAAACTGAAGGATTAAATTATAGGAGTTATGTTGTGGAAAACCAAATAGAAGGAATAGCATATATGAGTGACCTGTGGTGGTACTCTGTCATGCCTGTTTAACTGTGCATATCCTGGATATTCAGTTCAAGAAAACTTCATCTGCCCTGCCTGCTCCTTAAAAAACCCTAGTCACCCAACCTCTTTATATAATCCTCTTTCATAAAAAATATATATCAATTGTAATTTTATATTTCTTGCTGTGTTTCTTTGGTTAATATCTGCCTCCAGTCTCAGACTGTAAAAATCATTTGACCAGCTGCTAAGGGCCATGTGATATTCTGGGCACTGAAGTTAGTTATTTATTGAACGTGGCTGTATAGGCCCTGTTTTAAGTGATTTACGTATTTTATCTCATTTAATCTTCATAGCAATCCAGTAAGATAAGTACTAGCTCTATGAAAGTAGATACCATGTTTACTTTGCTCATCACTGACTCTTTAACACCTACATAGTACCTGGTGTATAAGTACTCAGTCAATATTTGTTGAATAAATGAATGACTTTGGGGACGATTAGAAAGTCAGGGAGGCTTGGTTGAGAAGGGGACATTTGAGCTGGGGGTTTTAACAAGTGGGGTTTTATTGGGTAAGAGTTTGGAAAGGAAAGCCATTTTTGGCTAAGGTACCAGCTTCAGCATAGAAGCTGAGACAGAAGTAGCCATGATGTAGTCTGGGAAATGTATGAGGGTGCAGTAAGGGATGAGACTAGGTGAGCCTAAGGTCATATCATGGAGGACCCTGAAGCATAGGTTAAGGAGTTTTGGCCTCATTGAAAAGACCCTTAGTACCTTGATAGGTGTGTGTGTGTGTGTGGGGGGGGAGGGACAGGGGATGTAGGAATGTCATAATTAAGAGATTTGGAGGATGGTCACTTTAAATCAATATGAAACATAGTTTGAAATGGGAAGAGCTGTTTTACTAGTCAGGGTGAAAAATATGTGAACTTTTTTCCTTAACCTTGATGTGGTGGTGATGTAAATTGGAAGAGGGAGAATAGAGAAAAATGAAATATGAATATGTGGCATACCACTTTTTGGCTAAGTGACTTATCCATAGAGACATTACTGTGGAGTTGTAGAATAAGCACAGAAACAATAAACAGTTTTGCAGTTTTGCTCACTGCCTTTAGAGATTCGTGAGACTATTAAAACAAAGTAAATTTACTATACTAAAATCTTTTATAAACAGTAGTCTCCCAAAAGCATCAGGTCATATAGAGAGAGTCAGTATTTTCCAACCTCATTTAATTTTTAAAAAGATTTTTGTTTGATATGAGAAAGGAATGATTTTAAGTAAAATATATTTTATTTTTAAGTTATATATATATATATAACTTATTTAATAATACATTGAACAAATACATTAAAACAAATTTTAGTCTTTTCTATTTAACAAATGACACATTAACATGAGATAAATCATTATTTGTCATTTGTTAAAATGAATATATCTTACAATGTAGGTTGAAATTAATTATGTTTATGGCATCAAAATAGATAATAACTGACTTTTTAATCTTAAATTTAGAATTCTTGCACTTTTGTACTTAAAAAAAATCTACAGGTTTTTATAATTGTTCTGTTTCTAAATGACAAAATGGAATGGCTCCAGGCTGCTACTTGGAAGCCTGTTTCCACAAATAAAACACTGGAAGTATGAATAGTTATTTTTGATAAACAAAAATACAAGTTGGATATAACACCACATTTTTTTTTTAATGCTTAAGGAATACTGATACCTTGATGTAGTACCATTTAAGAATCCTGATCAGATAAATGTATTCATTTACTTTTATTTCATCATCAGTGTAACATAGTTCATTATAAGAATAAAAGTAATTTTAAACTACTGTGATGTTCCATGTTCAGATGAAATTATAACAGTGGAATGACTATAATATCAAGAGGCAGTCTCCTAATTTCCACTAATTCACATATATGCAGTAGATAAAATTTTGGATACTCTCAAACGATTCTCCTTTTAAAGGAGAAAAATGTAATTATTCTATTAAATGGTTGATATACAAATTGAAATAGACATCAATATTGAATTTAATAACTTGAGCCATTCATGAATTAGGAAATACTGGCTACACCACTCACTATTTTTTTTCATAGGTTGTAAAGCTAGCCCTTAAAAACAATTAACCAGTAAGTGGCAGAAATAGTCATTATTTACAACAGAGTAAAACACATTTCTAATGCTAAAAGTAATTAAAATAGAAAAGATAATGTTACAACAAAACTTTTGCATTCTAAGACATTTATTTAGAGGAGCATGATCTCAAACAATAGCTTTCATTTAGTGAGCACACAATGTATCAGATAATGTGCTAATCTTCACAGTTCCTTGAGATTGATGATATTTTCTCATTGCACAAATAAGAAAACTGAGGCTTTGAGAAATCAAGTAACTTTCCTAAGGTCAAATAGCTAATAGGTGACAGAGCAGGTTTTAAGAACAGGTTTGTCTGTCTTCTATTTCAAACACCTTCCCTGGACTCTTTTGAGGTTGTAGGAATCTAAACTGAATTCTGGTGCTTAAAATATTTGTACTATTGTTTACATTATAAAAGTAAGTTATATTTATTGAAAGAAAATTGGTCAAGGGTGTTTTTATGGTCCTTGATCCATATTGCTAAATTGTCTTCTATAAAAAGCACTTGAAGCAGAATATCAGATTTTGATGGTATTCTGGCTTTAGCATTTAGATACCTTTTTAATGTTGAAAGTTTGGGTGATATGACAGGAATATACTTTCAGAATATATTAATGGGGGGGGAGGCCAGTAGAATTTCAGTATTTTAGAATGATACTGCTCTCATAATTTTAACAGCATCTATTTTGCATTGAAAATCGTTTGTATTTCAAGATATTGTATACAGAGCATACTTGGTATGCATGTGGATTTGTGGACTTTTTATGATATTTGCAGAGCCTATAGTTTAAGCTCTACTAATTTACACTATTTTTATATGGCTGCTACAGCCACACAGGTTGTACTGCACAACTCAAGTGGCAGTCATACACATGGACAGCGAAGAGACTACAAAGATCTGTATTTTGTATACTTGGCAGTGTCTGGCACATAGTAGAGACTCAGCAAATAGTTGTCAATTGAAAGTGTTTTGCATAGTATACTAGGGCCCTTATGATTGAATCATTTAATCTAATGATCTAATTATTTTATGAGGAAAAATCCTTTGCATTTTATGCTCTGTAATACTGAGCACACATTATGCTGTTTTTTCTGCCTCTAAGTTTTGCCTACACTGTTTCTTTTGCCTAGGATGCTGTCTCCTTTCTTGACTTCTTGACTATTCATCCTTCAAGTGTTTCCTTAAACTTTACTTCCTTTCTAAAGACTTCAGTTAACCTCCAGGCAGCTTTAGGTTACTTTTTTCCTAATGCCTTTTCTGTACTTTGTATATACCTTGGTTAATTATAAGACTTGATTGCTGCAATTATCTGTGGTGGTGGAGGTGGTATTGTTTGTTAATGAGGTTGGGGGTCTCTCCAGATGGTGAGCTCTCTGAGGGCAAGGACAGAACCATGTTTTATCAGCTTCAAGTCTTAAGCACTTAACATGATGCTGAGACACAGAAGATAAATATTTGTTCAAAGAAATGAAGTATGTAGTTTGTAGAGAATAGAATATGGTGATGTTAGCTGAGATGTGAGTTACAAAAGAAGGCCAATAAAGGTGAACACTCTGTCCATGTCCTCTGAGGGAAAAAAGATGTTTGTTTGATAGACAAGAAATGTTGGATCAGATAGTTCCTCTTGCTAGACTAAACGGTACTTTTGACCTAGAATATGTTTTTGTCTAGAAGAGGTCAGCTGAAAGAGTTGGGAAAGAAGCCAAATGATTTCATGATAAATTGCAAAGCAATATCCCTTTGTATAGATACTTGCAAATTATTTGTTCGTAATTTGTGGAGATGTCTTTTCAGAAAATGTAATATTTAAACACAGATAGTAAAGAATCAGTTACAACTAAATCTAGAGGGGGTGGTTAATCATTTAAACATTTTGTTAGCTCTGTGAAAAGATCTTCTGTGTTTTTTTTTTCCTATCTCCAGTTATCTTTTGTATAGACATTTTTTCTTAGCCCTCCAGCATCTTAATTCTGGTTCAATGTCATATTCTTCTTTCCTAAAGGCATATTTTAAACGTTTGAATATTCTTGGTTATGTAATATCAGTTTCTTTCTATAAGCCTTGTAACCTTTGGCAAATCATTTCACCTGTATATACCTCCATTTTCACATCTATAAAATGAAAAGATTGTATTAAATCCTCTGTGATCCCTTTCACCTCTTAGAAAATGTGTAAAATTCTAGCAAGTTAAAAGTAAGTTTTATAGTCAAGTAGGTATGTTCTATTAGCTTTAGTACTCTGGGATCATGGCAAGCTGCTTTTTTAGGTTTAAATTTGTATAAACTTGAGCTCTTACCTCTATGAATATATTACCCAACTTTTCACTCCAGAAAGTATTTATTCAGTTATGTTAATATTTTCATAGTACTTTAGTATTTTAAAGGCATTTTTATACACATCGCATTTATTCCTTACAACTATTTTGTGTAGTCAAGATAGAGGTTTACCATCAATTTTATAGATAAGAAAACTGAGAAGTTAATTTATTTTCCTAAGGTCACACAGCTAGTAAATAGCAGATCCAGGACTGACTGCAAGCCAAGAGTTCTTTCCATTGTTAACCCAGCTTTTCTGTTTACCATATTATATTTCAAAACTCATGCTGGTAGTTAAGAGGAAAATAATGCTAAAGTATCTTTGAGTTAGTGATTCCTGTGATCTCATTAGATCAGTGATTACTGACTCAAATTTTTGTTTTGTTTCTTGGAATGGCTTTGTTACGTGAGCTAAAATGGAAAGTAGGGGGGTTTACTTACCTTTCCAGGCCTCGATCTCTTATAGATAGAACTCTAGCTTCTTGTCATTTAGTACATAGCCATTTGACACACTGGCCAGCCCTTGAAGTGATACATGCTAGAAGCTTCTCTTACCTTCATTATTTCATGTCTAGGGATCTCTGAAAGTAGTTGGCGGTTTTTAAAAAAGAACAACTTCCCACACGGTCCATGCCAAATAGTTCGATATATCTGGACCCTTGAGCACAATTCATATATGCATTTGGTACTACCTTCTTGATCTTCCTCATTTGTAAAATGATTGTTTGGGGAAGGAGAAGGTAAAGGAATTAGATCACATCAAAAGGTTTTTATATTAGGTGTTTATTCCTGGAAGTCTGACTTGATTGAATCAGTAGTAGAAAATAGGAGGAAAAGAAGAAAGCCTGTAAATGAAGGAGAGATTTCCTGTGGAGTACTACAAAAATGAGGAGTCAAAGATTGTTTAATATCTGAAGTTTCTTATATCATTGAAGTAAAAAAGGGAACATTTGTCTGCCTTTCAATCCCATTCTTTAATTTTAGGGCTGGACTCCGGAGTTATATTTCTCTTTGGACATATAGTCTTTTTCTAGGGGCAAGTTAAGTATTTTAAATACACCTAACAATAAATTTGTGCTTGACTGTTCATTTTTCATTCAATAAACATTTAGTGTCCACTGTGTAGTAGGCATTATTTTAGGTTCTGTGTATCCAGCAGTGAACAAAACATATTATGTGTTTCATGGAGTTTATATTCTATAATAATGGCTAACATGTTTTGAGTAATTGATATATTAATTCACTTTACAACAGTCACTGTTGTAAATGTCTTGCATTTAATTCTGACAATAATCGATGTAGGTACTGTTTTTGTCTGCATTTTATAGATCATAAAACTGAGATCCAGGGATATTAAGTACTTTGCCTAAAGTTACATAGCTTTGTAAGTGCTAGTGCTGGCATTCTAATCCAGGTAGTCTGACTTCCAACCTCATGCTTTTCACCACAGTATTATATAGTCCTTCAGAGAGATGTCAGTAAAAAATTTATTTCTAATCATAAAATTGTCAAGTTTGTAATCTTTATAGTTACCTGGTTTCTGTCCCAATCTTTAGAAAAAAGTCATTCAGGGATACAAAAAAATAGAGAACTATCAGAGCCATTATCTTTCTTTGGAGGATTTGTCAGTCTTAGGAACCGTTCAGACAGCAGATGAGATTTTGAACTTGATTCATAGGAGTTGGAAGTAAGACAGCTACATAAAACCAGGACCTTAAAATGCTTGCATCTTTTGTGAAAAGGTAGATTAAAGAATATCTGCCTGATTGTGTAGCGAGACAGTCTTGTTTGTCTTTCTACAGATGGACTCTGGATGGCAAAAGTCTAAGATTTACAGTCGTGAACCTCCTGTCCCATACATCTGAAACTTAAATTTGTATTAGTTGTGCAAGATCATAGCTAGTAAGTGAGAGGGAAACATTTACTGAGTAATGACTCTGTGAGGCATTGTGCTGGGGGCTTTGCACACACATTCTCACTTCATCTTAACAATAACATCATGAGATAAGTACTAATATTATCCCTGTTCTATAAAGGACAGAACTGAGGGTCAGAAAAGCTAGGTATTTTGCAGTGTTAACACCACTAGAATACAAATCCATATCTAATATTCTTCCTACTAACCACAAAGTCTCTGGAAAAGAGAGACCTTATTATTCAGTGATTCTAGAGTCCTCAAGGTCTGTCTTGAAGAATTAAGGCAATTAACAATTTTTTTATATTAGATGTTTCCTGTAATAGTGTCATGAGGAGAAATAAAATGAGTTTTGAGGCAAGTTACCATCTTGTAATTTACTAATTGACTGAACAAATAATTTATTGGTTGCATTTTATAGGGCTTCTGTTCCCAGATACAAAAGATGCCTGATCTGTGAGCAATGGAATCCCCAATCCCTTCTAACAGTATACTACAATTGTAATAAGTAGTCAATTCCTAGTGTCCCCCACCCTTCCACTTGATAGAAATGGATGGGCCACAGTTCAGAATGTTGAAATGCTTCTTTGACATAACCCTGGCAATACAGTAACACAGTGAAGCTTTTCAATAATAAAACAATAGATAACCAACAAAATAGATAACTACATCATGGGAAAAGAAATGAGAATGCCTTTAGCTGAGTGTTGCATAAATAACTAAGCACTTGAAGGAAGGCAAGTATAAGAAAGCAAAAAATAAATAAATAAATTATAAGGTTTATTAAAAGAAAGCCATGAGAAAGTTTAGAAAAGGTTAATGAGTATTGATATGAGGTTCTTCAAAGACAGACCCTCTGGCCTTTAGAATCTGAGTAATGAGGTCTCTCTTTTGGTTAATTATAAGGAAAAATATAGTTTATGGATGATGCTGGTAATAATGTAGTAAACAAAGTATATTCATACCCTTTATTTCATTTGCTACAATAACTTTATGAAGTGAAAGGAAAAATATATAAATTTCATTTTACAGATAAGGAAGCTGAGGCACAAAAAAATGAAATGATTTTTTCAGAGGCATCATGGTTAGTAAATGGAGGAATACTGGACCTAGATTTTAATGAATGATAGATAAGTAATCCTGTTTGTGGGGGAGTTATAGAACTGGGTTCTGAAGAAATAGAAAGGCAATTGAAAAGATATATTTCTATAAGGGTGTGTGTAGTGCAGGGGATTGACCTCACTGTTGGACATTTTCTTGCCGTTAGAAATCAGTACCTGCCACCAAAAAAAAAAGTAAAGTGGAAAAGCGGTTTGGGGAGCCATTCTCCTTTTTCTTTTTTGCTTTTTCTTCATTGCTTCATGCCCCCGAGTGTACTCTGTGTTCTTATAAAAAACAATAGTTCAATAGGTAGTTCAAAAACTACCTATAAGGGAGTCTGCTTATAGGTAGTTTATTTAATCACTTATTCAATAGATAACTGAGCATTTGCTGGCTGCTAAAGTAAGGAGTACAGAAGTGGATAAGCCTTGGGTCTTAACCTTAGTGGTTTTCAATTTGTGGGACACAGAGCTTGATATAATAATACCCATAATTTGCTTACCATTTTCATGGAGGAGTGAACATATGTATTGGTTCTTTTGTATGAATAGGAATTTGATAGATGGACAGGTATGGAAGAGCACTCTAAGGAGAGGGAACAGCATATATAAAAGGGAGGCATAGCTACCATTGTTAACATTCCTTCTCTGAACTTCAGTTTCCTCAACAAAAATAACCTCTGTTCTTACTTTACAGAGTCATGATTGTTTTGCAAAGGCTTTATACATTGAAGTGCTAGACAGATGTTTAATGACAAAGATTCTTATTATTATTACTTGCTTTTCTTTATTTTCAACATTTGCGAGCCTTCTGTGTCTCCCTTAGGTGGTGTCATGTCAACACCTCTCCTGACCTTCTTTTAGTCTAGTCATTCTTTTCTTGTTTTTGTTGTTGTTGTTCCTTCAAGGAAGGCTCTGTTCTGTCATATTTAAAGGCAGGAGTTTTAATAGCTTTAATAGCAGCAGAAATTCTTTAATTGATATGTATTTTAAGTTGTGACCTATGTAGTCTAGTTTCAGAGCAGTGTTATAATCCATGGAACATAATCCTGCAGCCAAAAGTCATTTAGAAATAACTAAGTTTTTATTTGCAAATTTTGGAACATTGTGAAATAGAATAGAATTCATAAATCTTCTCAAAATTCCCTTATTATTTTCTACCTACTTCTCATACATCATAGCTGCTCCCCTGCCTTTCTCCTAAAAACCCTCCCAGTCCATTATTATCAGATGATAAAACCTCTGGAGAATGTAGACTGCATAGGGAAAGGATGTAAGAGTACTGGTGAGAATGGCCAATTTAGGGAAAACAAAAGTGTTTATGTGTATATGTGTCTGTATAGATATATGTATATACATGTTTTCATTCAAAATTAAAATAATTTATTGAGTGTAATAAAGTGTCTGTTCTTACTAGTTTGAATACATATATTATTAAAATATGACAATCACTGATAAAATCAATATTGTTTTTTGGTTATCTTATAATATTTGAAGAACAGAAACATGAACACAACTTTTTTTTCCATTTCCAAAAATTTTTATTTTTGTCTTTTTTCTATTTTTAATAATTTGATATATTCAGAAGACCAAATGAAACATTTATGTAAGCCATGGAATGTAGTAAACAAATATCTGAAGTCTCAGTATTCAACTTAAGAAATAGAACATGACCACTGCCATTTTTTAAAATTTTAAATCTTGCCTTTAATCATTTTTATAGATTTGCCACAACATATTGTTTAATTTAGAGGTAACTTTCTAACCTTCTGAAATAACTTTTTAGGCAATATCATTTCCTGTGCCTGTATAAATGTTTAATTAAAATCCTATTGTGTGTATATATATATATATATAGTTTTTATTTAGCTTAGACTAATATTTTATTCTTAGCATTTTACCATGTCATTAGAAGTTATTCAGAACATACATATTGCTGTGTAATATTTTATAGAGTTGATATATAATAATAACCATAATTTGCTTATCATTTTTCATTATTTTAAACTTTTGTATTGGGGAGTTTTTTGGGTTTCTTTGGTCAGAAAAACTGAATATTTGTGTAAATGTTTTTGTTAATATCTCTTGATTATTTCCTTTATTTCTCTTTCTTTTGTAAATTCCTGGGTGAGGAAGCACTGAATCAAAAGTATGGGTGTTTTTAAGATTATTATTAAATCTTTCGTGTCCAGAAAAATTGTTCCAGTTTACACTAGACCCTCAGTATTTGAGAGGAGCAATTTGGGCAAACTTTTTCCTAATATTTCACAATGTCAGAATTATATCCTACTCTAGAAAACAACATGGCAATAAAAATAAATAAATAAATAAATAAAGGACTATGTTGTTCTTTCAGACTGGAGTTTTCATTTTTTCTATTTGCCATAGGATATTTTCAGTCATTCCTCAGGGACTATGTCATTCTGCCTGCTGTACTTTGTGATAATTAATTACAGGGTTTAGTTATCTCTTCTGATCACTCCAAGAGTTTATCTAGCTGTCACTGCTAGGGAGTGACACTTAAATCTGTATAATCTGCTCAGTTCTTTCACTAAAGCATTAGTTCCTCTTCTGTACTTGCCTAAGCAAACTCTCCATGACCATGACAAATTCATCGGAAGAAATAATCCCTTATTAGTTTTGTCAGTGAAATCATGGGAGTATCAATCACTATTTTGTTTTCTATTTTTATTTTCTAACTTTTGTTTTTACAATTTCCAACTTATAAAATATTGCAAAAATAATACAAAGAATTCTCATGTAGAATTCACCTTATTTCCCCAAAAGTAAGCATTTTATCCTGTGTGCTTTATCATACTCACTCTTTCTGCGCACGCACACACACACACACACACACACACACACACACACACACCCCACACACACTTTTTTACCCTGGTTAAGTACCACTATAAATCTCAAAGTTATTTTTTTATTTCAATTTCCCCTTCCTCTGCCCTTTTCCCTTCTTTACCTGAAAAGGCTATATGGATTAAGAAAAAGAGCGTGGTATTTGGAATTAAATATCTTGGTTCAAGGCCCAGTTATGCCACATTCTAATTATACAAATTTGGGAACATTCTTTCTGAGCTCCAATGTCCTCATATGCAGAATTGTGTCTATTGTACAGGTCCACAAAACTGTTGTGAGGGCTGAGATAATGTATGTCAGATATATGCCAGATGAATGTTGGTCGGTCCTTCAAAAAACACCTGCCTGTCTAGTAGAGTGCCAGGCATTGTACTAGGTACTGGGGGATTAAGAAAAAAATTAGCATCTATTTTCTTTTTGCTCAATTACTGCATTTTGTCAGTTCTTCAAATTATTTTTCACTTTTGATTTTTTTCCCCATTTTCATTGCCTCTACCCTAATCTATAGCATCATCACCTCCTGTCTGAGTCACTGTAACAACCAGCTGGTGTCCAAGTTGTTTTTTGGCATTTATATTAATGCCAAACTAATAATTGTTCTGAGAAATGGTATGGTATATTGGAAAAGGTATCAACTTCATAATCAGCAGATCTGGGTTTGTATCTTGGCTCTACTTTTTACAAATATTGTGACACTGGGCAAAATCCTTTTACTACTCTCCTAATTTGAACTCATTTTTTTTCTTTTAGCAGATAAATATCAGGGACTGTGCTAGGTGCTAAGGATATAAAGAAGGGATTAATATGTTCCTTGAACGTGAAAAATGTCATAGTCTAGTGGGGTTATAAATTATAGTGGTGTAACATGGAGTTGTAAAAGAAAACTGGTTTAGGAGTCATATAAAGGGTAACTTATATATTGATTGGTAAAAACACAGATTTTACTCTAGAGTCAGATTGTCTGGGGGTCTAATCCTGAGTCTACCATTTGTTAGCTTTATCATCTTGTGCAAATTATTTAGCTCCTTAAAATTTTTAGTGTCCTCATCTTTGTAGAATACTCATGGAATTTAACTTACAGAATTCTTAAGAGAAATAAAAATTATATATGTAAAGCACTTAGCATAGTTTATAGCATGTAGAACATAGCGTATATCGACAAACAGTATGAGCTTAATAACTGATTATGATATTATTATAATATAGTGGTTAAGAACTTAATAAGATAGGCTTTTGGCTTCATCTTTGAGTTGACTTGTAGTTTAGCAACATGCTGGCCACGTGAGTATGGGGAAGATGTTTAACTTAAACCTCAGTTTCCTTGTCTTTAAAATACATATTGTAACAGGTGCTTGACTCATAGGGTATAGAAATTTAAAGAGCTTATGTATCTAAAGACCTGTGAACCAAGACCTGAGTTAGTGTTTTATGAGAGATAGCTGTTGTAAGTTTTATTCTTGCTCTGCCATCTACTGGCTGTTTTATCATTGATATGTAAATTAATCTTTCTGGTCCTCAGTTTACCTACTTTGTTCAAAACAAAGTTATTTTGAAGATTGCAAGTCAGTTGACCATTGAACAACATGAGGTTTAGGGGTGCTGATCCCGCCTCTGCAGCCAAAAGTTTGGGTATGACTTTTGTCTCCCCAAATTCTTAACTACTAGCAGCTGATTGTTGCCTGGAAGCCTTACTGATAAACAGTAGATTAACACATATTTTGTATGTTATATGTATTATATACTGTATTCTTACAATAAAGTAAGCTAGACAAAAGAAAATGTTAAAATCATAGAAATCATAAAGAGAAAATACATTTACAGTATTTATTGGGGGGAAAATCTGTATAAATGGACCCCCACAATTCAAATTTGTTTTGCTCAAGGGTCAATTGAATATATAAAGTTCATGGATTAGTGCCTGGCACCACACTGCTGTCATTCAGTACATAATAGCTATTGTTAATGGTGTAATTTAATTTTTAGGTGCTGAGAGTAAAATTATTTCTGCTTTGGAAATTAGGAAAGTCATCACGGAATTAGTGAGAATTGACTGAATTTTGAAGAATGTGTGCAGTTTTGCCACAGAGAAGGACTAATTGAGAAAAAAGGCTCAGAGGTTCAGTGAAAGTGCCATTATAATGCTCAGGAAAGTAGGTTGCGTTAGGGAACACTCAGTTTAATATATCTGGTAGTAGTATGTTTGGAGGGAAAAGGTGGGAAATGAGGCAAGAAAGGAAGGTTGGAGCCAGTTAGTAAAACATTTTGAATAACCTTGCTAAAGTGTTGACACTAATTCGAATTTCTTGGTAACTGTGTTTTATCTTAAAATTCATGCAACATTTGCCTTCTATATAACATATTTGTTTCACTACAAAAATATTTTAAGTTATTTACTAGTTATATAGCTTAGTTCTCTCTGTTTCAGCCTCACATACTCTCATCCCTTTAAATAATTTTTGAGTATGCTTGATGCTCTAAGATGTGCCAAGTTCATTCTGTAGCTTTAGTCCCTGAGCACACCTCTGCTGGGAATCCCTTGCATATGTTTCCAGCATGAGAATTGTGGTTATAGATGATATGGAACTTTTAAATTTTTTTTTTTAGAAAGAGTGTGATAGGATAAGAGCTGTGCATGAAAGATCTGAGTTGAGCCAGATTGAGAAGTTTTGTTTCAATTTATTAAAAATAACTTTCCTGATTGTTCTTTCTAGAAATTGTTAGTCTTTGAACTGTGTGGACTACTTCATGATTCAAATGAAGTCAAACCTGACAGCCTCTGTCTTCTGCTTTTTTAGTAAGAGCTTTGTTTTTACTCTACCTGGAGTATGCCTAATTGGTAAAAAGAAGAATCTCTCTGAGTAGGAATTTCCAAGAGATGAATTATTTAGACACCAGATTCAGGCTTCTGCTTTACCCTTTTTTGTTTGTTTGTTAGTCTTTCTGTGATGCTGCTGTTTATTTAAAAATGAAATAGGAAACATTGGTCTCTCAATACTTTCTGTGTTAGCTTAAATTACTGGAATTTGGGGGAATCACAGGTGTCAGTATAGGTTTTGGAATAGATCTCAGATAACCTGAGTACAGTTCTAGTTCTGTCACTTGCTTGATATGTAACTTCTCTTCTTCATCTTTAAATGGAGATCATTATCTTTGTTCAAATCACAAACTCTCTTTGAGTATCAGGTGAGATAATATGTTGGAAATTGGTACATAAAGTCAAAAAGGTAGTATGTTGTGGTGGATAAGGACGTAGGCTCTGGAGCCACTTTTTCTAAGTTCTCTGGTTCCTGTTCTATGTCATTTCATCCTCTAAACAACTTTATAAGGTAGGTATTACTATTATTTTTACTACAAGGTTAGGTAACTTGTATACTGTCACACAGTTAGCAAGTGAAAGTTGAAATTTGCCCTCTAGCTCTAAAGCTCAGGCTAGTAACTATTAGGTAGATGAACAGCTGCCTAGAAAAGCCTTACTAATAGGAATTACCAGAGATAATGAAGAGTTTCTTTGAAAAGGAAAAGTTTGTCGGGTCCAAAAGCCTGCTTTTGTTCCTTGCTGAATGTGTTTTACCATTAGGAAAAATTTTTTTAGAATTATTAATTAAATATTTGAAATGTTCATATATTACTGCCTAGGTTTGTTCTGCTAAAATGACTTCTAAGAATTATATACTCAGAAGGTTACGTATCTCTCCTCTGACAGTTACCCAACTTTCGTTTTTCTCTTCTGCAAATAAATAGGTTAATTTGAAATTTACAACTGAGGTGAAAGGGCAGGTTGTTTTATCTGAACGACGAATTTTAAACATTGAAGAATGAAGAATAGATAAAGCAAAAAAGAATTGGTAGTTACAATTCAGGAAATAAGAGGCAAACTTCTATGAGGCAGAAGTTGAATTTGATTATTTCCTTTGAACTTTTTCTACTGTGTTTCACCTACATCTAGCTGTAGAAGAGACTGGAATATATAGTCTTTATTATAGGTGTTTATGTGCTGAGGTAAAAATAAAGGTTTTATTAATATGGAAGGAGAGAAAAAAATATTAGAGTTGGCAGCTAGCTAACTGTCTCTGCCACATTGGGCCAACCATTTAACTTTTACGAAGTTTGTTTCCTCATCTATAATACAATGTGTTTATTACTTACTTTACTTAGTCATTAACAATATTAAATGTGTCAATGTGAAAGCATTTTGTAAACTGTAAAATAGCATGTACATATTTTAATAACTTTTTTGATTATAGAAATAACATACTATATAGAAAGTTTGATTTATTCAGAGAAGAAAACTGATAGCACATCACCCCAAATTAACTACTATTAACATTTTGATGTATTTATTTCCATCTTACATTTACAGTTTTACAAACTATTTTTAATCACAGCCTTATTAAGATATAATTCATATACCATAAAATTCGTCCACATAAAGTGTGCTTATTAATTCAGTGGTTTTTAACATAGTCATTGAGTTATGCAATTATAACCACAGTTAGTTTCAGAACATTTTCATCACCCACAAAAAAAAGCTCTATAACCATTAGCATTTACTTCCCATTTTCCTCCAACTCTCCCTCCCCCCAGCCTTAGGCATCCACCAATTTACTTTCTGCCTCTATAGGTTTGCCTATTCTGGATAATTCATATAGATGAAATCATACAATATATAGTCTTTTGTGACTGGTTTCTCACTTAGCTTAATGTTTTCAAGGTCTATCCATGTTGTATGATATATCAGACTTTTCCTTTTTTGTTGAATAACACTTCATTGTATAGATATACTATATTTTGTTTATTAACTCACCAGGTGGTAGACATTTGTGTTGTTTCTACTTTTTAGCTATTATGAATATTGCTTCTGTAAGCATTAATGTACAAGATTTTATGTGACATGTTACATTTCTCTTAGGCATATATCTAGGAGTGGAATTACTAGGTTATATGGTAATCACTAGAATGTTTTTCCAAAGTGACTGACTGCACCATTTTACATTCCCATCAGCAATGTATGAAAGTTCCAGTTTCTCCATATCTTCACCAATACTTAATAAATGACTTTTTGATTATAGCCATGCTAGTGGATATAAAACATTATTTCATTGTGATTTTGATTTGCATCTCCCTGATGATTAATGATGTTGAACATCTTCCATCAGATTATTGGTCATTTGTATTTTTTTTTTTGAAGAAATGTCCTTTCAGACCTTTGCCTATTTTTAATTCTTTTATTATTGAGTTGTAATAGTTCTTTATGTATTCTGGATAAAAATCCTTTATTAGATATGTGATTTGCAAATATTTTCTCTTATTCTGTGGGTATCCTTTTCACTTTCTGATGATGACCTTTGAAGCACAAAGTTTTTTATTTTCGTGAAGTTCAATTTATCTGTCTTTTGCTTTGGTTGTGCTTTTGGTGAAATATCTCTAAGAAACCATTTACTAATCCAAAGTCAGGAAGATTTATATCCATGTTTTCTTCTAAAAATTTAATAGTTTTAACCTATATTTAGGTCTTCGATCCATTTTGTTAATTTTTGTATATGGTGTGCATTCTTTTTTATGTACCTGTCCAGTTGTCCCACCAATGTTTTTGAAAAGCTTGTTCTTTTGTGCATTGAATTGTCCTGGCATCATTATTAAAAATCAGTTGACAACAGATATATGAGTTTATTTCTGGACTCCCAAATCTATGTCATTGATCTATATGTATGTCCATCTGTCCATCCTTATGCCAGCACCACACTGTTACTCTAGCTTTGCAGTAAGTTTTTCAATTGAAAGTTGACTCTTCCAACTTTGTTCTTTTCTTCGATTGTTTCAGCTATTTCAGGTCCCTTGTATTTCCGTATGAACTTTAGGATTGTTAATTTCTGAAAAAAGGAAGCTGGGATTTTAATAGAAATTGAATCTATAGTTCAATTTAATAATATTAAATCTTCTGATCCATGAATATCGATGCCTTTCTATTTATTTAGGTTTTCTTTAGCTTTTTAATTTTACAGTTTCTTTTGTTAAATTCATTCTTAAATATTTTACTCTTTTTGAAGCTATTGTAAATGGGATTGTTTCCTTGATTTCATTTTCAGATTATTCATTATAAGTGTATTGAAATATAATAGATATTTTTATATTGATCTTGTATCCTACAACCTTGCTGAACTTTTTGTTTTGTTTTGTTTTGATATATTTTTTTGTGTTGTGAATTCCTTAGGATTTTCTTTATACAAGAGTATGTATATCACCTGCAAATAGAGATAGTTTTTACTTTTTCTTTCCACTCTGTATGCTTTTTATTACCTTTTCTTGCCTAATTGTAGGACCTTCACTACAATGTTAAATAGAAGTGGTAAGAGCAGACATCTTTGTTTTATTCCTGCTTTTAGGGGGAAAATTTTTAGACCTTAAAACATTAAGTATGAGACCAATTGGGTTTTTCATTGATAACCTTTATTAGGTAGAAGAAGTTCTATAAATATTTTTTGTACTTTACCTGATATTACGAGTATTTTTCTATGAGGCTAATGTATCTTTGAACTATAATTTTTAATGGCTGCATATTATTCAGCCATTAAAATGTCACATGTAGTATGTGATTGAGAGTTATGCTTCTGAGTCAGTTTTTAGTTTGAAGCCATACTTTGTTACTCACTATGTGTGGAATGCTGAGAAAAGTTTTACTTTTCTGAGCTGAATTTTAGTTATGCAAAAATGAAGGTAATGCTTGACGACTTTGTAAAATTGGGGTAAGAAATAATGAAATAATGGATAATTCATGTAAAACACTAAACACAGTCATATTGAAAGCACCTAATTGAGGGTAGCTACTATAATTATAATAGTATTATTGTCATTAGGGACATTTAGAGTATTTATTTCTATAATTAAAACTGTTACACTTAATTTTTTGTGCTTATTTGATTATTTATTCCTCAGACTAGAATAACTAGGTCAACTTTTATCTTTTTTGAGGATGCTAACACGTATATAAAATTCTTTTACACAAATAAATTTATCATATATTTGAACTATAGGTTGGGATGAGGATTTTGTGGGAAATCGAGTTGGGAAGTAAATTGGGGCTAGATTTTGGAAGTATTCAGGTAGTAGTCTAAGAAACTAAGAATTTTGTGTTTTGTTTTCAGGCCCATGGGATGCCCTAGAAGGTTTGAGCAGGGGAGGGGTTATGGGTAATAATTTAGGAAAATTGTTCTGCTGTGCCTCTGATGTCTTCCTTGACCGTCCTTGACTTATTAGGGCACCCTGCTATGTGATTATATCCTACCCAATATGTTCTCTATTATAGTATTTAAAAGACCTTATATTAGTATTTTTGTAAATGTTTCTCTTTTCCTACTTCTTGAGAACATGGATCACATGTTGTATTGCCTAACATAGTATCTAGCTTAGTAAACACTGAGTAAAAATACTTGTTAAACATATAAACGTTTTTTTTTCTCTACTTTGCTGGAAACTGTTATGTTCTCTTTATGTTTCTTCCTGGGCTCCAAGGAGGAGGCATCTCCCTATTCCTTACTTGATATCTGCTTGAATTTCCTGACTACACACCTTGAGAAGTTCTGTTCAGCAAGACAAGATGGAACATTGTGTCTGCAAGAACCTGGAGTATTCCCACAGGAGGTGGCTGATCGACTGCTTCAGACTATGGCTTTTCATGGTAAAAATAATATAAACAGAGGAAACAAAAATTGGTGCTATTAATTAATATTGGATTTTGAGATGCCATTTAATTATTTTCTTAGAAATAACAGAATAGGCCAGATGAGCCTGATTCCAAGAAAAGGAATTCATTTATTTTGCTTATCCTGCCACTTGTGTGTAATTTGGAATAAACATTTTTCTTTTCTAATCTGGGCAATTACTTTTTTTCTTCTGTTAGTTTTGAGAAGCTGTTCTCATGGTAAAAATAACTTCTCCAACTTCCAAAATATCCATTTAGAAGTCCCCTGATATAAAATACCTTACATCTTTATTTAACATTAGGAGTATCAATGAATACTATTATAGAAAAACTAATTTCTGCTTTTGACCTTTGGAATGTGAAATCATAGCTAATTTAGTACTTCTGGTTTCAAAAGAAGTTCGAAAAATAAATTAGGAAAGTCTCATCTGTGAAATTCTCATTATGTATATTGAGGATTTTTCTTCTGTTTAAGTTTTAAGTTGAAAGAGATATGATATCTTCATATATTTAGGGTTTACAAGTGGGAGATATAATTTGTCCACAACTATAAAGTAGAATGAAAATGTGGCAGTAATAATAACTATCATTTATTGATTGCCTGTTATATGCCTGGCATTTTATATATAGGTATCCTTCAACTTTCCTCAAAAACTATAAGGAAGCTATTTTTATCTCATTTGTATACAGATAAGGAGGCTGTGGTTCAGAGAAGTAACTAGTTAAGGGTCACACTGCTAGTAAATGGTGGAATCCTGGTTCAAATGCAAGTCTGATTCCAAATCTATGCTCTTTTCACTGTGCCATACGACCTTCCTACATCTACATTTGTTTGAGACTTATTCACTCTATGAAATTTTGAATTTTTTGAGTATTACAGGGCATCTCTCTCTCTCTCTCTCTCTCTCTCTCTCTCTCTCTCTCTTTCTTTCTCTCTTTTTGTGTATCTTTAACATTTGGTAGTGTTTGACTTATAGTAATTGTTTTATAACTGTTCAATGGATGGAACCCCACTATGAAATTTACTCCCCTGAAACAAAGTTCAGGTAGTTTAAAAGACTATTTCTAGAACAGCACTGCCCAATAGAAATATAACATGAGCCATAAAAGTGAACCACATATGTAATTTTAAATTTAAAAAAGTAAAAAGAAAGAGGTAAAACTAATTTAATAATTTTATTCAACCCAATATATCCAAAATACCACTTCAACATCTAATTCCAAAGGTGGGCTGGGAAATATAGTCAATATAAAATATTCTTAATGAGAAGATATTTTATATCTTTTTGTATTGCATCTTCAAAATCTGATGTGTGTTTTACACTTATAGCATACCTTAATTTGGACTATCTGCATTTCAAGTGCTTGATAGCTGTGTGTGGCTAGTGTCTACAGCATAGCTGTAGAATAATGGAATTCTTAACATAGAATCAGTCATTTTTGTCTATTGTGATAGGTTTTATAAAGGTTTTTCTTTATTTTAGCACTTTAATGATAATTAAGTTTTAAAAATCCACTAGGGAGCAGTGCTTCCTTTAAAAAACAACTTCAGTACTAATTTAAGAGTGATCGGCTGGTTGCCTAAGCTATATTTTTAGTATGAGTCTTCTGAGGTGCCACTTAGAATTCTTCCCTTGACTCTAAGCCATTTATATTTCTGGTCCCAACTGTGCACTCTCCTTATACTTTTCTTAGGCTACTTTTTATTGACATGGCTGTTACTTCTTTCATGGTAAGTGTTGTATAGTTGATTTGTGATATTGTTGGGATAGATATGGCTCCAAAACATCATCTACTATGGCACTATTAATTAGTAGTCAGGTGGATCTCTAAGGGACTTCAAGAGGTTACTTTGTTCACTCTATTTGAATTTATCTGACAAGGAAGGACTATAACTTCTAGATCCTTTTAATAAGATTTCAGATCTTATTAGTTAGTAGTCTAATAAAGAACTACAGACATATGTGCTAAATATGTTTGCATGTAGATATGTTTGCGTGTATAATAATGTTATAGCAAATTTAAAGGATAGGTTAAAAATGCATTGGAAACAAATTAATCTGCAGATCTAGTAGTTTAACACAGTTACCACCTCACTCATGGTGCATAAATGCTACAAGTTCATGGAGGTTTCTGCTCCATGGTCATTCTAGAATCCAGGATAAGAGAAGTGCTACTCTTATAAAACTATACTATCTAGAACTTGAAGGCTTCTCATTTGTCATAGTAGGAAAAGATAGCATGAAAATCATGGACTGCCTCTCAGGTGCTTCAGCCTGAACCAGAGACATGACCCCATCTAATTCCAAAGGGGGGCTGGGAAATATTGTTTTCCATGTGGCCAGGGAGATGAGAAGCAAATGTTAATATCAGTGATGTCTACCACAGTCCTGATTCTGCCATTTGCTAGCTCTGTGATCTTGGAAAACCACTTTTCTGAGCCCCAGTTTACTCATCTATAAATTGTAGATAATATTTTTACCTAAGTTAGTTTTTATGTATATTAAACGAAATATTGTTACATGAGAGTGCTTTTGAAATATAAAGTATGCTGATAATTTTAGCTATTCTGTAACCATTTTTTGAAGTTAAAGTGCTGCTATGTTTTTTCCCTAGGTTTACTGAATGATGGAACTGTGGGTATTTTTAGGGGCAACCAGATGCGCTTAAAAAGAGCTTGCATTCGCAAAGCCAAGATCTCTGCTGTTGCTTTCCGGAAAGCCTTCTGCCACCATAAGTTAGTGGAACTTGATGCTACTGGTGTGAATGCTGACATCACGATTACAGACATCATCAGTGGGCTTGGTAGTAATAAATGGATCCAGCAAAATCTCCAGTGCTTAGTGCTGAACTCATTAACTCTGTCTCTTGAAGATCCTTATGAGAGGTGCTTTAGCCAGCTTTCTGGCCTTCGAGCATTAAGCATCACCAATGTTCTCTTTTACAATGAAGACCTGGCTGAAGTTGCCTCATTGCCAAGATTAGAGAGCCTGGATATTTCTAACACCTCGATCACAGACATCACAGCTCTGCTGGCCTGCAAAGACCGACTCAAATCTTTAACCATGCACCACTTGAAATGTTTAAAAATGACAACTACCCAGATACTGGATGTTGTTCGAGAACTAAAACATCTGAATCATCTTGATATTTCAGATGATAAACAGTTTACATCAGATATAGCTCTTCGCTTACTAGAACAAAAGGACATTCTACCCAACCTTGTCTCCCTGGATGTTTCTGGAAGAAAGCATGTGACAGATAAAGCTGTTGAAGCCTTTATACAGCAACGGCCCAGCATGCAGTTTGTAGGTTTGCTGGCCACTGATGCTGGTTACTCTGAATTCCTCACAGGCGAAGGATATTTGAAGGTTAGATGTTAAAAATGTATTATTTTGTCAGGCTAACCAATCTATTAGTTACATAAGACTCCATTAAGATAAATGTCTACTCTATGGAACATGTTCATGCAACAGGGCATTGTATAATAGAAAGACCTTGCTTTAGAGGCAGTATCCTAATTAAAATCCTAGCTTACTTGCTTTATGACACAGAACAAGCTATGATTTAACTTTTTGAGTTTCCATTTTTTTTATTTATGAAATAGATATCATTCCTACCTTGCAGAGTTCTTCTGAAGATTAATAATTGTATCTGTAAAGTGCAAGTCACATAGTAGGCCCTGAATAAATGATAGCTCTTATGATGATATGTTTAGATATTTTGAACCATTTTTTTCATGGATCACTTCAAAGAAACTAGGGAGACTCCTTGTTAATTTCATATCTAATGGGAAATCGAGGTCTCCAAGGAGAACGCTACTGTAGAAATGGTATAATTTTGCTTTTCTTAGGTTTCTTATGCCTAATGGTTAATTCAGTTTAGCAAATATCTATTCGGCTTGTTACAGCTTGGGATTCGAATATGAAAAAGATACAGAATCTACCTCCCAGGACCTTAGTCTGATAGAAGTACTGGTGATATGATCGTGAAAAAACCCCTATAAAGCCAAGGATCGATATATTTGCTATAAGAGAGTAGGAGAAATTTCTTCTAGTTGGGGAATTTGAGGCTTGATGGAGAAGAGGATATCTGTGTTAGACCTTAAGGGATAGAATTATGATAAGTTTAAGGAAACGTAATACTTTTTAACATACATTGTATCCTCTGAATGCTTTATATCTATAGGTGTTAACCCCATTTAAAAGATGAGAAACATAGACTCACAGAAATTATTGATTTACTATTATTTAGAACTAACATTTGGATCTATATCTATCTAGTTTCAGAGCCCCACCCCGCTCCTCTCATCCCCTACCTATACCACTTAAGCAGAAGTATTCTTTGATCCTACCTGGAACAGAGTTAGGGGTGGCCTAGAAGTGCATATTGTGGCCAAAATGACAAGGTATCTTTTTTGAGCAACTGTCACTGATCTCAAAAAAGGAGAAGGAAAGGTTAGTTATAAACATCTTATAAACATTTCAGTTCTTAGCTTATTTTTAAATTTAGACTTTAGAAAATAGAATATAGAACAATTTTGAGTTACTCTTTTATTAATTCATTCGATAACTATTTTATCAAGTACCTCTGTTCCAGCTATTGTGTTGGACATAGGTGAAGCCAAACAGATATGATTTGCCCTCATGGAGCTTGTAATTTAGTAAGGGGTTAGACAATCAAATATGTTGTGTGTGGGTGCACACACATTTCAAATATATATATATTTAGTTCATATACATTTATATTTATATGTTATATATACACACACGGATATATAACCTATAAACTGTATAGTTACAAGATATACAGAGAGACTTGACTTAGTTTAAGTCTTCTCTGAGAAATTGACAAATGAGTGGAGATCTTAAGAGTGAGTAGCTTGGTAGAGATCATTTTGAACAGAGAATAATAGATGCAAAATATGTGTGGTAGGAAGGATCTTGGTACATCCAAGGAACTGAAGAATCGCTGCTGTGACTAGAGCTTAACTGTAGAAAGTCACAGAGATATGAGATGAGGTTGCAGAAGTAGGTGCCAGGGCTATCTATACTTGGCAAGATCACATAAGCTAGATGTAGGGCAACGAGAAGTGTGAGGAACTTACTTCACTTGTTATGGAACAAGCTAGATTTCTAGCACAGGGCTTGTTGATGAAGGAAGCACAAAAATGTAAATTACTATTTTAATGTCACTTAACTGCTTAACAGATGGGTCAGACAGTAAAGAATTGTAAAATTAAAGGGGGAAGAAATCCCTGTGTGCTGGGAGTTGAGGATGGATTTCTCAGAAGAGGTGAGCTTGACCTTCATCCTGAAGGATGAAAGGAATATGTCTCTGGTACATTAACCTAAATAACCTCAAGGTAAAGATCCTATAATGGTTGTAGTACCAGAGCAGTATGATTTTTACTAATTCTTTTTACAACCAATAGACCTTAGAGCAAATTAGCCTGTTTTAAAATTGAGGCTAGTAGAACATTTGTATTCCATGCCCCTGAAACAAGCTTGATTTCACAAATACAACTGTTATTATGTCGAAATCTTAGCCCTAGGAAATACTTTATTTGCTATCATTATCTAATTTCTACCTCTATAAATTTGAAACAGTGATTCTCAACCTTGACCACAATTAAAATTACCTAGATTGTAATTATGTGTGAGATGATGGATATGTTAACTAACCTTACTGTTGTGATCATTTCATAGTATATACATGTATCAAATCATTATGTTGTATACCTTAAAATTACATAATTTTATATGTCAATTCTTGATAAAGCTGGAAAAAATTCAATTAAAAAGATCACCTGGAGAACTTGAATAATTAAATTAGAATCACAGGGTAGTGGGACCCAGGTTTCAATATATATATTTTAAAGCTCCTTAGGTGATTGTAATATGCAGCCAAAGTTGAGAATCATTGTTTTAAAATATTTTTTAAAAATAGAGACCATCAGAGCTTTGCCCTTTATTCAACTATATACAAAAATTGATGTTCCATTTAAATTTTTAAAAGTTGAAAAATAATGCCTCATGTTAAAGGAAGAGAGCTAAGATTTCCCTGTCTCCCTTTTTAGAATTGTCTAATATAGCAGTTGATGAAAAACTTGTCTGAAATTATTGTCTTAGTGTTGTGATACCTCAAATTAGTTTAGATTGGATTTTTGGCTTTACATTCCTCAGTTTTTTAGGCAACACTAAAGAATGCAAGAAATAGAGGCAATGTGACTCCTCAGTATTCTTTAGAAGGTATTACTTATATGGTACTCTAAATGGGTGGTTATAAGAACAGTTTAGGGTTTTTTTTGTAGTTACATATATATAATACTTATTTTGATCTCTTGACTCTGTGAGGTATTATTGTCCTCAGCAAGAGGGAATGGCTTTCTTTAGGGTCACAACCAGATGACATTAGAGCCTGCCTCTGTACCCTTAGACTATTTGATTCCAAAGTATGTGTCCTTCCTACTACATATCTTTACCTCTATTTGAGTAGCTTAGTTCTTTACTTTCCTCTCAGTTTCTAGTCCCAACACAGAGTTTTCCCACCATAGAATTGCCAACTCTGTCATCACTATTTCAATACACAGTTATTCAATAACTGCTTATATATGTGAATACATAGTCAAGACCAATGTGTATGTATGTTATACATGAATAATTTAAAAAAGCATTTTGAAAAGAAACTAACATTGTTATATCTGCAATCTTACAAATGCTTAATATATATGCCTTTGTGTCACTTGGCACACATCTGTACTGTAGTCTAATTCATGTAGCATAGCATATCAATGGTTGAAATGTCAGCCATGCTGCAGCCCTTCATTTCCTCAAAGCTGGATATTCTTACTTGAATATTTTATGTTCATATAAAACCTAGTTACTGAGTAATATATTTTTGAAGTATTTATTTTTGTGTCACCCTATACAATGCTACTGCCAAGAGATCTAGTCTAACAACTTAATGAGAAGATTATCTCTCTCTGAATGATAAGGACTTTTTTAAAAACATGTTTTTAACCTTTTCATAAAATCAGACAGATAAAAAGACCACAAATAACAAATGTATAGCTTAATGAATAAAGCTATTTCATCACTCAGGTCATCGAAAAGAACTTTGTCAGCGAGCCTGAAGCTCTTCTGTGTGTCCCATCCTGATCCTTTCTCATAAAAGTAACCTGTATCCTGATTTTAATTATAATCACGTCCTTGCTTTTCTTTATAGATTTATGACCCAACTGTTTATCTCTAGGCACTTAATCTTGCCCATTTTTCAAAATTGTCTTTTGAGTATTTTTAAATTTACAGGTTCCCCCTATATCTCTTTTTTTTCCTTATGATTTTTTCTATTAAAGAATCCAACCTTTTTGACTTTATAGTTTTCCTCAATCTGGCTTTTCTTGATTTTATGTACTTTTGGTGCATATCTCTCTGTTTTTGTATTTTATAAATTGTTAGCTGGATTTGGAGGTTTAATCAGAATCATGTTTGATACCTTTGGCAGGACCCTTAGGTGTTGTGCTCTTTCATTAAGGAAGTATATAATTTTTTTTTTCCTGTGGTGTTAGCAGTTGTTGGAACTTAACACCTAGTTGTATTAATTCATTGGGGGTCATGGTGCTCTTCTAATAATTGCTTTTTCACTTATTAGTTTGATTCCTTTTATAAAGAACCACTTCTTATTCTATACATTTGGTTATGAAACAGTTTAAGTGTGGTAATCTGTATAAATGGGAGATTCCTAGATGGACTTAATTTTGAACAGAACCTCTTGATGCTGAATGGGAACTTGATAAATCTGGAGAAATTAATACATTTACTTGATGAATACATACTGAATGCTTATTGTGAGGCACACAATTCTAGTTATTGAGATACAGTGATGAATGGGTCAGTCTGGTGAAAGGATTATGATAATGCTAAAATATATCTTTTTAACACATGTACAACTCCATAGGATGACTGTTCTGCATAGATGGAAAGTAATCATTCACATTTGTTTTAAGCCTTACATAGCTATTCTGGATGCCATCTATACAATTGATTTTTGGATATAAGAAGTTAGAGGGTTGAAAAGAATCCTAAAAGAGAATTTTCTGGCTATGTTCAAAGGTATCTGGAGAAGCCAATGAAACTCAGATTGCAGAAGCATTGAAGCGGTACAGTGAACGGGCATTCTTTGTCCGGGAAGCTCTATTTCACCTTTTTAGCCTGACTCATGTAATGGAAAAAACAAAGCCAGAAATTTTAAAGGTAAGAATTAAGGCTCTGAATATGAAAAATGTGAATATATGTGCCTGGACAGATGATGGTTTTGTGAAGAAAATTTGTGAAAATTTGCATTTAGTCTCGATTTTTTTTTGTAATAGGATTAATAATGTGTGATTTCAGTTATTAGCTGTAAATGAAAATGAGAGAAGGTAAGTTGCTTAATATTATTGAAGTTTTATAAGAGTCTCAGAAAGCAATACAAATGCCTTCCAGGTCGTATGTAACTACCCAAAACCAGTGACCAGTGTGATATATTTATTTTCGCCAGTTGTAGTAGAAAATGGAAGTATGGGATTGGAGGGAGACTGCATTGTACATTAGCTCTGTGTTGCTTCTGTAAAGCACTTTTTCATGCCATTTATGAACTTCCTGTGCTTTCATAACTAAGTAATTCATGTTATTTCCCAATTAAGATATTTTAACCAAGACAGCTTTTGAATGGCAAGAAAGGAAGATTCTTAATTTTGTTTATTGTTTGGGGTAGTTTGTCAGAATGAGGTCCTTTGTCCACCACAAGTCTAGAATGTTGCATATTTTAAAAAGCATATTTGTAAAAAAAAATTAAACTAAAAAGTAAAAATATAAAGTATATTTGTATACCCTACCCCAAGAAATTTAGATTCGGTAGGCCTAAATGAGATAAAGGAATCTGCATTTTAATAATCCCTCATGATAATCTTTATGCACACTCAATTTGGAAACCAGTGAGTATAGGACTGTATTATCTTTGGTACCTCATATAGTGGACACAACAATCCCAAAAGATAAGTTTTATTTTCTAATTCACAGATTGTGTAACTAAGGGTCTGTGAAGTAAAGTAATAATTAGTGGCAGAGCCAGAGATGACTTAGCCTCCAGGTATCTTAAACTTTGAGAATGGGGTGCTTGGATAGGAACCAGTAACATTTCAGTCCCTGGAATGTTATCCCCCAAACTTGTCACTCTCTCCATACATACCAGAGGATATTGGCACTTGATGCATCCATTATCTTTTTTTGGTATTGGTTACCATGAACCTGAGTAACAAAGAACTAGATCTCTAGTCCCCATCTGAACTATTTATTCATTTATTCAGAGAATGATGCATAGAGAATGAAAAGAATATAGGCAGTCATTTTAAGGAGTTTGGCTGCAAAGGAGAGCAAAGAAAAAAGGTAGTAGTTGCTTGAGGAAGTGGGTTTGTTTGTTTTTTTAACATGAGAAACAAAATAGTTGTTCATATGCTGATATGAATGATTCAATACAGAATTTTAAAAATGATGTAAGAGTGAGAGAGGAGAAGAGCTGAAGCAGTGTTCTTGAGTTGACAGTATAAGAAAGATCTAGCACATAAGTGGAGGGATTATTTTTAGACAGGAACCCCCCCCCCAAAAAAAAATAATTTATGGTAATAGGCAGAAAGGCAGCACATGCATGTATATATGCTGGTAAGTGGGTATTTGTGTTAGTAAGAATTTGAAGTTCTGATTACTTTAGTTTTTTCTCAGTATAGTTGGAAACAAGGTCTTCAACTAATAATGAGGCATGGGGAGGATTTGTAGGGGATTTGAGGAGAAAGGAAAAGGTGAGAAATAATTATCTAGGCCAGAGGGAAGTAAATGGATTTTATTGTACTCTATCTTTAGCAGTATTTCAAGGAACTGATTGTTGGCATTTGAAAGTGAAGTTTGCCACTGGTTTACTCTCTTCAAGCTGGTAAGAATTTATTTAGTGCTTAGCATATAACGGGCACTGTACTAGGTCTTGGAAATAGAAAGACGAGTTACCTGAATAGAAAAGACTCATTAGCCTTACAGAAAAATCTTTGAATGAGAACAAACTTGATACCTATCTCAACCAAGTGTGCAGGAACTAAGTATTGGTGAGTAACTGTTATGTCCTGAGCTCTTTGCACATGAGAATAAAAAAGTTACTTAAGACATTTTAGAAATTATTATAGATTAACAAAATAATGTTGCTATGTGAAGAAGGCTTATATTTATAAGGTAGATTAAGAGAACTATTTTTTTCCCCCAGCTTGTGGTTACTGGGATGAGAAACCACCCTATGAATTTACCAGTGCAACTTGCTGCAAGTGCCTGTGTGTTTAACTTAACCAAGCAGGATCTTGCTGTAGGAATGCCTGTCCGACTCCTGGCTGATGTGACCCATTTGCTGCTCAAAGCCATGGAACATTTTCCTAATCACCAACAGGTAAGCGTGTGGAAATCTCCATTCAAATATCCTTTTAGTGTCTCTCACTCATCTCCTACCTCTATAGTTCAATTTAGTA
This sequence comes from Macroglossus sobrinus, assembly GCA_004027375.1. Classification (NCBI taxonomy): domain Eukaryota; kingdom Metazoa; phylum Chordata; class Mammalia; order Chiroptera; family Pteropodidae; genus Macroglossus; species Macroglossus sobrinus. Next base: position 167,562 of record PVKZ01001021.1, on the reverse strand, counting down.
GACCAAGGCTAGAAATTCAAATGCCTTTGGAGCTGACTATAAAGTAATAAATTTGTGGTGTAACTGAGTGTAGGACAACACAAAAATAGGAAACTAAACCATACACATTTCCTGCCTAAAAAGTATGTAAATCCAAATGTTGAGGGAAATAGTGTAAGCCATATAAAATTCATCTTCAACCTACATCTTGTGTTTGTGATAATTTCAGGAACAGGCATAGAGCATCTGTTCTTGGCTAGGCACTATCAAGCCTGGGATACAGAAATGAATAAGACATAGGTTTTTTATTTCTAGGTATGGTAGACCACATAACCTATCCTATCCTCCATTTAAAAACTAAAAATACTGCTTGAATGATATTTTTAACTTAAAATTTAGCAGTGAGTTGGCAAGTTAGTAAATACTTAGCAGTCCAAAACCAACTAAATATGGCAACCCAGATTGGTGAGTGGATCATTAAAGCCAGCTTCCTTCATTGGGGGCCATTGCCAAACTAGATGAACTTTAGGCTTTGTTTTTCATGGCCTGTGGAAACCAGGTGGACAGAAGACAAAGTAGGACCCACCCAAAGTCCACCAGAACAGAGGGAGGTTAGCTGGAATTATCCTATTTAATATTTAATGGAAAAGACAAATAAAATTATGTGTAAGTAAGCTTATCTAAATCCCATGGAAGTCAGTCTTTCACTAGTAGGTGGGCAGAATAAAGGTTATAAGAAAAAAGTGGTATTTAATCAATCTTCTTCCTTTTTTTATAGAGGCAACCCTGGATGCAAAATAACAAAGCAATATTTTATTTATGATTTTTTTTCCCTCCCTTTGTTTTTTAGTTACAGAAGAATTGCCTCCTTTCACTTTGTAGTGATCGGATCCTTCAGGATGTTCCATTTAACAGGCAAGTAATTGTCCTAGAACTTAAAATGAGACAAAAGAGAATTTTAGAAATTTGCCTTGAGTCATTTCTTATCAGTTAGGATGTTTCTTTTGTACAATTAATAAAGTAGATGAGATAAACCCTTGCCTTATAGCATGTTAAATTTACTTTCTCTAATTTAGTGCTTTGACATTCATGATAGCAGATTGGCCCCTCTTTTCATAGCCCTTTGCTTAAGAATTTATATATAGTTTTTAGAATATCCACACAATATCATGGGCCGAAGAAACTGTGATATATAGAGAGATTCAGTGTCTTGCCCTTGGCTTTGTGAATAGTATCTGCCAGGCTAGAAAGTCTCAAGTCTACTAGTTCTAGGTCCAGTGTTCTTTTCTCCATATCATACCTCTTATTATTATTATTGTTATTTGATATTGAAATATAGAAGAAACATTTAAAGAAAGCCATATAGCTGGGTTGCAGTAAGTATAAAGAGTTTTGTTTTCTAAGATGTTTTGATTTGGGAGCTTAAAAGGTGATTTTTTTTTTCATTTTACTATTTTAAAATGTGATTTTTTAATGATGGTATTTTGAAATGAAATTTATATGTTATTATTTAAGGAAAAGTATATTTTTCAAACAGCAGTTTTACTGTAATTTACTTTTATTTGGCTAACAGTACACTTCTCTAGCATGGCTGAGGAATGAGGTGTTCCACTTACTATTTGAAATAAATCATTTAGATAAAAATATAATTGTATATGTCTCATGTAAATTACTAATTTTATTTTATAGATATTGAGCATCTGTATTGATCACATGAAATCATAAGTAGTAAAGGCAAAGTCCCTTTCCTAAAGAAAATTGTAAACTATTCCAGGAGTTGGCAAACTTTTTCTTAAATGGCCAGTAATAAATATTTGAAGCTTATGAGGCATAGGATCTGTGCTCCAACTACTTAACTCTGCCATTGTCTCTCCAAACAGACATAGACAATGTTTAAACAAATGGGGATAACTATGTTCCAATAAAACTTTAGAAAACAGGCAGCTGGGCCCATAGCTATAAACTCACTAGAGGTACCTCTAAGTTAGCCAATGCACTCTGCTAGAATTGAGCTACTTTGTGGTCAGAGACTATGATTGCTTAATCCCTGTCTTTAGTGCTTAACTAGATATTTGATGGATGGATGGATGGATGGATGAATGAGTATAATAGAAGACAGAATTTTTTGTAAAAGAGGATGACAGAATGCAATGGACCCCCAAGCTAAGAAAGATTCCATCTGATTGGTGATCATTTAAGATTTTATGTTAGTAATGCAGATAATAAAGATAACTAACATATATGAAGCACTTGCTATTGCCAGTCACTGTGCTAGATGTTTTGTATATGAGTATTCAGCCCTGCAAAATTGTTACTCTTATAATCTTCATTTTACAGATGAGGAAACAGAGATACAGAGGTTTTTTAGTAATTTGCTCAAGGTGATAAGATAGTAAGTAGCAGAATTTAGATTTAAATCCAGACTGACTCAGAGCCTCTACTTTTTACATCTGTGCTATATTGCTTTGAAGATGAGAGCTAGTTGAGTTGATTGTGTTATGTTTTGGTAACTGAACAAATAAAGGCACAGAACAAGTCAATAATAATACTAGTACAAATTAATCTTTATAAAAAACTTGGTATGTGCCAAGTTCTTTACTAAGTGTTAAGCTTTATATATGATATAATTTAATCCTCACAACAATCCTATGGAATAGATCTTACTATTTTACAGATGAGAACATTGAAGTTCAGAGAGGTTAAGGAATTTGCCCAGGGTCCCAAAGTCAGTAAGTGGTGGAGGTGATATTTGAATCCAGCCTGACTCCAAAGTTATGATGTTCTTAATGACTTGACTACATTGCCTCACATGACAAAATAATTTATTATCATCATTATTAACATTAGGTAGAACTAGAATTCAAACCCCAGTATCCAAAGAACATCGGAATCTGTGCTCTTAACTACCAGACTGTATCACCTCATAATTGTGGGCAAGTTCAAAGACTGATGAGCAATTCACTTTGCAGTTAGCATCGGGTAGGCAGGAAAATAGAAGATTTGAATGTATGGGCCAATTGCTAAATACTGTGAGTACAGGAGTGATGTCATATCTAAGTCCTCAGACAGATTTATTTATTACCAATGTATAGGCACAAATTGAAGGGAAAGCAGTAGAGGGAAGGCATATTAGAAATCTGGAAGAATTCTGGTTTATCCAAAGAAAACAACACTAATTTGAAAAGATATATGCACCCCTATGTTCATTGTAGCGTTACTAGTAATAGCCCAAATATGGACGCACCTAAATGTTCATCAATAGGTGAGTGGATAAAGGAGATGTGGAGTGTGTGTGTGTGTGTGTGTGTGTGTGTGTGTGTGTGTAATGTACATATACACACAATGAAATGTTATTCAGCAATAAAAAAGAATGAAATCTTGTGATTTGTGACATCGATGGACCTATTTTGTTAAGTAAAATAAGTCAGAGACAAATTACCATATAATCTCACTTATATGTGGAACCTAAAAAAGCCAAAATAATGAATAAACAAAACAATATAGAAACAGATCCATAGATACAGACAACAAGCTGATGGTTGCCGAAGGGAAGGGATATAGGGTGGGAATTAAAAAACAATTTGTTTTTAATGTTGGCAGACTGATTCTATCAAGGCCTACCTCATTTTTTGCCTCTGCAGCTTACCTTTCTCCATGGCTGGTGTCCCACCAGCTTACTTAATCCTGAAGGCTCAGCGCTATGTTGTTCCCTATCACCAATCCAGACTGTAGTAAAGCATGAGGTATTTAAGGAGTCCTAGCTCAATGCCTTCTGACAAGGGAGTACAACACAATCTATAAAGTAGTTTGCCCCCCAAATATCAAAAATAAATCTGATTAAATATCTAAATCAAAATATCAATTTATAGGAAATACAGATGGTAGAAGAACATCTTAAGTAGCACCACAAGGCTGCAATCTCTATTAGACAAAGAATCTAATTTCTTTATCAAATAAATTACAAGCGGGTGGGAAGGGGAGGGAGGGGATATAAATAAAACCTGTAGATTAAAAGGCACTTAAAAGACATATCAATCTACCTCAATGATGTGAGGGCAAAAAAAAAAAAAGAAAAAAAAGAATTTCAGTAATGGGCTTGATCAGAGATGGCCTTGAATAGAAAGGAAGTAACTAAATTTGAAGGAAGTTGGAGAGGAGTCATTTATATCAATATAATCATTCAGCCAACATGTATTAAACATGTATTAAACACTATGTGTATAAAGCACTGTATTGGGTTCTTGGCATAAAGGACTAAATAAGGATAAAGTCCATTCCCTAAAGGAACTCACATTCCAATGGGAGATTCAGGTGAGTCTAGAGGTAAACACTGATCTCTGACAGAGTTACACACAATTGCTAAGGAGCAACGAGAGGGCAATAATAAACTTGTCAAGGAAAGTTTCTCATAGGAAGTGATATTTGGGCTGAGTCTTGAAAGATGAAATTATGGGTAAGATAATCATATATATTTCTTGGTGTCGTCCTTGACTTTTTTCCTTGTCTCACACCCCACATTAAGTCCTTAGGCAATTCCAGCTTTAATTTTCAAAATATATCCGAAATTTGACCATTTGTCTTCACTTCCATTTCTACCACTTAGATTAAAAATGATCTCTCCTGAATTATTGTGGTTGCCTCTTAACGGCTCTCCTTCTGTCCATGCCCACCTGAAGTTTATTCTAAATACAGCTGATAGAATAATACTATTAAAAATATCAGTTAGTTTATGTCATACCTCTGCTCAGAATCCTTCCGTGGCTTTCCACCTGATACAGAGTAAGAGCCAATTCTTTACTAAGACTCTATGATATTGCTCTCCTGTTACCTCTGACCTCATTTCTTAGTACTGCTCTTTCTTTTGTTCTCTGCTCTGGCCTCACTGATCTCCATGCTATTTCTCAAAACCTCCAGGCACACTTTCACTTCAGGGTCCTTGTGTTTCCTGTTCTCTCTGCCTGGAATGCTTTTTCCTTAGATATCCACATGGCTAACACTTTACTTTGTCAGAAGTTTCAGTTAGGCCTTCCCTAGCCACCGTACATAAAATTCCAGCATTTCATATCTTCTCTTTCATTGCTTTATTTTTTCTCTTTAGCATATGTCAGTACCTAATTATGCCAAATATTTAACTTATTTATCTGATTTATTGTATGTTTTCCCTAATAGAGTATAAGCCCTATGAGAATAGAGATATTTTTGTTATGTTCACTATCTCTAGCACCAAGAACTACATCTGGCACACAGCAGCGGCTTATAAATGTTTTTAAATGAATGAATTCCTGTTGTGCTAGGTACTGTGAGAAACCTAGAAAATACTTAAATTATTATTACAGTTTAGAAATCACTACAGAGTAGAAATATAGACTAGAAATATATTTTAATTTTAGAAGCTGAATGCCAAATAGTTTTGATTCTTGTTCTTTACAAAGTATTGTCATAATTAATATTGAGATACTGTCTCTAGAACACTAAATATAATGTTATTCTCTGTCAATTAAGAGGAATGTTCCCTTTCCTTCTTACCTAACTAAATTATAGCATCACTTCTCACTTAGTTCTCTGAAACTGTGCCTGGGCCTCCAGGATTAATTCATGAAACACTTTGTGTGTCCTTAGGTTTGAAGCAGCCAAACTTGTCATGCAGTGGCTCTGCAACCATGAGGATCAAAACATGCAAAGGATGGCGGTTGCAATTATTTCCATCCTGGCTGCCAAGGTACCTGAATGCTTTATTTCCTGTTATAGTTACTGTTTTCCCCAAAATCTGTGTGCCATAAGTTTAGTAAGCCTTCTATATTCAATCTATTCAATATTGCAGATTTCTAGGTTGATCAGAGATTTTAGTCTGACCTTTGGAGTCTGTTACAGTGAATGATGTTAAACTCACACTAGTAAGTTCTTGGATGTTTACTTTGTCTGCTTACTTGCAGCTTTCTACAGAACAGACTGCACAGCTGGGTGCTGAGCTCTTCATTGTCAGGGTAAGTCTGTTATCTCCTCAATGCAGATCAGTAGACAATATTCAGTTTCATGGCATATTTTCTAATGTTTTATATTACAAATAATTATTTTTGTTACTTCCAAGTGAATGTATTTATTTCTTTTCATAGAGTCAGCTTTACTCCTTAAAAGAGATGGAAAGAGCCCTGAACTCGGAGTCAGATGACCTAAGATCTAACTTTAAACTCACTTCATGAATTTAAACAAACCACATAAACTATTGGGGCCTACATAGGCCTTTAGATACTATCTAATACTAAAATTCTGTGATTTTGTTAAATTTATGAAGAAAATATAAAGACTCTATTATAGGCATAGATTGTGCTAGGTGCTTTGGGGAAGACGATAATTTAAATAGCTGATATGTGATTTTGCTTACTTACACTCAGTTGGGGAAATAATATAGTGAATAATGGAGAGTTAAAAAGCTTAAAAGAGAATAAATATGAATAGTATCTTAGGGAGGACTAAAGGCAAAAAGTTCACTTAGGGGCTTCCTGTTACAATCCTGACATGAGGTGTTTAAATAATATTAGTAGATGGAAAAGTCAAGTGAGAGGCTCCCTTTTACTATGACTTACAAATTATGTATGTAATGAGAATGTAAGTCATTCATTTGATAAATATGTCTGCAATACTCACCAGGTACCTACCACATTTCTAGATGTTAGAGTCACACTGAATTTTATCTATAATTCCTACCCATAAGAAATTCACAGTACAGTAGAGAAAATAGCTACGTAGACATAATGTATAACAATCTAATAAGTATAATAATAGAGATATGAATGAAAAAAGTAATATAAAGAGAAGAGAAGGCTGTGGTGGTATAATGGAAAGAGTAGGAACTCTTAAGTTGACATATCTGGGTATATTCCTAATTCTGTTACTAGCCATGTAATTTGAGGCAAGTCACATAAATTTTCTTAAGGGTTACAAAAAAATACTTTATGTGGTTGTTATGAAGGCTAAATGAAAAGGAAAAAAAATAATTGAAGGGATATATGCTAAGTGTCTAGCACAAAATGTAATATGTATTAGATGAGTAGAGGATGCAGGTTTTATTTTTACTATTTTCAATGATGACATTTTAGTTATAAATATGGCTTTTTATTGCTGTATGTGTGTTTCAGTAATTTTGGCTGGAGATATATTCAAAGATTTTAAGGAAATCCTTCACTCATATATTTTGGAGGAATAATAGGTTTAAGTTAATCAGGAATTAGTAGTAGTGGTAATGATGCTAGCTTGCTATTTTTTTTGAGGGGTGGGCTCTTAATTATCACCTGCAATTTACAGATGAAGAAACAAACAAATTAAATAGTCAGATGGCAGAGATTATATTTAAGCTCAGGCAGCCAGATTCTAGTGCCACACTCTTAGCCACTATGCTATTAAGTTAATTTTTGTGTTTCTTAAAACTTTTTTTCTCAATTGTATGTAACTTTAAGTAATAGCGTCATTATTGTTTACTTGTATCTGTTTTAGCAAAGCTTCCTTTTACCCCCAGAAATATCTAAAAATGGAAATATGGATACCTTATGTAGATCTTAAAACATTTATCTTTCAAACTTTAAATTTCTTAGGTTAAAGTTATAATAGAAATAATTTACAAGTTCAAAGCGATTTCCTTAATTAAATATAGACTTTAATTCTCTTACTATTGTTATTTTGTTGGCCTATCTTTTTTCTTAAGGAAAAGTTGGAGTTAGGTCTTCCTGTTCTTACTTTCTCTTACTAAGCTGACTATGATCAAATTACTTAATATTTCTAAGGCTCAATTTCCTCTCTTGAAAAATGGGGATAGCAATACTACAATTTGGGATATAATTTGCCAATACTTAATGTTTGTTTTATTTCTCACTTTTCCCCCTCCACCCTTTTAATCCCAGGATCTGAACTGAATATATGTTGTGACCAATTGGGTAAAATAGTTGGTCCTAAGCTTTAATCCTTTTGTTTTTTATTTATCAGTGATTAGATTATAAGTATGATCAGAATAATATAGAAGTATTTATGAAGGTCCTATATATTTTCATTGTTGAAGAAAAAGTCTTATTTGAGAGGCTGTTGTACTTATCAAGTCATTATAGGAAATGTTTTAAGCCATGAGACTAATCTTCATGGACTTGTGGTTATTACCACTAATTATAATAATTCAGTAATGAGAAATTAATTCCATTTTCTTTCAGCAACTTCTTCAGATAGTGAAGCAGAAAACCAATCAAAATTCAGTGGACACTACTTTGAAGTTTACTTTGAGTGCACTTTGGAATCTCACAGATGAATCTCCAACCACTTGCAGACACTTTATTGAAAACCAAGGGTTAGAACTCTTCATGAGGGTTCTAGAGGTTAGAATGGGAATTTACCTGTAATTTTGACATATATTGATTGATTGACTTAAGTATTTATTTATTTGTTTGTTTGTTTGTTATATTTGGTTCTTTAGGTAGTTACACTTTTCTGGGTTTTTTTTTTACAGTCCTTCCCAACTGAATCATCCATTCAACAGAAAGTTCTAGGACTTTTGGTAAGATAAAAGCATTTCCTGCTAAATTTAAAGCTATAATTATTTTCTGACTGAAGTAATACAGTGAAGTTGCTACTCTGCTTATAAAAACTTAGAAAATATATACAATATAATTAAGTTAAAAAAGTAGAGTACAAAATTACATATACATATTAAGATTTTCAGCACATTAAAATGTAAATTACAAACTTTATATTTTTTGATATAGTACAAAGCTTCACTGTGATCATGTTTTACTTTTATATTTAGAGAAAAAAAGATTTTATTAAAAAATGTCACTACCTACAAGTGTTCTTAGATGCTGTGTTTGTTAATTAATAATTACTATAAAAGACTGCTTAACAAATCAGATATTCTGCAAATATATTGGATAGAGGTTAAAGCAAGCTCTGTAAGATTTTTGAGACAAAGATGAAGGATCAGATATTTTATGGACCAAAGATGAATGATCAGATGTTTTAATCACTACAATAGGTAAAGTGCCCACATGGTAAAAGCCATTTCGAGCAGACTTCTGTTCTTGAGGAATTAGATCATAGGAGGCATACGTTAGTGAATTTTTAAAAATGTAGGTTTGTGTCTGTTTTCCACATGGAAGACTGAGATACTGAGCAATGAGAGATGGATTTTTTGGAAAGCAGAAGGCTGGCATTTAAGGAAGACCTATCTCTTATAACTTTAGATATATAAAGTAGAAAATGTAGAACCACCTAAATACCCAGTAATAGGGAAGTATTAAATAAATTATAGTATTTGATAGTTTTATTCAAGGTTCATTGGATTATTAGACATAGAAGTTGGCTCAAGTCACTACAAGAGGAAAAGGGGATCTCATAGGGTCTTAAAAATGCTTTTTAAAATTTTCTCCAAAAGAACATGTATACTGTAACTAGAGAAATAGTACAAAAATATATTTTTAAAGTTTAAGACTCTGTCTCCATCCTTCCATCATTTTCATCATGAGGTTATTCATATAACTTGATGTGCTTCCTTATATATCTTTCTTCATTACTTTGTGATTAATTTTTTTCAATAATATATGTTTAGATATTAGTTATAATTTAATTTTTTGTCATCAGAGGACAAACTTTGTTTGATTTTTTTTTTTTTAATTTATTGAGGCTTGTATATGGCCCAGAACATGTCTATCCTGGTAAATGTTCTATGTGCACTTGAGAAGAACGGGTATTCTGCTGTTGTTAGATATATGTGCTCTATGAAGGTCACTATGGATCTATTTGGTTGATATTATTCAACTATACCATTTCCTTTCTGATTTTCTGCCTATTTGTTCTAGCAGTTATTGACAGGGGTTTAAAAATCTTCAACTATAATTGTGGATTTGTCTGTTCTTATATTTCTCTCACCTTTTGCTTATGTATTTTGAAGCTCAGTTATTAGGTTCATATACATAGTTATGCTCTCTTGATTAATTGACCCCTTTGCAATGTGAAATGACCTTCTTCATCCCTGGTAATATTCTTTACTTTGAAATCTCCTTTGTCTCATATTAATATAGCCATTTCAGCTTTCTTTTGACTAATGTTAACATGATTTATCTTTTTCTTTCCTTTTACTTTTAACCTATATTTGCCTTTATATTTAAAGTATGTTTCTTTATACTTTGCATCCTAGTTTTTTAATCTAGTCTGAGAACCTCTGCTTTTTATGTGGACTATGTAGACCATTTACATTTAATGTGATAACTGATGGTTAGATTTGGTTCATAACCTTGGTATTTTTCTCTTTGTCCCATCTGTTCTTTGTTTTTTATTCTTTCTCTGTCTTTTGGTTTGAATATTTTTTATGATTTCATTTTCTCTCTTTTCTTTATTCTGGTTTATTAGCTATTACTCTCTGCTTTGTTACATTAATGATTGCTTTTGGGTTTATAGCATACATAGACTATGTATAAGTTATATTATAGTAGACTTAATAAATAGTAGACTTCCATTTCTGCTGTTCTTTCCTTTATGCTATTGTTATGCATTTTATTTTTACATATGTTGTAAAACAGGGGTTCCAACCCCTGTGCCACAGACCAGTATTGGCCCGTGGCCTCTTAGGAACAAGGCCACACAGCAGGAGGTGAGTGACGGGTGAGTGAGCAAAGTTTCATCTGTATTTGCAGTCAGTCCCCAGCACTAGCATCAGTACCTCAGCTGAAATGTAAGTGGGCTTTTTTTTCTGTTTGGTTTTTGAGTTTATAATTTTCATCAGATTTGGAAAAATATTGCCCATTATTTGTTCAAATATATTTTTTCTGTGCCCTCTCTCATCTCTTCTCTTTCGAGGACTCCCAATTACACATACATTAGATTGCTTGATATCATCTCACAGGTCATAGAAATACTCTATTGGTTTTTCCCCAGGTTTTTTTCTTTTTTCTTTTTGTCCATTGACTTGGATGTTTTTTAGTTCACTCTTTTATACTTCTGAAGCATCTCATCTGCTGTTAATCTCATCCAATATATTCTCACTTCATTTCTTTTTTACAAATGACATTTGGATCTTTTTTTATAGCTTCATTTTCTCGCCTCAGCTTTTTGTTTTTCTTTCATCCTGAATCATATTTATAACATTTTTAGTACCTGTTTTAAGTCCTTGTCTGATGATTCTATTATCCCTGTCATTTCTGGGTCCATTTTGATTTATTAATTTTTTTCCTAGTTATAGATCCTATTTTCCTGACTCTTCGTATGCCTGGCAATTTTTAATTGGATGCTAGTCATTGTGGAATTTACATTGTTGATTGCTGGAATTTCTTGTTTTCTTTTAAAGAGCCTTGGACTTTGTTCTGGCATGCAGTTAAGCTACTCACAGAGCAAGTCATTCCTTTCAAAGCTTGTTTATTTGCTTTGTTAGAATGGCTTCAGATCAGTCTTTACCCTAGGATTCATATATAATTTAGCTCCACTACTATCAAATGCTTTATTATGAGTTATCATCACTTTGGCTGGTGGGAATGTAAACTGTTGCTAACCCTGTGTGACTTTGGGATTTGTTCATGTACTGCTCCCTAGCCTCATGGAATTTCACTTCTTATCAGTAGCTAAGCCAAAGATTTGAAGGTATCCCTCTGCAGGTGATTTTCTTTCTTTCTCTATCTGGAGCTTTTTCTTTCTAGTACTCTGTTCTACAGATTTTACTGCTTTGACCACCTTGTATTCTGATCTCTGTCTCAGCTCAGCAAAACTGCCAAATTTTCTTTAGGCTTTCCTTATATACACAGCAATCTGGAAATTGCCCCAATTGAATATCTTCTCTCAATGATAACATTTCTGTATAGCCTATTGTCCACTGTTTGAAAACAATTCTCTTATATATTTTGTCTGGTTTTCTAGTGACTTGCTTATGGTAGGAAAGCAAGTTACTAGAAATATAGCCATAATTCTTTGAAAGTTCTGTTTTGTTTGAAACTTTTCTTTTTTTATTTGTTTTGTTTTGTTTTAATAGTGGTTTTCATGTGTGTGTGTGTTTCTGTTTTTTCCCATCAGTTACGATCTTGTAGTAGTATTATATGTGATTCTTAGGGATCTAATCCACTGTTGTGTGTATGATTCTCGCTCATTATGGATTATTTTCATTGTGGGTTTTAATTTAGCACTGTGGTGTGTCATCTTCTGTGGGGCTTTGAATTCAAAGTGTGTCTTTCTCAGAGGGTCTTTATATTTCTTTCTACCAAGCTTTTCCAGTCTTAGAGGAGAAGGCAGACTTCCTTTTCCTAATAAAAACATATATTTCTTTTCTTTTTTGTCACTGTAAAAAATGGTATATGCTATATAAAAAATATAAATAGTGAAGAGTATAAAACATGAATGTGAAATGCCTTTTTCTTTGTTGAATATGTGAGATCAGAGAGGGGTATAGGAGACATTGATTAATCATTGCTGCTGATGAAAAAATACAGGATTATACACATTCAGGAAATACATTTGAATATGATGCCCTTCATTATCATTTATTACCGAATGACTTAAGCTAGGGATTGAACAGTCTATTAACAATGAAATGGTTCCTAAGTGGAATCAATGTGATAGAAAGAGAATTATGATTTCATAGTAGATCAATTGAAGTTTTAAGAATGAGGATTCATTGAAATAAACCCAGGACATGGTCAGTTAATCTATGACAAAGGAGGCAAAAATATACAGTGGGGTAAAGACAGTTTATTCAATAAATGATTTTGGGAAACTTGACAAATAAATGCAAATAAATGCAACGAGGCCACCTTCTTACACCACATATAAGAATAAACTCAAAATGTATAAAAGACTTAAATGTAAGACCCCAAACCATAAAACTCCTAGAAGAAAATATAAGCAGTAAAACTCCTCAGGCAAGAGAAACAAAAAATAAACAAATGGGACTATATCAAACTAAAAAAGTTTTGCACAGCAAATGTAACCATCAACTAAGTGAAAAAACCCTCTACTGATTGGGAGAAGATATTTGCCAATGATATATCTGATAAGAAATTAATACCCAAAATTTATAAAGAACTCATACAACTTAACACCAAAAAAAAAAAATCAATAAAAAATGAGCAGAAGACCTGCATAGACATTTCATAAAAGAGGGCATACAGATGGCCAGTAGACAAATGACAGGATGCCCCAAATCACTAATCATCAGAGAAATGCAATTTAAAACCACAATGAGATATCACCTCACACCTGTCAGAATAGCTATCATCAATAAATCAACAAACAAGTATTGGTGAAGATGTGGAAAAGCAAACCCTTGTGCATTGTTGGTGGGATTGCAAATTGGTATAACAACTGTGGAAAAGAATATGAAAGTTCCTCAAAAAATTAAAAATAGAACTATTATATGACCCAGCAATTCCACTTCTAGGTATTTATCTGAAGAAATCCAAAACACTAATTTGAAAAGATAAATGCACCCCTATGTTCATGGAAGCATTATTTACAATAGCCAAGATACGAAAGCAACCTAAATTCCTATGAATGGATAATTAAATGAAGAAGAAGCATAATATTACTTGGCTATGAAAAAAATAAAATCTAACTATTTGTGACAACATGGATGGATATGGAGGATAATATTTTAAGTGAAATAAGTCAGACAAAGATAAATATTGTATGATCTCATTATATGTGGACTCTAAAGAACAAAACAAATGAACATATAAAATAGAACTGATTCATAGATACAGAGAACAAACTTGGTTATTGGATGGGAGGAGGGTTGGGATGTTGGGTGAAAAAGGTAAAGAGATTAAGAAGTATAAATTGGTAGTTACAAAATAGTCATGGGTATGTAAAGTACATTATAGGGAATTTAGTCGATAGTATTGTAATAATTACGTATGGTGCCAAGTGGGTGCTAGACTGATCATGGGGATAACTTTGTAAGTTATATAAATGTCTAGTCACTGTGCTGTACACTGGAAACTAATATAAAATAATATTGAATGTATAATTGAAGAAAAAATTAGTTAAAATTTTTTAATTAAAAAAGAATGAGGATTCATCTTTAGAGTCATGAGATAAGTTGGATCATAGATCCTTTGGGAGAGCATCAATTATATAAATTGGAAACCCTTCAATTGTTTCTCATGTGAATAGAATTCTTCCTTATGTACTGCCAAGGGAAGCCACCACACCTCAAGTCAAGTTGAAACACCTACGTTCTGTAGGCCAACAGGCAAACTTTGGCAATCAGTGGAGGTTTTAGGCTATGACATTTTTAAGACACACAGTCACTATATTGCTCAACAAATGGATTATTTTTGTATTTATCTTACTTGGGTTGTTCACATTATTCAGAACTGTTAATCTTTTCATCTTTTTGATACATTCACCCCTCTGCATTCTAGATACCAAATTTTCCTGGTTTTCCTCCTACTTCTCTTGCTGTTGTTTCTCAGCTTGGAGTTTCTCCAGACCACACAGCTAATATAATTTGAATCATAAGGGCAGGTGCCTAGTTATAAATTATAAAGAAAGACTTCTCCTTTTAGGCCAGAGGCCAGATTATAATAGGTTTATTTTTCATGTATCTACATCAGTCCAGTCTTTTATTGAGGTGTAATACTTTGAAAGTCCTTATCTTTATGTGAAGTCTTAGTTCCAATTTCTAGCCCTTACCTTGTGCCCTAGCATGACTATTAAAACCCAGTTCTCTGTCCCTGCATGTCAGTGATGGCCTGTTACTGCTCCAGTTTGGTTCTGTTTGCTTTTTATCCTAGAAAATAATGTTACAAATTTAAAGATTTTTAGCTATTTTTCACCCAGCTCTTCTAGATATTATGTATCAGGAAATTTTTAGGTTATGTATTTTACCATTTTGCCTGTAAAGGAACTTACTATTGTTTATTTATTATTGTTTAGGAAAGAGAAAAAAAATCACCCATAATCCCACTGTGCTAACATAGCAAGTCTTCACTTGTTGTCTATATGCAGATACATGTTTAAATCATTGCAATCTCTATTGTTTCTTAAAATATGAAGGGTCATTTATTACACATATTACTACTTTAATTTTTATATCTTCTCTTTCTTTCCAGAACAATATAGCTGAAGTACAAGAATTGCATTCTGAATTAATGTGGAAGGATTTTATAGACCACATCAGTAGCCTCCTACATAGTGTTGAAGTGGAAGTCAGTTACTTTGCAGCAGGAATTATTGCCCATTTAATATCTAGAGGTGAACAAGCTTGGACTTTGAGCCGTAGCCAGAGGAATTCTCTTCTGGATGATCTGGTAGGGTCATTTTGTGTTTTCTAGAAGTATACAAACAACATTCATAGTGGTTAAACTGTCAGAACCTTATAATGCAATAATGCAGTGCTAAATAAGTATTTTAATGTGTGTCTTGTGTCTTGCAGCATTCAGCTATTTTGAAATGGCCAACTCCAGAGTGTGAGATGGTAGCATACAGGTAAGCCAGTAACCTATCCATTTGGCTTATCTAGAGATCATTTCTGCTGGATGTATAATTTTTTCCTCAGGCATCTATCTTCTTTACTAGCTTTGAGTAAGACATGGTACCTGAACACAAGAATCTTATAGCCTAGTAAGGGGATTATTACAAATTATTACAAATGCAGATCAGCTATAATTCACTATTATGATCATTTTGTGCATAGAATACTATGAAATTAAAGATGAAAGTACTTAAATCTGCATTCCAGAGGATGATGGAACTGAGTTTTAAGAGATAATTAAGTAGGGGCAGAAGATTTTAGGAATAGGAAACAGTATATTACTGCAAGGAGGTCTAAAGCAGAATGACACTTTGAAAGAACTGGAAGCAGCACCAGATTAGTTTGGGGAAACAATTTTGTAATAATTTATTAAAGTGCATAGTGGATGCCTAACTCTTTTTTATAACCATTAAGGTGACTTGATAGTTAAGTTACTAATTACCTGAAGTATTCCATAAATAATATTGCATAAATAATATTATTACAAATTATTTTTGTTGTATACTTTATAAATGTTGATGCTGCCAACAGTTTGAGTTCCCCAATTTATATTCTACCCATTTTTATGCAAAAGACCAATAGAAATAGGCTAATTCTAGACCTCCTTTATGGTGTTCTATCAATTAGTTATCAATTAACTTCTCCTTTTCTAAGTTTTCCAGCCAGGGTCTGCTATTCTTCAAATGTTTATCTTCAATATCAAAAAAGTATTTTTGAAAAAAATACTTTTCTGTGTTAGTACCTTGTCTGGTCACCTTCTATCTTCTTTGCCAAGACTTGTCAGAATATGATCCTTACTCAAATGGCTAAGACAAAGAAAAGGTATACTATAGCTCATTTATATTAGTTGGATGAAATTTCTAAATGAAAAGCTCAGGAATTATTGTTTTAGAAAATGATGCTAAGGTAGGATGTAACTTATTTTCTTTTGAACTTTTAGATCCTTTAATCCATTTTTCCCATTACTTGGCTGTTTCACAACACCAGGAGTCCAACTATGGGCTGTTTGGGCCATGCAACATGTCTGCAGTAAGAATCGTATGTACCAAAAAGAAACTGTTTTTCTTTTCCAAGAGAAATTTTCCTTACATAGGAAAGCCATTTCTGAATCATGTATTGAGGTGATTTTTAAGGACACTGACTTAAAAAAATAAAACAGTGTAAGAGAATCTTAGGTCATAAATAAATTTATGCTTTCAGAATGAGCTTGCTGAAAGTAGATACTGAATGACAATGTTGAAGGAGATTTACACTGTTCTAACCTAATGGGATATAAAGATAAGGAGCTTACAGTGAGTTCTTCAGTTCAGCAGGTCTTGAGATCTAATGTTTATGGTACCTACTTTCTTGCTACCCTGGCTTATTTTTGTGTATGTTAAATGGAATTTATGTCTCAATTTCCATATAAAAGTTGTAACTTTTAATAGTTAAGGGTTAGTATAGCATAATGGTAAGAGCACACAAGAGTCTTCTGGATCAAATCATGTTCCATTTACTATATATGCCATCTTGAGCAAATCATTAAGCCTGCGCCTCAGTTTCCATATTAATTAGATGGGAATAGTACTGCCTTTTTCACATGTTATAATGACCATTTTTCTATATTTTAGAAAGTTTTTGACAACATGATTTGTGATAATTACATAATCTTTATTATATATTAGTTCCCTAGAGTTACTATAACAAAGTACCACAGATGGGTTGTTTAAAACAACAGGACCATTTTGTCTCTTAGTTCTGGAGGCTAGAAGTCTAAAATTAAGATATCAGTAGGGCCATGCTTTTTCTGATGGCTCTAGGGAAGAATCCTTCCTTGCAGCTTCTAGTTCCTGGTGTTTAGTGACATTCCTTTACATTCCTTGGCTTGCAGATGCATCATTGTAGTCAGATGGCCATCTTTTCCCTGTGTATCTTCACATCATCTTCTGTGTGTGTCTGTTTCTGTGTCTAAATCTCCCCTTTTCATAAGAACACCAGACACATTGGATTAGGGTTTACCCTGATGACCTTATCTTAACTAATTACATCAGCAACAACATTATTTCCAAATAAAGTCACATTCTGAAGTACTCAGGGTTAGAACTGAACCAATCTTGTTTGAGGGATACAATTCAACCCAAAGCACATGGCTATACACTCATTAAATGAACTTATCAGTAATATATGTAGGTACTTTCCTCTTGATAAACGCAGTCTACCTTTAATTTTAAAATTATACTCAAATGCTTATTTTTACACCATTATTTTGCACCATTACTTATAACAGCAAACAATTCTAAATAACCTAGAGATCGAGCAATATAGAATGTTAAATAATGTTAAAATATCCAGGTAGTGGAATATTTACGTATCATTAAGAAGATATGATAGAAATTTATATAAGCAAAAATTTATACTCTGGGCCATTAGTAACTGGTACCAGACTAGCCCTTAGCCATAAAGAGTAAAAAACTGGGGGAGAAACTTGAAAATTTTTTCTAGACATTAGACAAAAGGCACCAAGGATTCTGATCCCCTATAGGAGGGAAAAAAATAAAATGAGCCCTACAGTTTCCCTGGCTTTCTTCCTAGAGTCATTTACTAGACCCTGGCATAGGGTAGGGGAACCAAGTACAGCACAGTAATTTTATTGTACTGAGGAGACAGAAGTCAGAGTTTGGCGAGACTGAGGTTTCTGGAATTTGTGGTACAGATTAATGCAGAGGTGCCAGCTATATCTAGAAAGAACTCTAGAAATCTCCGTAAGTATCTTGAGTCTTTGACTGATTACTAAGCTGTGGATAACTAGAATAAGACTCCTTAAGTCCTAAGAAAGAACAAATACAAGTAGCTGCTAACTGAACAACACTTAGAGCTCACACAGGGTTGGAAAATATTCAGTTCCAAACAGCCGAACAAACTTAATACCCAAACTTAAAACTCAATATAGATGCCAGAAGAGATTAAACTAGCCCTAAAATAAAGCTCTCTGGGGAAACCTTAACAAAGGTTAAAAACAAATCTTGAAGTGGTCAAGCTGCTCTGCAAATAAATTATCTGTCTACCAAGGAAAAACTAAGCAATCTTTAAAAAAAGACAACAAAATCTAGACACTCAACATGTTTAGTATCTGATAGAATTGCTAGATGAAGGAAGAAGCAGGAAAATGTGACCCATAACCAGAAGAAAAATAAGACAATTGAAACAGACCCAGAAGTGATGGTGATGATGGAATTATCAGAAAAGAAGTTTAAAACATTTTTTTATAGATATGGTCTAAGATTTAAAATAATAATTATTATTATTATTAAGAGGAGAAAAAAATAAAAAAGTAAAATAGAAGTACTAAAGCCAAAAGTTTAAATATTTCACAAAAAAATACCTGGATGAGTTTAAGAGTAGATAACACAGAAGGATAAAAAATAGCATAGGTAATAGAGGCTTTGTTCATCCTTCTTGCAATCAGATCAAAATTGTGACAGAAACAGGGAGCAAACAAAGTAAAATCACCTGGGATCTAGATGAACAAGTCCTATAACTAGTCAGAGATAAGAAATCACCCTGCAATGGGAGGAGGTAGAATGGGGTGAGGCATGAGGCTGCCCGGTCTCAAGCGGCTGAGTGGGATAGAGGCTGCAGCAGTGGCAACCGGCAGCTGCATATGCATGCCTCTAAAGGGGCTGTGTCTGTGAGTGGACTTTTTCAGTGATGGAACTGCTCACTCTGAGCCCAGCACCAGGTCAGCTGCTCAGGGAGATGCCAGGGACTTAAAGCAGGACACTGAGTTGTTGGAGTAAGGGCTGGAGGCAAGGATCTCTCCCAGACAGAATTGCAAGCAGTACCCATTGTTCCTTTTTTTGAGTCCTACCTACTCCCAGTGTGCACCCCGCAGCACCACAATAGCTGAGAGGTGATCAAACTGCGTAACAGAGGTTGTTCCGCCCAGAGGATTCTTTGAAACTCCACCTCCCCCAACTCGTGGCCCCACCCAAGCCACATCCAGGTATGCCCTCCGTGAATCAGGTGCTCCTTGCTGAGCAGCATCAAGACTCACATTGATGGTAGCTAGCCTTGGTTTCTGGTGAGATTTCTTGAGGCAACTATAAGGCAGCATCCATGGATTGCTTGCTCAATCTTAACAGGTGGCCCTGGAGGGGCACAGTTTGGGGCTAAATGTGACCTGCAGTTGGACCCCTCTCAGGACTGTGCCACTGGACATCTACTACACAAAGCTGCACTAAGAAGACTAGGAGACTTAGGAGCTTTGCTTAGTACATAGAAACAGACAGAAAGACAGCCAAAATGGGAAGACAAAGAAGCAGAAATCATATGAAAGAACAGAGATCTAGGAATGATGGAGTCAAGCAATCTAACAGATGCAGAGTTCAAAACACTGGTTATAAATATGCTCAATGAACTTTTGGTTAATCTAGTGAGAACTTCAACAGAGATTAAAAAAAAAATGGAAATGGAAATTATAATAGGGAACCAGTCAGAAATGAAGAACATATTATCTGAGATGAAGAGGATATTAGATGGAATAAATAGAGTGGAAAAGGAAGAGGATTGAATCACCGATATAGAGGATAGGGAAGCCAAGAACATTCAGTGAGAATGGCAAGAAAAAAGCCAAGACTATAATAATGTAAGGAACCTATGGGACACTATTAAATATAAAAATATCTGTGTCATAGGGGTACTTGAAGGAAAACAAAACTTTGAAGAACTATTTGAAGAAATAATGATGGAAAACTCTCCTTACCTGGTGAAGGAAGATCAGTCTCGAGAAAGAGGAACCCAAAGAGGCCCACACCAAGACACATCATAATTAAAATGCCAAAGATTAAATACAAAGAATCTTAAAAGCAGCAAGAGAAAAGCAGTTACCTACAATGGAGCACCGATAAGGCTGGCAGCTGATTTCTCTAAAGAAACTATGCAGGATATAAGGGCTTGGTACAAAATATTTGACATAATGAAAACCCAGGATCTAGAACCAAGAATACTTTATCTAGCAAAGCTATCATTTAGAGTTTAAGGACAGATAAAGAGCTTCCCAGACAAAAATAAGCTGAAGGGATTTATCAACACTAGGCCAGTATTACAAGAAATGTTGGGGGGATGTCTTTAAGAAGAAAGAACATGTATCAAA
Source organism: Macroglossus sobrinus (assembly GCA_004027375.1). NCBI lineage: Eukaryota > Metazoa > Chordata > Mammalia > Chiroptera > Pteropodidae > Macroglossus > Macroglossus sobrinus. The sequence continues at coordinate 146,962 of PVKZ01001021.1, read as the reverse complement.
AACATGAATAAAGAATGGTAATATCTACATTTCTATCAACACGTACCTCAAATGGAAAAGAATTAAGTACTCCAACCAAGAGATAGAGTAGCTGAATGAATAAGAAAACAAGTCCCCTACGTAGGCTGCCTATAAGAGACTCACTTCAGATTAAAAGACACACACAGAATAAAAGGACGGGGATGGAAAAAGTTATTGCTTTGATGGACTTAGAGGGTATTGCGCTGAATAAAATGGGTCAGATAAAGACAAATATCGCATGATTACATGTACATGTAGAATCTAAAGAACAAAATAATAACAAAAGCAGTCTTAAACTGATAGGTACAGAGTATATTTTGAGGGTTACTAGATAGGAGGAGGTTGAGAGCATGACAAAAAAATGCAAAGGGATTAAGAGATACAAATGGATAGTTGCAGAATAGACATGGAGATGTAGAGTATAGCATGGGGAAGATGGTTAATAATGTTATAAATATGTAGGAAGGAAGAGAGGGGTACTAGATTTAATGGGAGGAAGAGAGGTACTAGATTTAGTGGGGTGATCACTTAGTGAGTTATATGGATCTCTGATCACTAGGCTGTACAAATGAAACTGGTATATTATTGTATGACAACTATATTTGAAAAAAACTCATTGAATTGTACAATGTAAATACGAACAACTAATTGTCTATTGTAGTTTAATAAAGCTGGGGGAAAAAAGAAAGAAAAAAGTAGATAACAGAAGAAAAGCACTGTGAAATTTAATATATAGCAAAAGAAACTATCCAAACTGAAGCTTAGAAAGAAAGAAAGCTGAGGGGGGAAAAAGAGAAAAAGTGCCAGAATTACCCTGATAGCAATGAGTAAAAGACATTATAAGAAAGTTACTGAATAGAGATACTATTGAACATAGATGAACATAGATGAGGAAATTCTTAACAATTTTTTAACAAATGGAACCCAACAGTGCATAAAAAGGACAAGGGAGATTATTCCAAGAAAGCAAGATTGGTTTAAATATTTGAAAATCAGTGTGGTTCATTGAATTACCAGACCAGGAAAGAAAGGCAGTCTGACCATCTCAACAGATGCAGGAAAAGCATTCGACAAAATTTAACATAGAGTCCTGATAAAGGGCATCTAAGGAAATCTTACAACTAACATGAAAATTGACAGTGAAAAGTTAAATACGAATGTTTCTCCACCCCCACTCCCTGCCCCTAAAATCAAGAACAAGGCAAGGGTGTTGAATATCACTACTATTAAACATTGGAGATTCTATCCAGTATGATCAGGAAAGAGACAAAAGGCATCAGATTGGAAAGAATGAAGTAAAACTTTTTATTCACAGATGATATGATTATCTATGTATAAGAATCCCATGAAATCTGCAAAAGGCAACTAGATCTAATTAGTGAGTTTAGCAAGGTTCCAGGATATAAGATCAATATCCAAATCAGTTGTATATGTGTATACTAGCAACCATCAATATAAATGGGAAAATGACATTTACAAGTGTGTCAAAAACTGTGAAATAGGGGTATGTGTAACAAAGATGTTCAAGACCTGTACATTGAAAGAAAACAAAGCATTGCTGAGAGACATTAATCAAGACTTTCATTGTCGCAGATGGGAAGAATGGCATAGTGTAAAAACTCTCCAGTTTCCCATGACAACATGAGATTCCTCGGTTACAGACCTGCTAATCTGTGATGCCAGACAGGCATTACTGGAATGAGACTTTTTCAGCACCAAGAAGACAGCAAGGTTGAGATGACAAAGGCCATTATGGACCAGGACCCCTTATGACAAACCCCTTTAAAAGCTGGCACAGCCTATTTGGCTGTGCACCAGATTCATGTGGTACATGCATCCTCTGGTTGGTGGAGACTAGAGAAAATATTCTCAATGGTCATAAATCCACAAGCTCTTAAGATATAGAACAAGACAACAGACAAAAGAAAAAAAAAGAAAAACAATGACCATCTCTGGAAAGAAAATGATCAGTAGAAAACAAGAAACTTAAATTTTTACCAAATCATACCGAAGGAATTAGTTCACACGGAGATTTTCTCCCGCTAATCTAAATTTAGAAAAAGAAAAGGACTGTCACCATTCTAAATTTTATCAAATCCTGCAGGCAGAGATCTAGACCAGTGTGGTAAGAATTCTTACCTTAAAATGTCTTGTCAGAGGTCTCAGGATCTCTCAGTTGAAGCAGCCCCAGAATGAGTAGTGCCCAGCCAGTGAAGATCTCTTTATGGTTGCCAGAAGTGTTGGGGAACAAAACTTTTCCTTCGACTTTCTAGATTCTTTAAATAGTCTAATGATCAGATTGATATAATACAGATTAATAGGAGAAAAATTTAATTTTATATATACAGGAGCACCATAAAAATATGCGACCCAAGAGCAAGTTGGGCATGAGGCTTATTTGCCTCCTTGAGCTAAGGAACAGGAAAGTGGCTTGGGGCTTCAAAGGGAGGAGGATATTTCAAAGGATAATAAGAGTAGATGTTTGCCCTGCCATATAGATAGGTCATTCAGATAAAAAGTTATTTCTGGTAATAGCTCTCTTTCTGATCCAGACCCTCTATCTAAATTCCTTTTGGTAGTTGAGAGGTAAAAAGTCTTTCTTGAATCTACTGGATCTTGATTGCCTTCAGCTCAAAATAACCCACATGCCAAAGGGGTACAAGGAGTAGCCTGTTTCTGTTCTCCAGTATCTTCCCTGTTTCCAGCATTCATAGTCATAGACTTGGTTCTATGACCACTGCATCAGGTAGGGGAATTTTAAAAAGTTGAAGTGATATGGGGAAGAAGAAGGAAACAAAAGATATAGTCATATCAGTATCCTCCCTTGACAAGAATTACACACTCATACCAGCATCCTTTCCTAGTCCCTTTTCCCCAGATCCACCAGAAAAACAGAATAATATTTAGTAGGGACATTCTTTTTAGCCCCACTCATATTGTGTGTGAGCATATACCTATGAAAGCATGTAAGCCATCCCTTTTGGCCTATCTCTCCACTCCTCATTTTAGACAATCAGTGTTTTTTCTTTTAAAAAATTTTTAAAATTAATTTTAAGTATACTGTACATTGGTTAGACATCTATATAGTTCATAAAATGGTCCCCTCCCGCAAATGCTCCCTCCCTCTCCTGATTCTCCACCTAGCCAACATATCCATTCTAATTGCATTCCCTATGCCATGCTCCCCACCCTGTGTCCATCCATCAGCTACTAATTTGTACTTTAATCCTTCACCCCATTCTCCCAGCCCCCACAACTCCCTTCTGTCCACCACATTGTCCACTATATTTGTGAGTCTGTTTTGATTAGTTTGTTCTTTTTATTCACACTTTGATTTGGTCGTCAGAGGAATGAACAGAGCCTCTATCATCTACACCATTTTGATTCTTCTCTCCAGATAACCACTGTTTTAATTGCCAATTCCAATTCTCTGTCAAACTGTTAACTCTGAGAAGGATATCTCTCTGCCTGTTGTTGGACATTGCAAGGGGGAAAAAGTTTTCCTTGACTCTGGCAATTTGTGCCTCAGAGGGTATAAGAGGAATATTTCTAGATTTAGTTTATTTCTGAATTGCTGCAATATCCCCATATCCTACTCATTTCATGGACCCAGGTGGTTCACCTCAAGTGAGCACACAGGTCTGAAAATTAAACTAACAAAGACAGCTTTATAGGAGAAAAGCTTAAAAATTTCATTGAATTTTTACATGTTCATGGGAACATTGTGAAGACAAGAGAATGAAGACCTGAAGAAGTGACGCTTTTATACTTTTTAGACAAATAAACAATACATGTGTGACAAATTGATAAGACAAAGATGTTTAGGTTGGGGGTAGTAAATGGTGAAGAACACAAGAAAAAATTGCTAACTTGGACTTGATCAAACTTAAGGACTTCTGCTGTTTGAAAGACACTAGTGTCTTTCAAATATTTTGACCAAAATATTTGCAAATCACATGTCTGATAAAGCTCTGGTATTGAAAATATATAAAGAACTCTGAAAGCTTAATAGTAAGAAAAAAAGTAAAAAAAATGGACAAAAGAGTTGAACAGACCCTTCATGGATGGTAAATAAGCACATGAAAAGATGTTCAATGTTATTAGAATAGAAGTGTAGATCAATGCGTTAGAGTTGACAGTCCAGAAAGAAATCCACACATCTATGGTCAATTGGTTTTTGACAGGGTGCCAAGACAATTCAGTAGGGCAAAGAATATGTTTTTCAGCAAATGGTGCTGGGAAGACGGAGTAGGCACATGTAAAAGAAGAAACTTGAGCCCTTACCTCATACCATATATTAAAAATTAACTGAAAATTAGCTATAGGCCTAAATGTAAAACCTACATTTCTATATATATAAGCACATAAAACTTTTAGATAAACACATAGATATAAATTTTTATGACCTTGGCTTAAACAATGGTTTCTTAGGACACCAAAAGTATAAGTGACAAAAGAAAAACTGGTTTACTTGTATTTAATTTAAAATTTTTAAATTTTTGTGTTTCAAAGGACACCATCAAAAAAATGAAAAAACTCAAAATGGTTAAAAATATTTGAAAATTATCTGATACAGGACTTGTTTTCAGAATATATAAAGAACTCTTGCAATTCAATAATAAAAGGAAAAATAACCCTGTTTAAAATGGACAAAAGGTGCAGGGAGGTAAATAAGGGTAAAGGGGGTCAAATATATGGTAACAGAAGGAAATTTCACTTTGGGTGGTGAACACACAATACAATATATATGTGACGTATTATTGAATTCTACACTTGAAACCTGTGTAATTTTATTAACGAATGTCACCCCAGTAAATTTAATAAAAAAATGGAACTCATATAAAAAATAAAACAATAAAATGGACAAAGGATCTGAATAGACAGTCTCCAAAGGAAATTTAGAAATGGCCAATAAACACATGAAGAGGATTGCAACATCAGTCATTAGAGAAATATAAATTAAAACCACAATGAGCTACCACTTTACACTGCCTATAGTCAAAAAGATGGACAATATTAAGTGTTGGTGAGGATGCAAAACAATTTCACATTCATTGCCAATGGGATGGAAAAATTATACAACCACCTGAGAAAACAATTTGGTGATTTCTTATAGCATTTTCTCAACATTTGTAGTATCTCCTCAAGATCAATAAAACGAAAAGTTCACCAAAAACCTTACACAAGAATGATTATAGCATTTTTATTCACTATAAAGAAATTCTGGGAGAAAAAACAATTCAACAAATGTCCATCAGTACAGTAAAATTAAAAATACATGGCATGTATTTTTGGAATACTTCCCTGCTTAAAACAAAAACTACATGTGCATAACAACATAGATGCATCTCAAAAACATCATGCTGAACAAAAGTACACACAAAAGGATACATACTGTACGCTTTCATTTACATGAAGTTATAGGCCAGACAAAAGTAGTCTTTGTCATAGAAATTAGAACAGTAGTTGACTGGGATGAGGAATGCAAGGGAGACTGACTGCAGAGAGGCACAATGAAACTTTTTGGTTGAAAATTTTCTATATCCTGGTTGTGGTGGTGGTTACACAAGTATACATTTGGCAAAACTCATCAAAAAATAGATTAAATTTGATTTTCTTGTGTGTAAATTATACTTTAATAAATATGACTAAAGCTAAAAAATCTTTAAAGGCCATGTGTCCAAAAAAACATTTAAAAAAAGAGGCAAAAAATATGTAGAAATGACATATACAATATGAGTTCCATTAAATTTTTTTAAAAAATAGGAAATGCATAAAAGTTTAACAGTACCTATCTTACTTATGATTTGGGGCCAAATAAAAATTTTTTTCCAGACAGTGTCTTAAGGTTGTGATTAAAATGTAAATATATATATAAATAGTATGCATATTATTTATGTGTGGGGTCTTACAGTGTAGACATAAATAACATCATTACAGAGATATTTATCAAGCTGTAGCATGTTAGTGGTCAATAACAAAATATCTAAAATTTAATGAAAAAATAACTTTGTGGAATTTTTTTAATGCTTTTAAAATTTTTTTCATTTCATTCTTAGTTTCAAGTATACAGTACATTGGTTAGATATTTATATAGTTTATAAAATGATCCCCTTATTTGTTCTTTCTCTCCTCCCACTCTGCACCCAGCCATTACAATAATGCTAACTCCATTTCCTATGCATCCCCATCCCTGTGACCATCTATCAACTACTGTTTTGTACTTCTTTAACCCTTCACCCCTCTCTCCTACCTCACAATTCACCTCCCCTCTGGCCATCACCAGATTGTCCTCTGTATTTGTGAGTCTGTTTTTGATTAGTTTGTTCTTTTTGTTTCTTAGATTTATGGAATAATTAGTATTTTAAGAAGAGCTCTTTCTCTTGTTTTATTTCAGCCTCAAGGTATTGCAGCATGCTGATTGAGGAAGGAGGGTTGCAGCATTTATACAACATCAAAGAACATGAACAGACTGATCCCCATGTCCAACAGATTGCTGTGGCCATTCTGGACAGCTTAGAAAAACACATTGTACGCCATGGGAGACCACCTCCCTGTAAAAAGCAGCCCCAGTCCAGACTAAATTGATAGCCATAGGTAATTGGATAATGGCATCACAGGAATCCTTTTTGTGATAGGTTAATTTGGAATATTTTACCTTCTGTGACGTTTTGGGGTTTCAATGACAAGAGTCATAGATTAGTTTGAGATTGATGACGTATAGTACTGCCCGTGTGAACAGTCTCTAATTTGTCTTGTGATTTTTAACTTATGATAAGGCAAGAAGGGTCTCTTCCTTCATCATTGCCTTTTAGGAAATTTTCCACATCTTTCAGTGTTGAAACTTACCTATGCTTGAAATTCTACAGTTTTATGATAAAGTTTGCACGAACCCTTAGGCCAGACTTTTCTGATCCTAAAGACCCTTTCAGTCAGTTTGCAGCTTCAGATAAGCTGTTAACTTGATTTCTGGCATTGCTTCAGTTGTAAATTTTATACTGCTTCTGTATAAAATGCCTTCATTCTCTGTCTGTGTACCTTTTATAAGATGTCCTTCTTAGTGTAAAAGAATGGAAATCTGAATCCTCTCCTTGCGAAAGCTACTCACTGGCTGGAGCCTGGGTGGCTGGCAGAAAAATATGTTAAAAATAAAAGGTATTAAAGAGAGAATAGGATTTAGAAACTGGGAAAAGGTCTGCTCTTATGGTATAGTTTTTAAATTGGGGCAGCTATCCTTCTGGAGCCAACCTCTCCTGAGGCAGTGAGCAGTAATTTGTTTTTCATGTTTATTCCTGGAAGCATGAGCTGCTGCTTCCTATACAGACTGCTGGTTATTCTCTAGAAATAGTTCCCCAAGCATCACATTGTAAAATAATACAGCATTCTGTGTTAAAGATTAACTGTCTAAATCTGTATATGTCACATGGTTGTGAAAATGTGAATTTTTAAAATGTCTCTTGTTAAAATTGACCATTCTTTTCCCTCTATTTCAAAGTCATTTTGTTCAGTGGAATAGAGATTACACATGGTGTTACCCACTCAGTTAAAATACAATTAACAGTAAATTTTGCCATGAGAAGTTAAATTTTTTTTGTTTTAAAATATGTGTATCTTAATGTTTTCATGTTGGAGAAAGATGTCCATATTTTATTGCCAAAAATGAAGAAGAATTAGACTATTGTTAAATGTAGTGATTCTAGTTGCAGTGCATAAAAGGAAATACTTTGGGGGTTCTTTTTAGAAAAGTGTCTTTCATTTAAGATACCTATTACAGTATAGTAAAAAATCAGTTATATCAGTAATGAAAGTTGGGAAGCAGCAAGTCAGCAAGAAACTTAATTCCCATTTAAAATTTTAGTTTTTGAGTAAAGTTAATCACAATCTCAGATTACTTCATTATTTTCACAGATGGCCAAAATGTTTCAATAGAGGTTTTAAATGATATGTTTAAATTACAGTGGTTATTCAGAAGCATTTTATTTAGAAAGGAGCTGGTTTACTAGTATGCTGATAACATTTTTTGACATATACATTTCATACCACTATTACAGTAATCATACTTGAATTATTTGGTATTCCTTCACAGGATGAAAACTTAAAAGAACAAATAGCTATTTAGAACCATTAAAAACCAATTAAATTGTGGGTTAATTCTCACTTTATTGTTTAATAAATTTTTATAAATGCAGGATAAATTTTCACAGATTAAATCTATCTCAGAGGAAATGAAAATTGTTTTTTTAATTTTTTCCTTTTTTCTGAATTTTAATGTGTAGGCAAAACATAAAAAATAGGATAGCCTACAGTAGCTTGAAAGTTGCTACTGGCTATATTGACCATTTCCAGGTCTCCTAGCTTGTATAATTAAGGGAAAGCCTATTTGAGAAGTTTGGCTTCAAGTTTCTCTGATATTCTGTTCAACACAAAAGTGCATATTCTTTATAGGCTAATCCTAGATTTTTGTCTTTACAAATTGTTTTCAGAAATGGCTAAAAATGTATAGAAAACAATAAATCTTTTCATCAGTTAGAATAACTTGTTGATAAAGACTCAAAAATATTTAAATTTTCTATTTTGAACACTGGTTGGCCAGATACCTTCAAGTCTTAAAAGCAAAATAAATTAATCACGTCCCAAATATATAAAAATTGTAGTGCCTTTATGGTTAGGATGGTTCTTAAAATTGTGTATCTAATTAAGGCACAGAATTGTTTCTAAGGTCTTGAATCTGGCTAAAACATATTTAGCCAGATGTATATATTGAAATTATAAGGCATAACTGGCCTGTTTCTACAGTTAGAATCTTTTAGGCCTCCCCTTTGCATTTGTATAATAGAATGTAATAGTACTTGGTGCCTTCAAAGGTTACCTCTTCAGTGGCTTAGAGGTATTGTTTTAAGCACAATTTAGACAGGTTGAATCACTGCTCAAATCATAGGTGTGCCCAGATTTTGTAAAATATCACTATAACAGTCCACAATCAACAGCAACGTTTAAATCTATTAAAGGAGGTGGAATTCGATTTTTTTAGAGTATAATGATGCCTGTTGGTATCATTGAGTAAAACAGGAACAACCTGAAATTAAAGCAAAAATAATTAAGCCATCTCATCTTTTCCATCAAGTAAGTTTGGCTGTGGTCTTTGGACTCTAAAAAAATTTTTTTTGTGTGTTTTTTGTTTTCTGTTTTTTTTGTGTGTTGTTTGTTATTGTTGTTGTTGTTTTTTGTTTTTTTTTTTTGCAGCTGAAAGGGTTTAGTTTACCCTCTAGCCAAGGACTCAGTGGCTACTGACCTTACTTGAGGACTTTTCAAATCATATCTGACCCGCAAATTTAGGAATTGACCTTAAATATTGCTGATCCTCACTTCTGGACAGAAATGCTATTTAGTGGCACCTGTCAACTACAGTGAATTACCCACGGTGGAAGTGAGTCACCATAAGGGTGCTATGGGAATTTAATTTTATGATATATTTTGAGTGCAAATATCCAAAGAATCAGGGATTCAAGGTTAAAAACATCATCCTATGTGTCCAGTTTAGGAAGTTTCTTTTATTACTAATGGGATCTTTTGAGTTAGCCCTTTTTCTCTACAGTCACTTTCATTTGGCTATATTTTTAATTAAGCCATGATTTAAGATAGCATTGGGCCATCTTCTAGCACTTTGGAGCACATTTTAATGAAAACATTTTATGTGCTAAATTAGGGTAGATTAGATTAATGAACCATGGTTTAGGCTTAATGTTTCAAAATGCATGACACTCCTCCCCAAGTTTGAAAAGAGGTCTTGAGTAGCAAGGAGAACAAACTTAAACTGTTTTCTATATGTTGAAACCCAGCCTTCTACTGCCCTCTAATGATATGTTTACATTCTTTGGTTATTGTGCAACATTTATCTTGGGATAAACAGTATTATTAAACTGAAGGTGTAAGTTAAAGGCACTATCAGACTGTCAGCTGATTGGGCAGTTTTATCTGTATGTTACTTATTTGGGAACTTTATGGATTGGGCCTAAGAGTAGTATTCTAAGATGGCTTACAGAGGGGTTTGCAAACTTACGGTTTCCCTCTCAAGTCCATTGTAGCAGTTTCAAATGATTGTGTGAATATGTTGAATGTTTAATCTTTACCATTTGCTTTGTATTGACACATTTTTAATTTTTAGCGTTAACTCATGAACTGTTTGTTTTAGTAATAATGCATATCCAGCCTTTATCCAGTGATGACAGTAGCAGTATGATAGGAAAATTTGTTGAATGTGATTTAAATGAGTAATTGCTTTATCTTTTTTAGTATTTCATAGATTTTGCATGACATGGTACACTCCTAATTATACATTCTTTAGTTTCCAAATCTTAACCTAACATTCTATGTTAACTGATTGGTAGCCTAAGAAAGAGTTTTCTCTGCCCGTTCTTTCCTTCCCCCCAATTTTTTTGGGTAAATTATGGGAAAATCAGTGTTGTTTCTCATTTCTTTAGAGAAAACAGAGCTCTTTTGGACAGCACAACATAACTTTATAGCTAGACGGGATGACTATTAAGAATATTTAGAAAATCCAAATTTGTCAAAATTATTTTATGGGAAATTATAAATTTAGTTAATTAATAGTATGTGCTCAGTTTTGGACTTACTTTTGGGTAAACTTCAAATTGGGTTCTTTAACCTTATTTTAATCAATAGAAGCAAGAAGCTGCTTAGTTAATGGAAGCTGAGACACTCATAAAAGCAGGAAATTCTTGAGAACATTTTTTTCCCTTTAAAAATGGGAGGATGTTATATCAAGATTTTTACTCTCAGATAATCTGCAGGAATAAAATTTAAAAATATCTACTTTTGTAAAATTCCCACTGTCAAACTCTCATTGACTTGTGAGTGTGAGAAAAGCTATCTTTTTTTTTTTTGCTTAAATTCTGATGGATGCATTTAACTCCTTTCAAAGGATATGAAAAATTCATTGGAAATTATAATGTGTATACATTTCAAAGGTTCTCAGTTATCTGAACTGAAGTCATTGTTCTCACTTCGGCCAGATGAATGGCAGTGTTCTGTACATGAATCATGCTATCTTTTAAATCAGGACATCACTTAGGTATTAATATTGTATGTACAGATTTTTGTTTTGGGAATTTTTTTTGCCTAAATAAATGTTATAAATTTTATGTAAAGTGTGTCTTGTCTACTTTGATTCTAGACATTTGCTTTAAAATGTAATACTAATACAAGAGTCAGATTAGTTTCCTTTTTTAACAGTTGTTTTTGGAAAAAGACCAATGGTTTTACTGCAAAAGTTTTCAATTACTGGAACTCCATTTACTCATTTCATTCAAAACCTGTGTTAGGTAATATTTAAGTGTTGAACTTATTTATAAATTCTTCAGAGAACTTACAGTTTTGTGAAGAAGAAATAATAAACAGATAAATAAGTATTATTTAACATTGTATTACAGACCAGTCCACAGTGTTTGTTATAGGGGCAAAGAGACCACACCTAATCTAAATTGGGTACCAATTAGACAGTCCAAGAAGACTTCCTAGAGAATATCATAGCTGGGTTGACATTTATTCACACAACTATTGAGATAATTAATATAGAGTATATTGTTTAGGTGCATTTAGTTGGGAAGATTATGGAAAAACTATAATACAAGGACCTTATGGCCCAGAAGAATCCTTAGAGATTTTAGTTTCAGAAACCTCATTTTATAGTGAAGAAACTCTTAGGTAAAATGAGCTTGCCCAAGTCACACAGACTACCATAATTCTCATTCCCCAAATTCCAATCCAATGGGTCTCTTTGCCACGCCTCACTCCCTCCCCTGCCACATACACGATATTGTTGCATAATTACATGCGATTTCTCAGATGTAGGCAGTGCAGTTGGCCCTCTGCATCTGAGGTTCTGCATCAGGTATTCAACCAACTGGGTGGGAAATATTAAGAAAAAAAGTTCATTATTGCTGACTATGTAGTTAGGTCTGTGATGGTTGTGTCTGTACTGAATATATACACATTTTGCTTGTCATTCCCTAAACAATACAGTATGGCAACTATTTACATAGTATTTACATTGTATTAGGTATTATAAGTAATCTAGAGATGACTTAAAGTATAGGGGAGGATGTTCATAGGTTATATGCAAATAGTATGCCATTTTTTTTAAGGACTTGAGCATTTATCGATTTTGGTGTCTATGGGGGTGGGTGAGGGTCCTGGAACCAATCCCCACAGATATCTAGGGACAACTGTAGGTGATTAAGCATCAAATGAATTGTACAGAAAAGAATGCACCAAATGGTCAGAGATTAACTGTCCTTTGAGGATGGTATTATTGGGCGGAATTAGTGTTTAGATGCTATAGAATTGTTAATAAATGGTCACTACAAATACTACTGCTTCACCAGTAACATAAACATGAAATTTGATGTATTAGAGTGACAGGCTTTTTAAAAGTAGTTTTATAATTGTTATAATAATTATTAGCTTTTCTTAACTTTATTGTCTATCCAATAATGCAATAGTAACATGATATTACTATGGGCCATACATACTGAGGAAGATAAATACCTTTGGCTAATATTTACACATGTTGTTGAGCTGTGTTGTCTATGGCCCACACTTCAAAAATTCAAAATTAAAAACCTTCCATTATTCCCCTTTCCCAACTTCCACCACCCTTTCTGGTGTTTTTATTATGTAGAGTTGCTCTTGGCTCATTTCTTCCTTTCCTTATTGCTTTGCCGTCTCCTACTCCCCGATCTTATTCTGCATCATAAGAGTCTAATGAACTGGTCTAACTGCAGTAACTCCTCAAACTGAGAGGGAGATGTGAATGGCAGAAACCATGAACACTCATATTAGTCATTTTTGTCTTTCATAATTTAAGATTCCAATGCAGTCTCCGAATTCAGCCTTTACACAGTCTCCAGCCCATGAAAGAGTCAGTCATAGGGTGAGAGTACTTATACTGAGCTCTCAGCTTCCAGAAGTCAGCCTTTGGAGCAGTTTTGGGGAAATGTCACCAGTGGCTAGAAGTTGCAGATGAATAACTTACTTCCATGAATTGAATAAGGCAGCTGTTTAAATTGTCTTGCAATGACTTAATCAAGAACCATCTCTAATGAATGTCTATCCTAGACTGTGATGTGAATACAAGAGCTAAGAACAAAAAGAAATCTTAGCTGTCCTGTCACTTTATATAAATAAACAAAGGAAAACGTTTTCACTAAGAACAATTTGATGGTTTTTATCTGGGGCGGGTGCGGGTGCGGGTGAAGGTTGGAAGAATGAGTGAAAAAGATGAAGAGATTAATAAGTACAAACGCCCAGTTATAAAGTCACAAGAATGTAAGTACAGCATAGGGAATATAGTTGTTATATTGTAATAACTGTACGGTGTCAGATGAGTATTAGATTTATTGGGGTGTCACTTTGTAAGTTAAATAAATGTATACTCACTGTGTTGTAAACCTGAAACTAATATAATATTGTCAACTGTAACAGAAAAAATTTAGAGGAACCACTTTCAATCACATACTTAGAATGTGATTGTCATATTTGAACATGAAGATTGAGTTACCAAACACATTTTCTACCTAATTCTTTGTCTCATCAATTCAAAACTGCAAATACAGTGAATAATGAACCAAGTATTGTGTTCAATCTAACCCTCCAACATCTTGTAAAGAAAGAAATTATCTTCTATTTTATAGATAAGGGGACACCTAATAAGGTCAAATGACTTGCCTCAAATCACAGTAAATAGAGGAACTTATAGATTAAACCTAGACACTATTTTAACACCAGCGTCCCCACTATTTGTAGAACTCTTGCTGCTTTGAACAGTTCTAAGTAGTGATGTCTTTGAATGTGGAAGTAATGATATAATCAAAAGCCCTCTGAAACTGGTTCATGAAATAAATCACATTATCATTTCTGGATACCAGCAATGGATTTAAAGACTCTTTGCCTTTAAAGACCTATGGGAACAGATAAACCATAGGATTTGAGGTTACTAAAAACATTTAAGTGGAGTAAATTTATTAAGTGATTTGTGAATTGGGCAGCATCCTATCTAGCACTTCGAGGCAAGCTCCACAGAGGTTGCACGAAATGGAGTTTTTTTGGTATATATGTATGTATGTATGTATTTTTTAGGCTAGGCAACCCTTGGTTGACCTCACAGATGCAAGGACCTTGTCAGTTTACAATCCCTTATTTATTTAATTTTTTTTTTATGCCTACAGCACCTGGTCTTCCTAGGTGGTCTCCCATCCAAGTACTAACCAGACCCGACCCTGCTTAGTTTCCAAGATCAGACAGGATGGGGCTTGTTCAGGGTGCATGTCTGTAGACCAAAATGGAGTTTTTATAGGAAGAAGGGTGAGGTAAGGGAGCTATTAACAACAACAACAACAAAAAGGATTGTATTTAGACCAGGACATCTTTTGAGGAGAGGGAATGGCAAGGATTTTTATCATGCAGATTGCCTCTTTCTATTGGGGGTGGGGGGACAGGAAATGGAGAGGGCCTGTGTGACAGATTACCTCAATAGTGTTGACCAGAAAATTCTAGACTGGTTGATTAAGATTATGTTTCTTTGAGAGGTTGAAACAGCTATTAGGTTAGGTATTAAATCCAAGTTTGGTATCCTGGGCTTTTGCACAAATGATCATGTGCCTATGGTTTTCTCTTCAACAAGGTCAGTCAGCACTATAGGCCAAGTATGATTGCACAGGATCTCTAATTTCAAATACCACTAGTTGTTCAGTAGATTCCAATGGTTGACTTGGAGTTTCAATGTAGCCAGAAAGTATATCAAGGCAAGCACTATACTAAGCCTTATTTATATATGTTTTCTCAGCTAAGCTTTGCCACAACTTTGAAAAGAAGATAATTATTCCACTTTATGAATAAGAAAATTGTGAGTTATTAAATAACATTGCCATGGTCACAAGCTATTAGGTGTCAAGGTCACACAGAAGACTCTGATCTGTCAGCCTCTGAAATCTATGCTGTTAACCACTATGCTATAATGGGGAAAAATTCAATTTAACCATAAAGGCCGTTCTTGTGCACCTTTTTGACCTGTCTCAAAGTACTGAGCCCATTGACAGCTTTCCAAGTTAATAATTTTTAAACCTCATTGGTTCTACAATAAAACATGATTTTATATATTTGGAGAGACTATTTTATTCCTAAAATATGGGGCTAAAGAGATTAACAACCTACTAAACTGATAAAGAGATTATTTTAATATGAAAACAGAGCTATAGAAGTTACTGAAAGAAATCTTATCTGGCATCCCTTATCTGATTAGAACAGATATTTATGAGACAACTGCCACAAACCCCATCTACCTCCAGGGAGGTCTCCAGTCAGGGTGGCGCTGACCTTGGGCACAAGGACATTCCAAAATAATAGTATAAACAACACTCATCAGAACCTCCCATCCTTTGAAGTTCTAAACCATCCCCCCTGCCTTATTAAACCGATATATAAATCTTTACCCCTAGTTGTTCTGGGAGCTACTCTCTCTATAATTTGGACCTAAATTGGTATAGGAGTTTTTCCTCCCAACAGGACTTATAATAAATTCATTTTTAAAAAATTATTAACACCAATATATAGGAAGACATCACATCAGAATAAAGGACAGTCCATTAAATGGATGAATTTAGTTTTATATCTATTGCTTGTCCTTATTTTATTCATTTCTGCCTTCTTATAACAAGGACAGCAAGAGTCTATGGATCCTACATCTGAAACGAATATAAAATAAGTCAACTCTAACTGAAAAAGAAAAGTCTATGGATCAGCTTAGGGAAACATTTCCCTAGTTAATTTGGTTCCCCAGGAGCAGTTTCTTTTTCTTCAAGCTCACTACTTCAGTTACTTTTACTCAATCTTCCAGGGAGACCTCAACCCTAGGCTGACTCTTTCTGGTTTAGGGCTGCTAACACTTCATACTCCTTTGAGGTTCCTGTTCCTTTTTCTATTTCCTAGGCAGACCCTTTCCACAATAAAAATTTTACTGCTGATCACTACAATGGGAGAAATAATTCAGAGCTAACATATAGCTGTCACAAATCTTAATAGTTAGTCTGTGTTTTTTGATGTCCAGAAAGAAAGAAAGACTTGCTCAAAGTTGCAGAGCAACTTTTCCCTTAGAAAGCATCCTATCTACTTGAGAAGACAAAAATAACACATCAGGTGTTAAACATTCTCTTAGTTTTTGAAATTCTGCTAGTTTGGTATTATTTATCTCATTTTCTAGAGAAGGAGATTGAAGCTCATAGGTTGAATAACTGCCTAAAGGAGAGGTGGAGATGAAATTTGAATTCAGGCTTTTTTGACATCAAAACTCATGATCATTCCCTTATATTTCATAGCAAAAAAGCTTAAAATGTTTTACAAACTTTTTAAAGTACTCTGACCATGATTTAAAGAGAGCTTGACAATGGTTTTCCAATTTTATTTCAGAAGTTAAATTTCTTTAAACTTCCCAATTTATCTGTATCTGCACTATCCTTACCCAACCTGTTCTTTAGAGTTGGCTGGAAGGGGCGGGGAGAGGGTGGGGGATATGTCTGTGAAGGCTTTCTAGAGGAAGTGACATTTAAGTGAGATCTGAAGGATTCATAGCAATTATTAGCAGGAGGCAGAGTGGACAACAATGAATGTGCAAAAGTACCGTTCTAGAACAAACAATTTCAGTACATCATGGCCAAAGAAAAGGTTATAATGAGAATGTTGATGATTTAAACTAGAGAGGTAACCAGATCATGAAGGCCCATCTAAAACCATCCTAAAAAGTTAATATTTCCTTTTGAGGACAATGGGGGACCATGGGATTGTTTTAAGCTGGGGAGAAAGGTGATCAGATCTGTGTTTTAAGTAGAGCACTCACTAAATAAGTAAAAGATTAGAACGGATAAGTCTGGTAACAGATCAATTAAGAGCATGAACTAATTGGCTAAAGAAACAGTTTGTTAAATTGAAGTGAAAAACTGAAGAATAAGTGGGCAATAGGTATAGAGGATATTAGGGAAGGAGTAGAGGAACAGGTTATCTCAGAACTTGCCCTTCCCTAAATAGATGCAACCTTGTCTCTAATTTTGGAGAGAAAATTCCAAAGGGCTTGGGTCTGGGTAACAGTGATAGAAGAATTAACACATAGTCTCTAGATATATTTTGAAGATAGAACCAACAGGATTTTCCAACAGATAGGATGTGGGATATAAGAATAAAAGAGGAGTTAAAAATGATTCCAATGTTTTTGTCATAAGCAACAGAAAGGAAAGAGTTGCCATATAACGAAATGGGGAAGACTGGAAGGAGGAGCATGCTGAAGAGAAGATGTCGGGAATTTATTTTTGGATACCTTAAGGCTGTTCAGATAACCAGATGAATATGATGAATAGACAGCTGTATATATGAGTCTGAAGTTTAAAAATGAGTTATAGGCTAGACATGGAAAACAGGCTAGACATGCAAAATCTATATACATGAGTGTATACATTGCTTTTAAAGTTATGAAACTAGATAAAATCACCACAAGTAATAGAGAATGGATAGAAAAGATGTATACAAGTACTGAGTCCTGGGGTACACAGAAATTTAGAAATCCTGGTGATGAGGAATCGTGAAGATGAGAAGGTGCCACCAGTGAGGTAAGAGAAGAGAAAGAAAGAAAAGGGATAGGGAAAGGGGGTTGGGGGGAATGTATCCTGGAAGCCGAATGAAGAAAGTTATTTTAGAGACGATATAATCACCTGGGTCAAATGCTGCTGAACAAATAGATGGGGAATGAAAAATGACCACTGATTTAGCAACTTAGAACTTGACAAGAACGGGTTAGTGGAGCATCCATCACAGGTGAAAGAAAATGAGAGGAGAAAAGTTGGAGATAGCAAGTACAGACCAAATTTTTGAGAAGTTCTGTTGTAAAAGGTAGAAGGGATAAGAGGGTAATATCTGAAAGAGAAATTAGGTCAAAAGAGGTATTTTTTTGTTTTTTAATTATAGGAAAATTATCACCTTATTTATATGCTGGTGGCAAAGATCCAAGAAACAAAAAAGATGATAATTCTGGAGAAAAAGAGGATGTTGCTGGATGATGTCTTTGAAGAAGGAGTACAGGATGAGATTTAGTGCATAAGTCCAGGGCTGACCTTAGATAATAGTATAAATCATTCATAGTAATAGAGAATGCAGAGACAGAGGACCTATACTGGTGGGTAAATGTGATAGTGGCAGTTGGGGATGTTCTTTTTTGATTGCTTTTCTTTTTTTCAGTAAAAGAAGGTGAGGGTCTGGTGGAGGAGAGGAAGTGTTGAAAGTTTGAAGATAGAGAAGTTATGAAATAGTCTTCTTTTTAAAAAAAGAATATTGATTTGGATTTGGAGTTAGAAAAATAGATTTTGACTCCCAGGTTCTCCACTCATCATGTGGGTAAAATTAAATTAGTCTATTCAAACTCTCAGGTGTTCAGTTTATTTGGGGGTAAAGTGGAGACTGCCCAGGGTTTTGTTTTGTTTTGTTTTGTTTTTGTATGAGGCTTAAATAAAAAGATAAATGTGAAAGAAAAGCATTTTGCAAAGTTATTTGTACTTAAAAATAATTTTAACATTTGAATCTACTTTTCAAGGACTTCCTTTGCGTCAAGCATTGTCATGTGTTTTACATAAATTATTTTATTTAATCCTTATGTTAACCCCTGAGGTAAGGTATTCTCATCCCATTACCGCTCCCCGCCTGCCTTCCGCGCCTTTTTATTGTTGGAAAGTTGAGTGTCGGAGGTAGTAAGAATCTTGCCGAAGGTTTACAAATTAGTAGAAGGCTGAGCGGTCATTCCAACCCCATATTCAAATGCAAGGCTCATACTCTTAACTATCCTTTTCCAAGATGTATTTTCTCTTAAATTAGCTAAAGTGTACTTACTAATTTACTTCTTTCATGGAGCAGGTTATAAATGTCTTGGTACTTTTTAGGGCACAGAAAAACTGAGTAGTTCATTTTGTGTACTTATGGGGGCGGAAGTGGTTTTCACATTCGATTCATCCGATGTCAGTAGTAGGAGCTGAAACAGAAGTTGTTGCCGGTTTTTAGAAGTCTTTAAAAAATATATTTTAAATACATGTGTTATTTCCAAACTCCATAATCTGGCCCGTCGTTCATGCCTCTGAGGGGCGAAAGCAATTGCTATCAATCCCCGAGGGGTGAGTTTGTGGGCGGTTGGTCTCAGAGGAGTGAGTAGGAGTTGGGGTAGACGTTGGGCAGGCATAAGGTTGGACTCTGCGGCGCTGTGGAGACGAAAGCAGGACGGATGGGCCCGGATGGGGAAGGGGTCAATGGAGGTGGGGGTGGGGAGGCGGGGTCTGCCGCCGGACGGCCTCTGAGGGCGGGGGTCGCGAGGTGAGGCTGCGGCGGGCGCGTGCGCGTCGCTACGCCGGGCGTTTCAAAAGTTTTGAGGCCGGGACAGAGAGCGGCGAGAGCGCCGCGTGCGCTGTCCACGGACGCGGCGCTGCTCGGCTGCCTCCCGGTGCGGGTGAACTCCACCTCTCGCGGGATCCGTCCCGGCTCGACGCCCCTTTCCTCACGCCCCGCCGGCGGGGGTCGCCATGGTTCACTTCTTGCACCCGTGCCTCTCGCCCCGCAACATCGTCCCTCCCGACGTTCAGAAGGATGCCCTGGGCTGCTTCGTGGTGCAGGTGAGCCCCGGGGCGGGGGCGGCCACGCAACCCCGGCCTGTCACCGCGTGCCTGGTGAGCGCGGCGATGCGTCAGGGGTCATGCGGAGGCACTTATTGGTTCGTTCGGCTGACGCGTGAGTAAAGCCTCAAGAGGTTGAGCTCTTGCCCAGTTCCCGTCTTCGCCAGGGATTGCAAACTGGAGGGGAGTGTGCTCCCTAAGGTGTCTAAGCCTCAGGCCGAGCGCTATAACCTTGTGCAGCTGAGCGGAGGCGCCTGGAGAGAGGGTTTCGCGCCCCCCTCAACCCCCGCCGCGTGACCTTGGGTGTGTCCTCTCCTTGTGTCTTGGATTCACCTGTGCGTGCCGAGGGCCTGCTGTCTGTTTTACAGGGTGGTTTTAAATTTAGACATAAGTGGTGGGCATAGTACTAGGCCTTCCTTGTAGTAGACTATGGTGCTTATTGTCGTAGAGAACCCAAATGCCCCAAACCTCGACGGTTCCTCCGCGTGCGTTCTGGATGCTGTACTCTCCAGAGGCTGTAATCCTTCGGTCATTACTACCCGAAGCTTTGGGCCGGGAGACCGTAAATGGAAGACCCATCTTCTACCTCTGGGGTAACTGGAACCCCAGAGACTAAAATTCCTTCTATTTCACGCGTTTTTCTTTTCTTTTCTCTTCTTTTTTCTTTTCTTTTTTCTTTTCTTTTCTTTTCTTTTTTCTTTTCTCTTCTCTTCTCTTCTCTTTCTTTTTCTTTCTTTTCTCTTTCTTTTCTCTCTTTCTTTTCTTTCTAAAACATAGAATGCCTGTTAAACTAAATAGGGAAATGCAAACCAAAAGAGTATTTGGCGTCTGTGGGTTAAGTAGTATCGCATTTCTAAAGAAAATCCGGTGATGTTGTTATTTTTTCCGTAGGTATTGTTAGTCTCCATTTTACTGGTGTGTAGGTAAAGTTGAGAACCCTGATAGTTAGATTTACTTATGAAACTTGACATCGATGTTATGATGTCAGACGCCACATTCTGCAACAAACACCCCAAGGGACCACCCTCTTAGAACTGAAAATCTAGTGAAGACTCAACCCCAAATTAGTACAGAGGGAAGGAAATACTCTGATTGAGGCTGTACTTAACGTACTAACACCTTGTTGAAGGGCTTTTGTGCCTTTCAAAGATCTAGCCTGTACTCTTTATATTTATTTAATTTTTTAAAAATTATTTTTTTATGGTGACATTGCTTAACGAAATCCAATAAGTTTTAACTGTACACTTTAACAGTAAGGCATATATATATTTACATTGTGTGTTCACCTCCCATAGTTAGATTTCTTTCTGTCACCACATATTCCCTTTACCCCGTCTACCCTCCCCCCACCCTTACTCTTTTTAGTACTGTTTTGGACTCAACTTTTAAAAGCTGCTATATAATTTGTAAATTTGTAGCTATTCAGGACACGAATTTTTAAGTATGTAGTTTTTCAAACACTTTTTTTGTTGTTGCCAAGATTAGAATCAAAACAGTATTTTCTTTAGAAAAATGATCAGACCAATCCATTTTCTGTCAGGTTCTAAGTTCACCTGTTTTCTTTAAAATATTTTATTTTTAGTTAACTTAAAATTACATAATGTGTGAAAACATTTTCCCCTATGATAGGTACTTCTCTATTTATTTGTCTTTAATTTTATTTAGCAGTTTTGTAGTTTTTGGTGGAAAGGTCTTTTAAATATTTTGTTAAATCTGTAATCTGTTTTTGATACTATTGTGTTTTTAAAAACTTCATAAAACCTTTTTGGTATGTTGATCATGTATCCTACAACCTTGCTAAAGTCATTTATTTTCTCTAGTTGGGTTTTTTTTTTTTTTTAAGTTTTCTTAAGATTTTATTACAATAGTGTTGTCTGCAAATAAAGACAGCTTTACTTATTCCCTTTCAGCTTGTGCTTTTTATATCTTTTTTAAAAATTGCATTATCTAGGACCTTTGTTTAATGGTAAAGTGGTGAGGGTAGACATCTTTGTATTGTTCTACATCTTTCACCTTTAAGTATGATACTTGATTTAGGTTTTTCCATAGACGCCCTTTATCAAATTAAATTTTTCTTTTATTCCTAATTTCCTGAGAGTTAGAGGTTTTTTTAAAATCATGAATTTGTTGAAATTTGTCAAATTCTTTTTCAGCATTTATTAAGATCATGTTTTTGTTCTTTATTCTGTTAATGTGGTGGATTGTATTGATTGTGAATTTAACTATATTTTGGGAATAAAACCCACTTCAGCATGATGTATTGTTTTTATATATTGCAGGATTTTATTTGTTAATATTTTGTAAAGTATTTTTATGTTCATGTTTATGAGGGAATTGCTCTGTAGAAATATTTTGTCTGGTGTTAGTATCAGGATAATGCTAGTCTCAAAAAATTGAATTGAGAAGTTTTTTCTATTAAATTTTTTTGAGTCTGTGGAGGATTGATATTGTTTCTTTCTTAGATTTGTAACAGAACTCAACCAGTGGTGCCACTGAGAATTTATTTTGGGGAAGGATTTTAATTACATACATGTATTTCTTGGGGGAAGAATTTAATTATATAGAACAATTCATATACTTTGTATTTATGAGCCAATACAGTAAGCCATAACATTCCTAAATGTGTATGCATTTACAGATTATCGGTCTTTGTAGTTTGTTATTTAAGGAATTTGTCCATTTCACTTGAGTTACTAAATTTTTTTGGCCAAATTGTTCATGCGATCCCTTTATTATCCTTTAAATGATTATAGGATCTCTTTTTTGTTTCTTGTTTTGGTCATTTGTGTTTTCTCTTTTTTTCCCTTCTCTTGGTCTTATACCTAGGGATTTAGTAGTATTGATCTTTTTGAAGAACCTTTTATTTATATCCATTGTACATCTGTTTTTGTTATTTCTGCTCATATCTTTATAATTTACTTTTTTATGTTTACTTTGGTTTTTAACTTTTTTTATCTCCTAAGGTGGAACCAGGTCATTAATTTTATATATTTTTTGAATATAAACATTTAGAACTATACATTCTAACATTGCTTTGGTTAACATCTATAAATTTTTAAATATTGTTCAAAATATTTTCTGGGTTCCATCATGATTTTTTGACCCATGGGATATTTATAAGTGTATTGCTTAGTTCTCTAATAGTTGGGAATATTCTACATATCTTTTTGTTTAATTCTAGTATTGTCAGAACATACTCTGATTTCAGTCCATTTATATTTATTGAGATTGGTTTTATGGCTCAAATATGATATATCTTGGTGCGTGTTTATGTACATGTACTTTAATATGTGTAATGTAGTTGAGTATAGTATTCTATGAATGTCAGATCAAGTTGGTTGATAATGTTAATCTATATTCTTACTCATTTTCCATCTAGTTGTTTTTATCAGTTACTGAAGACAAGTATTAATTTCCAACTGTAATTGTAGATTTTTATTTTTATTTAGATTTTGTTTCATGAATTTGGATCCATTTTGAGTTTATTTTTATATGTGGTGTAAGAAAGTGTTCCAGATTCATTTTCTTTTGTGTATCTCTTCAGTTTTTATAAATGAAGAGATTGTCATTTCTCCATTGTATATTTTTTCTCTGCTCCATGAATTTTGAAGGTGTTACTAAGTGCAAATACATTTAGGAATTACATCTTCTTGATAAATTAATCCTTTCATCATTACAAAACATCCATCTTGATTTCTGGTAATCTTGCCTTGATGTCTTCTTTTTCTGACATTACTATAGTCACTCAAGTTTTTTTTATGAGTAATACTTAACAACATTACTGTGTTGTTATGTATAAAGCACGTTTCTTGTAAAAGCAGTCTTAACTTATTTTTTTTTTATCCAGCCTGACAAGTTGTGCCTTTTAGTAAATGTAATTATCAAAATTGTTGAGTGTAAGTCTATTGTGTTGCTATTTGTGTTCTATTTTTCCTGTTGTGTTTCTTCCTTTCCTGACTTCTTTTGAGTTTAAAGTTCTATTTTTTATTTTACTAGTTTTACTTCTCTCTTTTTCTTTCCTTTTCTCTTTAATGGACACTCAAAGATAGCAGTTTTTAAATTGTAATATCAGGACCTCTGGAGTTCCTAAAAACTCCTTCCCTTCTTTTAAGCCACATATTAGTGAATTTTGCAAGAATGTAAAAGCAGTGTTGCTGTTGTCACTAAACTTTTAAATATTGTTGAAAATATAGCTGTTTATTTCTGTTTTAAAATTTAGCTGTTTTAAAAGTCACCTTGCGATTAGATTTTTAACTTTATTCTAAATGAATTTCAATATATTTTAAATATTTCTTAGTTTTTTACTTATAATGCAGTAAATGTTCACAGATATAAACTAGTTTTAATAATTCCCAAGATTATAAAGGGATCCTAAGACCAGTTTGAGAGCCATGGCTCTACTCTCTAAAATATACAGATTTACCAGTCTACTTTTAAATTTGTCACTTCACCTTACAACAGTATTCCTTTATTTTCCCCCCTTACCCTCTCCTTTGTGCTATTGAAATAATACATTTTATTTCTCCAAGTTATAAATTGTACAATATACTGTTTTTATTTTTGCCTTGGTCAATTATTCAATTTAAAGAAATTTAGAAAATTTAAAAAATATTTTATATTTAGCCATGTGTTCTTGTTTTCCCTACTCATCCTTTTTCTCTACATCCCAGATATCTATCTTGTTTCATATCTTCAGCTTAAAAGAACATTTACCCTTTCTTATAGTGTAGGTATGCTGGTGAAAAGTTTACTCTTCTGTTTGCCTGGAAATATCTTTATTTTTGAAAGATTTTCATTGCATTTAGTTTTTCCCTCTATTGCACTTCAAAAATGTTATTTTATTTTCTTTTGGCTAGCGTTGCTTCTGATGAAAATTTGGTGTTAATGCCTTATTTATTTTTTTTAAACTGTGTCCACTTAAATACCTTCCCCTCTAGCTTAAGATTTTTCTCTTTATCATTGGCTTTTAGCCATTTGCCATGTTGTATTGCCTTTTTATTTCACTTTGGGTTTTCTTCTGGGATCTGTATCTAATTTGAACATTTTGGACTTTTTTTTTTTTTTTAAAGCCATCAAATTTGTTTTATTCTTTGTATCCAGTGAATTAATTGTGTAATTAAGTAAATATTAAACTGTAAAACAATTTCATAAATTCCAAGTATAGGAAATTATCCTTGTTGACCATTATTTCTTAAAATATTTTTTCTCTACCAATATCACTTAAACTCTTCTGGAGTTTCAATTACCTATGTATATTAGACTGCTTAAGATAGTTCCTTAGGGTTTTATACCTCATTTTTTCCCCAGCCTTTTTGTTTGAGTTTAGTATCTATTGTATTACCTTCAACTTTACTGAGGTCTAATTTTGTAATTTCTAATCTGTTGATAATGTCATTTAATGTATTACTTATTTTAAATAATATATTTTTTCAACTTTAGAAGTTCCCTTTGGTCAATGGCCATGCTAACCTAAACAAGCCCGATCCAGTCCCGGAAGCTAAGTAGGGTTGGGCCTGGTTAGTACTTGGATGGGAGACCACCTAGGAAGACCAGGTTGCTGTAGGTGTAAAAAACAAAAAAATAAGGTTTTGTAAACTGACAAGGTCCTTGCAATCTGTAAGATCGCCTTAAACAAAGAAATAAATAAAAGTTCCCTTTGGGTCTTTTTCAGATCTTTCATTTCTCTGTTGAGATTCCATATTAATCCTTTATGGCATGTGGAGTAAACTTATTATTGGAGAATTTTGATTATGGAGAGGATGTGGGAGTCAACAGAGGGTTTCTTGTTTTTAAGGGAAATAATAGAGCATAAATTGTATATTCAAACTTCTCAGGTGGATTATTTTTAAGATGTATGTATGAATGAAGAAATAACAGGAAGGGCAAAGGCAAAAAGGATGAATTTCAGCTAGCACATGTGGAAGTTTTGGTCTTTGCAAGGAGGTACACATTTTCCATATAAGAGAATAAATAAAAGATGCATACAGTTTCCAGCTATGTTTGATGGTGAAATGGCTTTATTTTTCACAGTGAACTGAGTCATATTCTGATAGCAGCTTCAAATGGGTTTGGAGAACAAGTAGAAGTCATGAAATAATTCTTCCCTGATGGTGGAGAATGCCCTTTCTAAAGAAACTTTGTTTCCAGCTATTGAGGGCGCATTTGAAGTTAAAGATTATGAAGTTGTGGCGACATGCTATGTTGTGAGAATCTTCCTTCTCTTCATAAATGATTAGCTGCTGGCTGTTGCCACAGGAAAGGTGAATAGTGAAATCCTTCCAGGAATGGCATTTTGTCGGAAGAGTGTAAAGGAGGAGGGAACAAGGAGTTGAGGGTATCTGCAAACCAGTAATTGAACTTTGGACCATGGAGGGAATTTAATCAGTTGAAAGTGGAGTGGAGATCAGTGAATTATTGCACATTGAAGCCTTTGATGGCAATCTGTTTGGCTTATCACTGTCTCTGTGTGTCTTAATATGGTGCCATGCCTTTGAAATATTTGTTGAATGAACAAATCTCTTCGAGGAGAAAGGGACCATGTACCCTTAGATAGAGTCTTACCTTTGTTAGTTCTTAGTCTTTTACAGCACCCTCAGTGTAGTAACTAACTTTCTTTTTATGTTGTGAATACTTTTGAGGGTAAGCACAGGCAGGCCTTCTTATGCTCTGACACATAGTAATCACCAAATTAGTATTTGTTGAATGAATGACCATGGGTTCTTTGCTTGAGTAATCCATTATGTTGTATTGAAATTGTCAGATTTCTTGGTTGTATGTATTCCCCATTGAACTGTTAGCTCCAAAAGGATTAGAACCGTTTTACTCATCCCAGTACTTTGAGTGCCTGGAACAGAACAGGTGATGAATGAAGGATTGAGAGAACTTAATATTTTTCAAGATACGATGGAAGTTACAATAGATGAAATCGTCTATTCAGTTAAAGTTGGAATAAAGTGGTTTTATTATATAGTTACATGTAAATCATTATTAGAGTAAGTATACTCTACAGATATCTTCATCAAGTAGTTTGATGTAAGGCATGACCACTTTTATGTTGAATTTTTGTACATGTTTTCTAACAAAATTTGTTTGGGGGTTTGTTTGCTAGGAGGAGGCATCTCCCTACTCTTTGGTCAACATCTGCCTGAATGTACTAATTGCTAACCTGGAGGACTTGTGTTCTGAAAGATCTGATGGAACATTGTGCCTTCCGGAGCATTGGCATTTCCCTCAGGAATTAGCTGATCGATTCCTTGGAGTGATGACTTGGCAAGGTAATGATAAAGTTCCTTTGTACTCTTAAAGCACTCTTTTAAATTTGAAAAGCACTTTCATATGCAGGTCCTATTTTATTCCTTACTACAACCCAGCGAGAAATAGAGAAATTATTCTCATTTTATTTATGTGGAGGCTAAATCTGAGTCATTCTGGGATCCCTTGGTAGAAATTGTCTTACTTCTAATTCTAGGTTTGCATTGCTTTTGGCTTAGCAGAGTAGTGGAGAACTAAGTCAAGTTACCATTCATCTAGCTGCCGAAATGCCAGAGAGCAGATAGTTGCTATAATCTTACCTCCCATTCTTTTGATTATAAATATGAACCTTTAAATAATTTTTCTTTATCTCCTGTTATAATGGGTTTTTCAAAGGGCTGTATTTACTGTGCTGTGTTACAGTTTTTTCTTAATGAAGACTTTTTAAAGTAACAAATTATTGAGCTGTAATTCGTGTACCATATAATTCATCCATTTAAAGTTTACAATTCAGTGATTTTTTTAGTGTATTCACAGATTTGTGGAGCCATTATCACAATTTTAGAACATTTTTATCACCTTAAAAAGAAACTCTTTACCAACTCTTCAACCCTGAGCAATCACCTTTTATCCACATGGATTTGCCTGTTCTGAACATTTAATATAAATGGAATCATGCAGTATGTGTTTTTTTTTTGGTCTGGCTTCTTTCACGCAACATATTGTCAAGATTTATCCATGTTATAGCATCAGTCACTACTTCATTCATTTTTATGGCTGTATAATACAGACATACCTTGGAGATAATGCAGGTTTGGCTCTAGACTGCCACAATGAAGTGACTATCACGGTTAAGTGAGTCACACAAAATTTTGTTTTCTACTATAAATAAAAGTTATGTTTATACTAGACTGTAGTATGTTAAGTATGCAGTAACATCTAAAAAACAATGCATACATTAATTAAAAAATACTTTTTTGCTAAAAATGCCATCTGCTGAGCCTTCAGCAAGTCATAACCTTTTTGCCAGTAAAAGGTTTTTCTTTGATGTTTATGGCTGCTGACTGATCAGGTTTGTGGCTTGCTGAAGTTTGGGTGGCTGTGGCAATTTCTTAAAATAAGACAGCAAAGAAGTTTGCCACATTATTGACTCTTCTTCTCATGAATAATTTCTCTGTAGCGTGTGATGCCATTTGATAGCATTTACCCACAGTAGAACTTCTTTCAAAATTGGAGTAAGTTCTCTCAAATCCTGTAACTGCTCTATCAACTAAATTTATATACTATTCTAAATCCTTCATTGTCATTTTAATAGTGTTCACAGCATCTTTACCAGGAGCAGATTCCATTTCAAGAAACTACTTTCTATCTGTTAAAAATTATCATGAGATTGCAGCAATTCAATTACATCTTTAGGCTCTACTTCTGATTCTAGATCTCTTGCTATTTCCACCACATCTGCAAGTTACTTTCTCCACTGAAGTTTTGAACCCCCCAAAGTCATCCAGTAGAGTCAGAATAAAGTTTTCAGAATCTTAATAATGTTGATCT
Source organism: Macroglossus sobrinus (assembly GCA_004027375.1). Taxonomy (NCBI): domain Eukaryota; kingdom Metazoa; phylum Chordata; class Mammalia; order Chiroptera; family Pteropodidae; genus Macroglossus; species Macroglossus sobrinus. The sequence continues at coordinate 118,427 of PVKZ01001021.1, read as the reverse complement.
CTTCTCATGGATATTGAATGTTCTTAATGGCATCTACGTTCTTAATGGCATCTATTTGACGAATGCTCAGGTTCGTCAGAAGAATCACTGGCAGCTATAGCCTTACAGAATTTTTTTTTTTTAATAATAAAACTTAATTGTTGAAATTTTTCCTTGACCCATGGTTTGCAAAATGGATATTGTGTTAGTAAGCATGAAAACAACATTAATTTTATTGTATATATCTATCAGAGCTCTTGGGTAATCAGGTGCATTGTCAACGAGTAGTAATATTTTGAAAGGAATTTTATTTTCTGAGCAGCAGGGCTCAACAGTCTGCTTAAACTACTTGTAAACAATGTTGTAAAAAGATGTGCTGCTGTTTCATTTATAGAGCACAGGCAGAATTAAATTTAGCATAAAATTAGGGGTACTAGAATTTTAGGAATGGTAAATGAGCATTGGCTTCAACTTAAAAGTCACCAACTTCTCATTAGCTCCTCTAATGAGAGTCAGCCTGGCCTATGACGATTTGAAGCCAGGCATTGTCTTCTCTCTAGCTATGAAAGCTCTAGATCAGTGGTCCTTGACTTTTTTTTGGCACCAGGGACCAGTGTTCCTATGATAATCTAATGCCTGATGGTCTCAGGTATAGCTTAGGTGGTGATGCTGGTGTTGGGGAGTGGCTGCAAATACAGATGAAGCTTCGCTTGCTGGCTGCTGGACTCCTGCTCCTGTAACCCTGTTCCTAACAGGCCATGGATCTGTACCTGTCCCAGGCCTTGGGGTTAGGGACCCCACCCCTGTCCTAGATGACATCTTCTAATGTAAGACTGTTTAGTCTACATGGATAATCTGTTTAGTGTAGCCACCTTCATTAATTATTTTAGCTAAATCTTTTGGATAACTTGCTGCAGCTTCTGCATCAGCACTTACTGCTTCATCTTGCACTTTATATTTTGGAGACTGCTTCTTAAACCTCATGAGCCAACTTCTACTAACTTAATTTTCTTCAGCTTCCTCATTTCTTTCAGTCTTTATTGCTTGAAGAGAGGTGGGGCCTTGCTTTGGATTAAGCTTTAGTTTAAGGGCATATTGTGGCTGGTTTGAATCTTCTCTCTAGACCACTAAAACTATTCATATCAGCAGTAAGGCTGTTTCTTTTTTATGATTCATTTGTTCACTGGAGTAGTACTTTTCCCTCAAGAGCTTTGTCTTTGCATTCACAATTTGACTGTTTGGTAGAAGAGGCCTAGATTTCAACCTGTCTTGGCTTTTGGCCTATCTTGGCTTTCAACATGATTTTCTTACTCAGCTTAATCATTTCTAGTTTCAGATTTAAAGTGAGAGACATATGACTCTTGAACACCATTCTAGTGTTTGTTATCCATTCTAGTGTTATCGATTGGACTAATTACAATATACTTGTGTCTCGGAATGGGGAGGCTTGAGGAAAGGGAAAGAGAAAGAAAAGCAGCTGGTCACAGGGTAGTCACAACACACATAACGTTGATTAATTTTGCTGACTTATATGGGCACAGTTAATGACTCCCCCAAACAGTAATGATAGTAACATTAAGGATTATTGATCAGATAACAAATATAATAATAAAAAATTAGAAATATTAAGAGAATTCCCAAAATGGAATACAGAGACATTAAGTGAGCAAATGATGTTGGAAAATGGCTCTGATATGACTTGCTCAATTCAGAGTTGCCACAAACCTTCAATTTGTAAAAAAACAACAACAAACAAAAATCTGAAAGTACAGTGAAACAAGGTATGCCTGTATACTATTGTATGGATATACTGCATTTTATTTATTCATCACCTGATAGACATTTGAACTGTTTTCACATTTTGGCTATTATAAATATGCTGCTATAAACATTCGTGTACACATTTCTACATGGACATATTTTCCCTTTTCTTGGGTATTTATTCAGGAACATAATGGCCAAGTCAAGTGACAACTCCATGTTTAATTTTTTGAGGAACTTTGAAATTGTTTTCCAAAGTAGCTGTACTATTTTTACATTCCCACCAGAAATACATGAGCGTTCCAGTTTCTCCACATCCTCACCAGAATTTACTGATCTTTTGATTATAGCATCTTGGTGGATATGAAGTGTTATCTATTATAGTTTTGATTTGTATTTTCCTAGTGACTAGTGATATTGAACATCTTTTAATGTGCTTTTTAACTGTTGATATTTCTTCTTTGGGGGAATGTCTATTCAGATTCTTTGCTCATTTCTTAATTAGATTGTCTTTTATTATTTAGTTGTAAGAGTTCTTTATATATTTCAGATACAAGTCCCTTGTCAGTTACATGGTTCACAATTACTTTCTTCCATTCTGTGGATTGTCATTTCACTTTGTTGATAGTATCCTTTGACTCACAAAAGTTATTTTGATCTTTGATCACAAAACTCCAACTGATCTTCCTTTTGTTGCTTATGTTTTTAGTATCATATCTAAGAATTATTGCCAAATCTAAAGTCCTAAATATTTATGCCACTATTTTCTTCTAAGAGTTTTGTTGTTTTCACTCTTACAATTAGGTCTTTGGTCCATTTTGAGTTAATTTTTGCAGATCAGGTGAGGGTCCAGCTTCATTCTTTTGCATGTGGTTATACAGTTGTCTGTCTCAGCACTATTTATTAAAAAGACTATGCTTTCTCTGTTGTGTGGTCTTGGCACCCTTGTTGAAAATCAGTTGACCATAGATACAAGGGTTTAATTCTGTACTCTCAGTTTCTGTTCCATTGATGAACATGTTTATCCTTATGTCAGTACCCCACTACGTTTTTTTTTTAATTTATTTAATTAGTTTCAAGTATACAGTACATTGGTTAGACATCTATATGGTTCATAAAACAATCCTCCAGTTGCTCCTTCCATCCCCAGACCCTCCATCTAGCCAACGTATTAATGCTAACTGCATTCCCTATGCCGTGCTCCCCATCCCTGTAATCATCTATTAGATACAGATTTGTACTTCTTGAACCTTTCACCCCATTCTCTGAGCTCCCCAACACTCCGCTCCCTCTGTTTGTCATTAAATTGTCCACTATATTTGTGAGTCTGTTTTTGATTAGTTTGTTCTTTTTATTCCTTAGATTCTGCATATAAGTGAAATCATATAGTGTTTATCTTTCTCAGTCTGACTTAAATACCTTCTAGGTCCATCAATATCTTTTTCCATCCCCTTCCTTTTAGTTTGTGTGTGTCTATTAATCTGAAGTAGTCTTTTGTATTTTTTCTTCTTAAAGAAGTCCCTCCAACATTTCCTGGAATTCTGGCTTGGTGGTGATAAATTTCTTAAGCTTATTTTTGTCTGGGAAGCTTTTTATCTGTCCTTCAACTCTAAATGATAGCTTTGCTGGATAAATTTTTCTTGATTGTAGATCCTGGGTCTTTATTATTTCAAATATTTTTTGCCAAGCCCTTCTGTCCTGCATAATTTCTTTTGGGAAATCAGCTGCCAGTCTTATGGGTGTTTCATTATAAGTAATTATATGTTTTTCTCTTGCTACTTTTAATATTCTTTCTTTGTATTTAACCTTTGGCATTTTAATTATGATGTGTCTTGGTGTGGGCCTCTTTGGATCCCTGATTTTTGGGATTCTCTGAACTTCCTGGGATTTTACGTCCATTTCCTTCACCAGGTTAGGAAAGTTTTCCATTATTATTTCTTCAAACAGCTGTTCAGAATCTTGATTTTCTTCAGTTACGCCAATCAGAGGAATATTTGGACCCTTAATAGTGTCCCATATGATCCTTAAATTATTTTAATAGTATTGGCATTTTATCTCTTGCAATTCTGATTGCATGTCCTTGGCTTTCCCGTCCTCTAGATAGGGCACTTGATCCTTTTCTTTATTCACTTTGTTTATTCCTTCTGTTTTATTCCATTTAATATACTTCTCATCTCAGATAATGTGTTCTTTATTTCTGACTGGTTCCCTTTTATATTTTCCATTTCCATTTTTACGTTTTTTATTTCTTTGTTGAAGTTCTCACTGAATTTATCTACACTTTCCAAAAGTTCTTTGAGCATCTTTATAACCAGTGTTTTGAACTCTGCATCTTGATTACTTGACTCCAATATATCTGGATCTCTGTTATATTCTCTCATATGGTTTCTGTTTATTTGTCTTGCCATTTTGGCTGCCTTTCCATGTCTGTTTTTATATACTAAGCAAAACTTCTAAGTCTCCTGGTCCTATTAGTGGGGATTTGTGAAGTAGGTGTCCAGTGGCACAGTCCTGAGAGGGATTCAGCTGCAGGCCATTTTAGCTCAAGCCTATACCCCTCTGGGTCCACCTGTTAAGATTCAGTAAGCAATCCACAGATGCTGTGTTTATAGTTGTCTCAAAAGGCCACACTAGAAACCGAGGCCAGCTATTTCCAGTATGAGTCTAGGTGCTGCTCAGCAAGGAGCACCTGACTTGCTGGACACAGCTGGATGTGGCTTGGGTAGGGCTGTGAGTTGAGGGAGGCGGAGTTTCAGGGAATCCTCTGGACCTAGTGACCTCTGTCATCCAGTTTGATGACATCACGGCTATGGTGGTGTTGTGTCTGCCCCACTAATATGGGGAGAGCTCAACAGGGAACAATGGTACTGCTGGCACGTCTGTACAGAGTGAGGAGACTCGGCCCTCACTCCAACATCTCCCTGTAAGTCTGTGTTGCCCCCTGCATGCAGCCCAATCCACCCTCATGAGCAGGTGTATCACCGCGAAAATCTGTTTGCAGATTAGACCCCTTTAAGAGGCTTCTGGGTGACTGCAGCCTCTATCCCACTCAACCGTTTGAGACCAGGCAGCCCTGCGTCCTCGCCCCATCCTACCTTCTGCTGTTGCAGGGTGATTTCTTGGATTTCTCCCTATTTGTATGGCTTTTTCATCAAAATCCCAGGCGATTTTTCTTTGCTGCTTTTTCTTGTTTTTTTCACAACTTTGTTTTGGTCTCCAGAGGGATGAACAGAGCCTCGTCATCTATGCCATTTTTTTTTTTTTTTTTTGGTACTCAGTACCCCACTGTCTTGTAAGTTTTGAAATTGGGAAGTGTGAGTCTTCCAACTTTGCTTTTTTTCAGGATTGTTTTGGCTATTCTGGGTCCCTTATGCTTTCATATACGAATTTTGGAATCAGCTTGTCAGTTTCTCCAAAGAATCCAGCTGAGATATGAATAGGGATCACATCAAACGTGTGGAGTATTGCCATCTTAACAGTGTTAAGTCCATGAACACGATGTCTTTCTATTTATTTAGATCATCTTTCATGAGTATGGAATGTTTTTCTGTTTAAAATATTTAATTTCTTTCAACAATGTTTTATAGTTTATAAGTTTTACACATCTTTGGTTCAGTTTATTTCTAAGTTTACTCTTTTGACGGTATTGAACATGGAATTGTTAATTTCATTTTTGTATTTATTTTTAATGTACAGAAATACACCGTAGATCATATCCTGGAAGCTTGCTGAACTCATTTATTAGTGGATTCCTTAGAATTTTATATATGCAAAATTATGTCACTTGCAAATGGAGATACTTTTACTTCTTTCTACCAGTTTGGATGGCTTTTATATAATTTCCTTGAATAATTTTCCTGACTAGAACCTCCAATACAGTGTTGAAGCATTGAACATTGAAGTTGAAATATTGAAGCAGACATCATTGTCTTTTTCTGATCTTATGGGGACAGCAACTAGTCTTTCACCATTAAGTATGATACTAACTTTGGGTTTTTTGTAGCTACCCATAACAGAATGAGGAGCTTCTCTTCCATTTTTATTTGTTGAATGTTTACATCAGGGAAAGAGTGTTAGCTTTTTCTTCATCTGTTGAAAAGCAAGGCTTTAGTTTCCTGGGATAACTCCCACTAGATCATGGTTTATAATTCTTTTTGTTTGCTGGTATTTTGACAAAGATTTTTGCATCCATAGTTTTGAGGGATATTGGTCTGTAATATTCTGTACTGTGGTGTCTTTATCTGAGTTTGGTATCAGTAATATTGGCCTCAATGAGTTGGGAAGTGTTCCCTTTTTTATTTTTGGGAGAGTTTGTGAAGAATTGACACATGCTCTTTAAATATGTGGTAGAATTTACCAGTGAAGTCTTCTTGGCCTCTTTGTATGGGTAGTTCCTGATGATGAATTTAATCTATATATTTATTATAGATGTATTCATACTATTTCTTTTTGAATAGTTTTGGTAGTTTGTGTTACTCTGAAAACTTGTCCATACAGTTGTTCACTGTATTCCTTTATAATCCATTTTATTTTTTTGCAAGGTCGGTAGTTCTATCTCTAATTTCATTTCTCATTCTAGTAATTGGAGTCCTCTTTTTCCCCTTAATCAAGCTAAAGATTTATCAAATTTATAGACCTTTTCAAAGTACCAGCTTTTGGTTTTATTGATTTTTTTTCCTATCCCCCATTTCACTAATTTCTACTCTAATCTTTATTTAATTTCCTTCTTCCTGCTCACTCTATGTTTAGTTTGCTTTTTCTCCTGTATCTTAAGGTAGAGTTTAAGTTCAGGGTGTATGGCTGTAGACTTGATCTGAGATTGTCTATATACAGAATTAGAGCTATAAATTTTTCTCAAGCACTGCTTTAGCTGCATTTCATTAGTTTCTGTATGTAGTCTTCATTTTTCTTTCACCTCAAATTATTATTTAATTTCTCTTTCAATTTCTTTTTTGACCCATTGGTTTTTTAGTAGTATATTGTTTAATTTCCACATGCTTGTAATTATCCCCAAATTTCTTTGTTATTGATTTTTTTTTTTAGGTGAGGCAACACTTGGTTGACCACACTAATTGCAAGGACCTTGTCAGCTTACAATCCCTTATTTTTTATTTTTTACACCTACAGCACCTGATCTTCCTAGGTGGTCTCCCATCTAAGTACTAACCAGGCCCAACCTTGCTTAGCTTCTGAGAACAGATGGGATCAGGCTTGTTCAGGGTGTATGGCTGTAGACTTGATTTTTAATTTTATATTATTGTAGTTGGAGAACATAGTTTTTAAAAATATATTGAGATTTGTTTTGTGGTCTGATACATGGCCTATCTTGGAAAATGTTCCATGCACAGGAGATCATTGAGAAAAATGTATATTCTCATTACTGGGTGAGTTGTTTTATAGATTTCTGTTAGTTCTGGTTGGTTTATAATAGATGTTCGGATCATCTATTTCCTTGTTGATCTTCTTCCTACTTCTGTACTGAGAAAGTTTTGATCTTTTTTGTTATTTATGTTAAAATAAGATATACCTGTACTCCTAAAAGGATAGAGGCAAAAAAGAGGGCGGTAGTACCTTATGAAGGTACAGGTTGGGATAGACCTGTTACACTGAGAAAGGAAAAAGCCAGTGAAGAGGGAAACATTAAAAATATCAGAGCTGGAAGTTGATGGTGCAAGATCGTGGAGGTGACTGAAGGATTGGAATCATGAGCCCAGGTAAATAGGGATTGCCTCAAAAGGAAGAAATAACAGATAACTAAAACAAGAAAGTAGTGAGGGTGGGAGAAGAGCTGTGTTTGGCGTTAGTGGGGAGGAAAATCATTCTGCAGAATTCTTAGTTATTTGCTGGCTGAGGGGAGGTGATAAAGGGAAAAAAATAAAAATTTATTTTTCCAGTTGAGGTTGGAGATAACCAATTTATAAAGTGTTTATTGACTTGAGTTTATTTGTGACGGAGACAAAATAGATTTGGCGTTCAAGAATCCATAAAATAACCTCACAAGGGTGACGATCCTAGAAATTTGGTGATTGAGGCTGACTATTGGGAACTCTGTTCTGTGGTTTAATTGAGAGTTAATTAAGAACAAAAACCCCAAGAAAACATCAATTTTTCCCAGTTGAGATGAGCAATATATCAGTCATATTATTTAAATTTATGTAAAGTAATAGCCTATTCATCTCTTCTTCCCATTCCTGCAACCACTGATATTTTTACCGACCCATAATTTTGCATATTTGGAATTATACTAAATGTAGCCTTTTCGGATTGGTTTCTTTCACTCAGTAATACTCATTTGAAGTTTTCATGTCTTTTATAGATTGTTAACTCATTTCTTTTAGTGATGAATAAAACAGTCTATTTTCTGAGTATATCATGGTTTCTTCATTCACTTGCTGAAGGACATCTTGGTTTTTCCAGGCTTTGGCAATTATGAATAAAGCTACTATAAACATCTATGTGTAGGTTTTTGTGTGGACATAAATTTTCAGCTCTTTTGGGTAAATAATAAGGAATGTAATTGCTAGATCATATGGTTAAGAGTATATTTAGTTTTTAAAAATTTGCCAAACTGTCTTCCAAAATGGCTGTGCTATTTTGCATTCCCACATCAACGCACAAGAGAGAGCTCCTTTTGCTCTTCATCCTTCTCAACTTTTGGTGCTATCTGTGTTCTGGATTTTGTCTATTTCTAACACAGGTGCATAGTGATACTTGTTTTCTTGACTTGCATTTCCCTAATGACATGATGTGGAGCATCTTTCTATATGCTTATTTGCTATGTGCATATCTTCTTTGGTGAGGTGTTTGTTAAGGTCTTTAGCCCATTTTTTAATCTGGGTGGTTTATTATTAGTAGTATGGAGTTATAAGAATTCTTTGTATATTTTGGATAAGTCCTGTATCGGATAGGTCTTTTGCAGTTACTTTCTGCCAGGCTGGCTTGTCTTCTAATTCTCTTCATATTGTCTTTTGCAGAGCAGAAGTCTTTAATTTTAATGAAGTCTAGCTTGTTGATTATTTCTTTCATGATTGTGCCTTTGGTGTTGTGTCTAAAAAGATATTACTCTACCCACGGTCATCTATGTTTTTTTCCTATGTTATCTTCTAGGAGTTTTATAGCTTTGCATTTTATATTTAGTTATATAATCTCTTTCGAGTTAATTTTTGTGAAGGGTATAAGGTCTGCTTTTAGATTTAATTTTTTTTCATGTGGATGTCCAGTTGTTTCAGCACCATTTGTTAAAGAAACCATCTTTGCTCCATTGAATTGCCTTTGCTCCTTTGTCAAAGATGAGTTGACTATGTTTATGTGGGTATATTTATGGATTCCCTGTTCTGTTCCATTGACCTATTTGTCTTATTCTTTCACCAGTACCACACTGTGTTTATTACTGTATCTTTGTATTAAATCTCTAAGTAGGGTAATGTCATCCCTCCAACTTTGTTCTTTTAATATCGTGTTCGCTGCTCTGGGTCTTTTGCCTCTTCATATAAACTTTTAGAATCAGTTTCTCAGTATCCACAAAATAACTTGCTGGTATTTTTATTGAGATTGTCTATCTGTAGATCAAGTTGGAGAAAACTGATATATTGACAATAATGAGTCTTCCTGCTAGTGAACATGGAATATCTATTTATTCCTTGTTTCATTTATCAAAGTATTATAGTTTTTCTCATAGATCTTATACATATTTTTTCATTATTTTTGGGTGCTAATATAAATGGTATTTTCATACTTCGCCTTTCATTGTTGGTATATGGGTACGCGATTGACTTTTATTTAGTAACTTTTTATCCTGCAACCTTGCTATAATCACTTATTAGTTCCAAGACTTTTTTTTTAGATTCTTTCATATTTTCTATATGGATGATAATATTATCTGTGAGCAAAGACAACTTTATGTCTTCCTTCCTAATCTATGTACCTTATTTTTCTTTCTTGTCTATTGTATTGTCAGAGATTTTCAAAACATGTTTAAAAAAAGTGGTAGAAGGGACATCCTTGGTCATAGTGGGAAACCTTTTATTTCTCACTATTAAGTATCATGTTAGCTGTAGATTTTTTGTAGGTAGTCTTTATCAAGTTGAAGAAATTCCTCTCTATTTATAGTTTACTAGGAGTCTTTATCATGAACAGGTGTTGCATTTTGTTGTGTGCTTTTTTTTCCATCTATTAATGTATTTTTCAGTCTTAATATGATGGATTGATTCTTTTTTTTAAAAATTGATAAATTATTTATTAGTTTCAAGTATACAGTACATTGGTTAGACATCTATAATGTTCATAAAACGATCCCCCCCAATTGCTCCCCCCTTCCCTGGCCCTCTACTTAGACATCATATTAATGTTAACTGCATTCCCTCTGCCATGCTCCCTGTGCACAACTATCAACTACTAATTTGTACTTCTTTAACCTTTCACCCCATTCTCTCAGCCTCCTAATTCCCTTTCCCTCTGTCCTTCACCAAATTGTCCACTATATTTGTGAGTCTGTTTTTAATTAGATTTTTTTGTTCCTTAGATACTGCATATAAATGAAATCATATGGTATTTGTCTTTCTTTGTCTGACTTATTTCACTCAGCATAATAACCTCTAGGTCCATCCATGTCGTTGCAAATGATAGGATTTCATTTTTCTAATGGCTGAGTAATATTCCATTATATATATATATATATAATGGAAATTATGGTTCACACACACACACACACACACACATATATATATATATGAACCATAATTTCTTTATCCAATCGTCTGTTGATAGGCATTTGGGTTATTCCATCCATATCTTGGTTTTTGTAAATTGTGCTGCCATGAATATTGGAGTGCATAGATATTTATGAATTATTGTTCTGGTTTCTTTGGATAAATACCCAGAGGTGCAATTGCTGGGTGAAAAGGTATATTTATATTTAATTTTTTGAAAAACCTTCATACTGTTTTCAATAGTGGCTGTACCGATTTGCAATCTCACTGACAATGTATGAGGGTTCCCTTTTCTTCGCATCTTTGCCACCACTTGCTGTTTTTTGATTTATTGATGATAGCCATTCTGACAGGTGTGAGGTGATATTGCAGTTTTAATTCACATTTTTTTGATGATTGGAGACCTTGAGCATCTTTTCATATGTCTGTTAGCCATCTGTATTTCCTCTTTGGAGAAGTATCTGTTCAGGTCTTCTGCCCACTTTTCAATTGGATTGTTGTTGTTGTTGTTGTTGTTGTTGTTTTTGTTAAATTGTGTAAGTTCTTTATAAATTTTGGATATTAACCCCTTATCAGATGTATCATTAACAAATATCTTCTCCCAAATGGTTGTCTTTTTGTTTTGTTGATGGTTTCCTTTGCTGTACAAAAACTTTTTAGTTTGATGTAGTCCCATTTGTTTATTTTTTCTTTTGTTTCCCTTGCCTGAGGAGATATATCTGAAAAGAAATTCCTGTTAATAATATCAGAGTTTACTGCCTATGTTTTCTTCTAAAAGTTTTATGGTTTCAGGTCTTACATTTAAGTCTTTAATCTTTTTTGAGTCTATTCTTGTATACAGTATAAGAAGATGGTCCAGCTTCTTTTTTTGCATGTATCTGTACAATTTTCCCAACACCATTTTTTGAAGAGACTGTCTTTACGCCGTTGTATATTTTTATCTCCTTTGTCATATATTAAGTGTATTGGCGTGGATTTATTTCTGGGCTCTCTATTCTGTTCCATGGATCAATGTATCTGTTTTTATTCCAGTACCATGCTCTTTTGATTACTGTAGCCTTGTATAGTTTGAAATCAGATAGTATGATAAATCCAACTTTGTTCTTCTTTCTCAAGATTGCCATGGCTATTCAATTGCCATGGGATTTCTTATGGCTTCATATAAATTTTAGGATTATTGGTTCTAGCTCTGAAAAATGCCATTGGTATTTTGATAGGGATTGCATTGAATCTGTAGATTGCTTTGGGTAGTATGGCTATTTTAACAATGTTGATTCTTCCTACCCATGAACAGGGTGTATGCTTCCATTTATTTGTATCTTCTTCAGTTTCTTTTTTCAGTGACATAATTTTCTGAAAACAGGTCTTCTACTTTCTTGGTTAATTCTCAGGTAGTTTATAGTTTTCAACGCAATTTTAAATTGGATTATTTTCTTAATTTCTCTTTCTGAAAGTTCATCATTAGTGTATAAAAATGCCACTGACTTCTGAATATTTATTTTGTAACCTGCTACTTTACTGAATTCATTAATCAGTTCTAACAGTTTTTTTTGTGGAATCTTTAGGGTTCTCTATATATAGTATGTTATAGGCAAATAACGAGAGTTTTACTTATTCTTTTTCAATTCGGATGCCTTTTATTTCTCTTTCTTGTTTTATTGCTGTGGCTAAGATTTCCAATACAATGTTGAAGAGGAGTGATGGTCTTGATCTTAAGGGAAATGCGTTTAGCCTTTCCCCTTTGAGTATGATGTTAGCTGTAGGTATGTCACATATGACCTTTATTATGTTGAGGTATGTTCCCTCTAATCCTACTTTGCTGAGAGTTTTTATATAAATGGATGCTGGATTTTGTTGAAAGCTTTTTCTCCATCTGTTGATACGATCATATGGTTTTTATCTTTCGATTTGTTAATGTGGTGTATCACATTAATTGACTTGTGGATATTGAACCAACCTTTTATCCCAGGAATAAATTCCACTTGATTATGGTGTATGATATTTTTAATGTATTGCTGAATTCAATTTGCTAATATTTTGTTGAGGATTTTAGCATCAATGTTCATAAGAGATATCCGTCTATAGTTTTCTTTTTTTGTAATATCTTTGCCTAGTTTTGGAATCAAGATGATGGTGGCCTCATACAAGGAGTTAGGGAGCCTTTTCTCTTTTTGAATTTTTGGAATAGTTTGAGAAGAATAGGTGATAATTCTTTGAATGTTTGGTAAAATTCCCTATAAAGCCAGCTGGTCCTGGACTTTTGGTTTGGGGAGGTTTTTGATTACTGATTCTATTTCATTAGTGGTAATTGGTTAGTTCGGATTTTCTGTTTCTTCTTGACTTAGTTTTGGGAGATTGTATGTTTCTAGGTATGTGTTCATTTCTTCCAGATTGTCTAATTTGTTCGCATATAATTGCTCATAGTATTTTCTTATGATCCATTGTATTTCTGTGGAGTCTGTTATTTCTCCTCTTTCATTTCTGATTTAATTTATTTGAGTCCTCTCTCTCTTTTCCTTGATGAGTCTGGCTGAAGGTTGTCAATTTTGTTTATCCTTTCAAAGAACCAGTTCTTGGTTTCATTAATCTTTTGTATTTTTCTAGATTCTTCATTTATTTCTGCTCTAATCTTTATTATTTCCTTTCTTCTATTCACTTTGGGCTTTGTTTGCTATTCTTTTCCTAGTTCTTTTCATTGTAAGGTTAGATTGTTTGAGTGTTTTATTGTTTCTTGAGGTAGGCCTATATTGCTATGAATTTCCCTCTTAGGACTGCTTTTGCTGTGTCCTATAAATTTTGAGTCGTGTTTTCATTTTCATTTGTCTCTAGATATCTATCTTTTGATTTCTTCTTTGATCTTATTAATAACCCACTCATTGTTTAGTAGCGTGTTATTTAGCCTCTTTGTATTTGTGTATTTTCCAGTTTTTTTTCATGTAGTTGATTTCTAGTTTCATACCATTGTGATCAGAGAAGATGGTTGATAAGATTTCAGTCTTCTTAAATTTATTGAGAGTTGTTTTGTGTCCTAACATGTGGTTTGTCCTGGAAAATGTTCCGTGTGCACTTGAGAAGAATATATATTTTGCTGCTTTGGGGTAAAATGCTCTGAAAATATCTATTAAGTCCATCTGTTCTAATGTATTTTTTAGGCCCATTGTTTCCTTGTTGATTCTTTGCTTGGAAGATTGGTGTCAATGGATTGTTAAAGTCTCCTACTATGTGTGTATTACTTTTGATCTCTCCTTTTATATCAGTCAATAATTGCTTTATGTATGTAGGTGCTCTTATGTTGGGTGTGTATATGTTTACTGGGGTTTGATTTATCGATCCCTTTATTATTATGTAATGCCCCTTTTTATCTCTTTATAGCCTTTGTTTTAAAGTCTATTTTATCTAAGTATTTTTTTTTACCATTTCTATTCACGTGAAATATCTTTTTTTATCCCTTTACTTTCAGTTTGTGATTGTCGTTTGATCTGAAGTGGGTCTCTTGTAGATAGCATATGCATGGGTCTTGTTTTGTTATCCATTCGATTATCCTATGTCTTTTGATTGGAGCATTTAATCTGTTTACATGTAAAGTGATTACCAATAGGTACATTGTTACTGTCATTTTATTATTCATATTTTTTATTTCTATTTTCTTTTTTATCCTTTTTCTTTTTATAGAAGACCTTTTAACATTTTTTGTAATGCTGGATTTTTGGTAATAAATTCCTTAAGCTTTTTCTGTCTGGAAAGCGCTTTATCTTACCTTCCATTTAATCAAAAGCCTTGCTGGGTAGAGTATCCGTGGTTGTAGATTCTTGTTTTTCATAACTTTGAATATTTCTTGCCATTCTCTTCTGGCCTGCAAAGTTTCCTTTGAAAAGTCAGCACACATTCTTTTGGGGGTGTCCTTGTAAGTAACCAGCTTCCTTTCTCTTGCTGCTTTTAAAATGCTCTTTGTCTTTAACCTTTGGCATTTTAATTATGATGTGTCTTGGTTCAGGTCTGTTTGAATTCCTATTGTTTGGAACTCTGTACTTCCTAAACTTGTATGTCTAATTCTTTTGCCAGGTTAGGGAAGTTTTCTGTCATTATTTCTTCAAATAGAGTCTCAGTCCCTTGCTCTCCTCTTCTTCAGGTTTTCATATGATTTAGATACTTTTACACTTCATGTTGTCCTAGAGGTCTCTCAAATTTCCCTCATTTTTTAAAATTCTTTTTTCTTTTTATTGTTTTGATTGGGTGTATTCAGCTACCTTGTCTTCTGCTTCGTCAACTCTACTGTTGAATCCTTCTAGTGTATTCTTCATTTCCGTTATTGTAGTCATTTCTGTCTGTTTTTTTTTTTATGGGTTCTATGTCCTTTTTTATGCTCTCATTGTGTTCATCAATTCTCCCCATAAGTTTGAGCATCATCCTTATAACCGTTATTTTGAACTCTGACCCAGATAGGTTGCTTACCTCATTTCATTTAGCTTATATTTTCTGCAGTTTTCTCTTATTTCATTTGTGGCATGTTTCTTTGTTTTCTCATTTTATTAGCCTCTCTGTTCATTTCTATGTGTCAGGAATATTTGTTTCGTCTCTGTCTTGGCTAGATGGGTTAATGTGGAAGGTGTCCTTTGTGGTCCAGTAGCACACTCTCCCTGATCCCTTGTGCCAGGAGCTCTGGAGGTGACCTTTGTGTGGGTTGTGTGTGACCTTTTATTGTCGCCAAGCTTTTGTTGTTAGTAGATCAGTGGGTAAGATTAACGGTTCAAGCAGACTAATTGTGGGAATCGGCTGCACCC
This sequence comes from Macroglossus sobrinus, assembly GCA_004027375.1. Lineage (NCBI taxonomy): Eukaryota > Metazoa > Chordata > Mammalia > Chiroptera > Pteropodidae > Macroglossus > Macroglossus sobrinus. Next base: position 103,198 of record PVKZ01001021.1, on the reverse strand, counting down.
TCAGGATAAGAGTTGTTGTGTGGGGGCTAACCCCACTAAGTGCCCTAGAGGCTTGTGTACTTGTTGCAACCACCCTTTGTGTGTATCACTACTGGAACTAGTTAGTCAGGGCTTGCTTTGTTGTGGTCTGGTGCCAGCCCCCAGAAGCGTTGGTTTTGTGGCCTCTTGAGAGGGATTCCCTGTACACCAAGGTCAGCCGCTGCTTTTGATTGCTCAGGGCTACCCGGTGAGAACTACAAAGCGATCTGCTGATGGTTGTTGCCTATGCTGGATCTATAGGTAAATGGACAACGCTGTAGGCAGTTCTTGGTTATCCCCTGTCCCTGACCTATGGCAGTTTAGCAGAGGGACCAGTGCTCCTCAAGTCCTGATACTGCCTATCAGTTGCCTGTAAATCTCTGAAACTGGATGAACCCCTGGGTGATATGAGTGCTGAATGGCGCAGGGACCCTGGAAGTCTCCTGGGTCTAGTGAGTAAATTTCCTCCTGCGACTGCAGTGTCAGTTTACATGCCCATTCATAGCAAGGTCAACTGCTGCTCACCCTGGGCCTAAATGCGCTACCCCAGAGCAGGGGCAGCTGCCTATCAATGTGCAGTGGGCACTTTGTGTGCTGGATGGGACAGGAACTCAGGGAATTAAGTGCCGTCAGGCCAATGCAGACCCCTGCAATCCCCTTAAGAGATATTGCAGCTTGTACAGGCAGCAGTGGTCTGTCCACAGTTTTCTTTTAAGTGTGCTCACTGTGCTAGCCAAAGTCTGTTGCCTGCCCTAACTGCTCAACCCCAGAGCCAAGCAGGAGATTGCTTGTCAATGGGCTGCAGGCACTTCTGTGGCTTGGGAGAAGTGGGATCTCAAGGCGACAAGGTCTGTTTGGCCAATACAGCCTCAGTTTTTTGTTGCAACTTCTGTGCTTGGGCATTCTCAGATCACAGTGAGACCAGCTGCCGTCGGGTGTTCCCACAGACCCCTGTGCTCCCTGGACACAATATTACAACTTTCATAGGCAGCAAAGTTCTGCTTACCATTGATTTCTGTGCAGTGACCAGCCAAAGTTTATTGTCTGTGTGGATTAAAAGATCAGGGGAGGGTAAGGGCAGGGCTGTGTCAGTTCAATGACAATGGGCCTCCTGGGGCAATTTGTAGGTAGGGTGGAGATGGGGCTGTGAGAGAGAATGGCAGTCAGATCAATACAGACTCAGTCTTGCTGCAAATTTGGTAACTGTTGTGAGTTCCCGCAGAAGACCCAGATCACAGCAAGAGCAGCTGCTGTCTGAGTCTGGCTCATAGGTCCCCAGTATCTGCCCAAGTTCATGTTGGCAGCAGCGATCTGCCTAACCCTACCGTTGAAATGCAACTCACAATGATGACTGCCCTGCTATGGATACTTGGCCCTGAATCACTCAGAGCTGAGCTTGGCAGCCATCCAACAACACTTGCCCAGGGCAGTCTGCAGGTTAGGCAGGTGAGCTGGTCTGAGCTGATCCCCTCAGACCAGTGCTTCCTAATGGCTCTGTGGGAGGGGTCTGCACAGTCAAGCTGGCATGGTCTGTAGGTTATCCTGTATGTAGAAGGGCCAGACTAAGGCACAATGGTACCTTTCCTGCCCCCCTTCTGACGCCAAGTAATGGAGACTTTTTCAGAATGAATCCCGCGCAAGCCTCTGACCCTGTGCCGGTGTCCTGGGTGAATGTCCTTAGGTCAGAAAGCCTTTGTGTGGGTCCTTCAAAGGGACGTCTAGGGGCTCCCTTCAGATAGCCAGAATCCCCTCTAGTTTCTACAGTCAGAATTATTGGAATCTCTTCTTCTCTGGGCTGGGACTCTGTGCTGGAGAGCCCCCAAGACCACTCTCCTTCAGGAGAGCCTCTGTAGCCTTGTTCTCTCTCCTGGTGAACCTCTATCACCCACAGGTGCGGGTCTATCCCGATTCGCAACTTTGCCCCTCCTACCAGCTTCAATGTGGCTCCTTTATATTATCAGATATAGGTGTTATGATAGGCTGGACTTCAGGTGATTCTCCACGTTGATTATTTTGTAATTTGGTTGTAATTTCAATGCAGTCCTGGGAAGAGATGAACCCTGCCATCTTCCCTCGACCCCCAATTCATTTTTGAATGTTGAAATAGTCTTGCATACCTGGAATAAATCCTATGTGGTCATGATGTGTAATTCTTTTTATATATTGTCGGATTCAATTTGCTAATATTTTATTGGAGATTTTGTATCTGTGTTCATGAGAGATACTGGTCTAAAGTTTTCTTTTGTAGTATCTGTGTGGTTTTGGTGTTAGGGTAATGCTGTATGCAAAGAATAAGTTAGTATTACCTCTGCTTCTATCCCCTGAAAGAAATTGTAGAAAGTTGGTGTAAGTTCTTTCTTAAATGTTTGGTAGAATTCACCAGTGCTTTCTGTTTTGGAAGGTTATTAATTATTTATTCTATTCTTTAATAGATATAAGCCTATTGAGATTATTTCTTGTGTGAGCAGTGGCTTATTTTCTTTGGGTCGTTTCAAATAATCTGCTGTTCTATGCCTCCATGTCTTTACGTGTTCTTCTACCCTTCACCTACCTCCTGGCAAGCTAATATTTAGTCTTCACAGCTTTCCCCAAACTTAACTCTGCTTCACTAATTCAATACCTGGTATGAGTCACTGCTGCATAATATACTACTGTAATAATTTAACTTACATGCACTCCTCGACTGAATTCCTTGTGGTCCTAGGGTTCTAATTACCTGTGTGCCCATTACTTAACACAGGATCTCACACATAGAAGATGCTTAGTAAATCTCTTCTAAATGAAATCTGGTGCAACCCACTTATTTTACAGATGAGGAAAATGAATCCCTGAGAGGTAAGTGACTTTTCAAAGGCTAGCCACTAATTTGGTTAATAATCATGTTATTTGCATGCTATGTATCATGTACTTGTCTATTTTATTTTGTTGTTTTTTTCTGTGAGCATGATTACTGTGGATAAAATTGGGCTTTTAAGTCTAGCCGGCTTCGATTCTTGATTCTGCAATACATTTTGTTTTTTGGGCAAGTTACTTAATCTCTTTAAGATTCAGTTTGCTCAACTGTAAAATGGTAATAATAATTTCTTTATAACATTGTTCCAAAGAGTAGATATATCTGATTAAAGAGTTTAGAACAGTGTTTAGCACAGAGTAAGCTGTAGATGTAGTCACTGTTGTTATTGGCATCCATCGTAGTTCATTGGCTGCTGTGCCTCCTGAAAAAAAGCATAAGATTAATTGTTATTTCAAGCTGGTTCTGTTTTTTATTTTTTTTAATTAATTAATTATTATTATTATTATTATTATTATTTTTGTAGGCAAGCTGACTGATAGAACAGCGAGCATTTTCCAAGGCAACCAAATGAAACTGAAACTGGTCAATATTCAAAAAGCTAAAATCTCTACAGCTACATTCATAAAGGCTTTCTGCCATCACAAACTCATTGAACTAGATGCTACTGCAGTGCACTCTGACCTCCCAGTCCCGGACATCATAAGTGGACTCTGCAGCAGTAGCTGGATCCAGAAGAACCTCCGGTGTCTCCTATTAGACTCAACAAGCATCCCTAGAGATTCAAGACTACTGTTTTTTGGTCAGCTCACTGGTCTTCGCATTTTAAGTGTTTTCAATGTTTGTTTTCATACTGAAGACTTGGCTAATGTTTCTCAATTACCAAAACTGGAAAGCTTGGATATCTCCAATACTCTGGTCACTGACATCTCTGCTCTCCTTACTTGTAAGGATCGACTCAAATCTCTCACAATGCACTATCTGAAATGCCTGACTATGACCAAGCCACAAATTCTTGCAGTTATTAGAGAACTTAAATGTCTGCTTCACCTTGATGTTTCTGATCACAGGCAATTCAGATCAGATCTAGCTTTTCATTTGCTACAGCAGAAGGATATTCTGCCCAACGTTGTGTCACTGGATATTTCAGGGGGCATTTGTATCACCGATGGAGCTGTAGAGCTATTTATACAGCAGCGGCCTGCGATGCAATTTGTGGGACTCTTGGCTACGGATGCTGGTTATTCTGACTTCTTTACTACAAAGCAAGGCTTGAGGGTTTGTTCTTATCTGAAATAAGTTTGTTTCATTTGTTCAGAACATTATTAAGCTTTTGTTGTATATTAGAATCTAGGTATTAGGGTTACTGAGAGAGATAAAAAGTACTTAAGGAGTTTAGCAATTAATAATTATTGTGTAGCTACAATGTGGTGGGTTGTAGAAATATAACCTTAAACAAGATACAGCGCTGGTCTCTGTCTCCTAGTCTAACTTCATAATGATATTGCAGTCATTTATACATCAGCTCCTATGTGTCAGACACCATGCCATGTAAATTGTTTTCTACTTTAATCTTCCCATTTTACAGTTGAGGAAATGGAAACTCAGGGAGGTTGAGCCACTTATCCATAGTCATAGAACTATTAAATGGTATAGCTGGGACTTCTTTGCAAATCTTTGTTATTCTAAAATTTGTGGTTTTTGCCTCTATTAATAGCTAAATATAATTAATAAGGCAGGTGATCAACATGGTTAATACCATTTTTGGAGAAGGTATAACAAAGATCAACTTTATTTTTTTTTAGTCTATCATTTATTTTTATTTTTTAAAAATTTTAATTAGTTTCAAGTATACAGTACATTGGTTAGACGTCTATATAGTTAGTAAAATGATTCCCCCAATTGCTCCCTCCCTCCCCTGACCCTTCACCTAGCCAATGTATTAATACTAATTGCATTCCTTATGCCGTGCTTCCTATCCCTGTGACCATCCATCAGCTACTAATTTGTACTTTAACCTTTCACCCCACTCTCCCATCCCCCCAAACCCCCTCCCCTCTGTCCATCACCAAATTGTCCACTATATTTCTGAGTCTGTTTTTGATTAGTTTGGTTTTTTTATTCCGTAAATTCCATATATAAGTGAAATCATACAGTGTTTATCATTCTCTGTCTGACTTAAATGCCTTCTAGGTTCATTACAGCAATATCTTTTTCCATTCCCTTCCTTTGTAGGGGTCTTGTTTTCTTATCCTTTCAGCCATTCTATCTTTTGGTTGGAGCACTTAATTCTTTTCCATTTAAGGTACTTAGGAATGTAGTAGTTACCATTCTTTATTCCTGTTTTTGATACATGTTTTTTCTTCTTAAAGAAGTCCCTCCAACATTTCCTGTAATTCTGGTTTGGTGCTGATAAATTCCTTTAGCTTATTTTTGTCTGGGAAGCTCTTTATCTGTCCTTCAACTCTAAATGATAGCTTTGCTGGATAAATTATTCTTGGTTGTAGATCCTGGGTCTTCACCGTATCGAATATTTTTTGCCAAGTCCTTCTGTCCTGTATAGTCTCTCTTGAGAAACTAGCTGCCAGTCGTATGGGTGTTCCCTTATATGTAATTATTTGTTTTTCTCCTGCAGCTTTTAAAATTCTTTCTTTGTAGTTAACCTTTGGCATTTTAATTATGATGTGTCTTGGTGTAGGCCTCTTTGGATTCCTGATTTTTTGGAATCCCCTGAGCTTCCTGGGGATTTATGTCTATTTCCTTCACCAGATTATGTAAGTTTTCTGTCATTATTCCTTTAAACAACTGTTCAGCATCTTGATTCTCTTCACTTACGTTGATCAGACGAATATTTGGAGCCTTAATAGTATCCCGAATTCTCCTTAAATCATCTTTATTGTCTTGGAATCTTTTTTTTTTTTTCCATTCTGTTTGAGTGTCCTGATTGGCTTTTCTGTCTTCTAGATAGGGCATTTGATCCTCTTCTTTATTCACTTTATTCCTTTTTAAATTCCATTTAATATACTTCTCATCTCAGATAATGTGTTCTTCATTTCAGACTTGTTTCCTCTTATAATCTCCATCTCCATTTTTATCTCTTTGTTGGAGTTCTGCTACATTTCCCAAAAGTTTATTGAGCATTTTTATAACCAGTGTTTTGAATTTTGCATCTGTTAGAGTACTTGACTCCATTATATCTGGATCTCTGTTCTGTTCTGTCATATGGTTTCTGCTTCTTTGTCTTACCATTTTGGCCGCCTTTCCGTGTCTTTATACTAAGCAAACCTCCTAAATCTCCCAGTCTTATTAGTGTGAATTTGTGAAATAGGTGTCCAGTGGCACAGTCTGAGAGGGGTTCAGTTGCAGGCCAAACTTAGCCCAAGCCTCTACACCTCCAGGGCCACCTATTAAGATTCAGCAAGCAATCCGCAGATGCTGTGCTTATTGTTACCTCAAAAGGCCACACCAGGAACCGAGGCCATCTGGCTCCAGTGTGAGTCTAGGTACTGCTCAGTAAGGAGTACCTGAATCACTGAGGATATACCTAGAAGTGGCCCGAGTTGTGGTAGGCAGCGTTTCAGGGAATCCTCTGGGCGGAGCGACCTGTTATGCAGTTTGATGACATCACGGCTATGATGGCACTGTTTCCTGTTCACTGGTAGCGCAGGGAGGACTCAACAGGGAACAGTGGTTATTGCCGCACTTCTGTACTGTTGGCCCTCACTCCAACCCTGTCTCACTAGAAGTCCCTGGGGCCCCCTGTGAATAGCTGAATGGGCAATGGTGCTCAGACCAAGCAGGTCCATCACTGTGAAAATCTGCTTGCGGATGTGGCCCCTTTAAGAGGCTTCTGCTGCTGCAGCTGCCACAGCCTCCATCCCACTCAACTGCTGAAGACTCAGCAACCTGGTGTTCTAACCCCATCCTACCTTTTGCCATTGCAGGGTGATTTCTTGGATTTCTTCATAGTTGTATGGCTTATTCATCTAGATCCTAGGAGATTGCTGCTGCTGCTTGTTTCCATCACAACTTTGACTTGGTCACCAGAGGGATGAACAGAGCCTCTATCATCTACGCCATTTTTTTTTCTCTAAACAAAGTTTTGAAAGAGCTTTAAGAAAACAGTTTTGAATATTGTTTATATTGCTTCAAGGTGCTATTTTTAAGGCAACATATATTTAAATATGTATGCTCTACAATATTTCTTTTTTAAAACAATGGTTCTCTTCCTTGATTGAACATTTTAATCACTTTGGAAGCTTTAAAATGTACTGATACCTGTGTCTCATCCCTCTGTGATTCTGATTTAATTGGATTAGGATTTGGCTTGGGCATCAAGATTTTAAAAACTCTCAGGTAATTCTAATGTGCAGCTAAGGTTCAGAACCACTGTTTTAGAAATCACTTTCTTTATAATTATACCCTCATTCTTCCTAGGCTGAGCAGTAAAGTGATCTGCAGTCACTTTCAGATTTTATTATTTTGATTTGAAAACAGCAGTTGTTGTATTTTAAAGTTTGAAAAAAATTTCCTGGCCTCTGTAATGAAGGTAGAAGCCATCAGTTATATCATTAGGCTTGAAATAGAGATATAATTTGAACTTTCAGATTAAATAAGTATGGTAGAAAATTGTATATCAGAATGTACACCAAGTCCTGTTTAAGGTTAATAGCTTTTAATATCACAGTGATCAAAATACCATAATGATTAAAAAAAAAGATTTTAGCACGTAAATTCTTGGTATATACAATAATACAAAATGTGCTGAAATACTCTATAGATCACTAATTTTAAACATTTTGCTACATTTGTTTTATCCTATCTTCTTGCTATACGCACACAAATTTTTTCAGAACCTTTTGAAGGTAGGTTCATATCATGCCTCTCTACTCCTTAATACTTAAGTTTGTATTTCCTAAGAGCAAGGATATTCTCTTTAATGACCACAGTGCTGTTATTAAATTTTAGGAACTTTAACATTGATGCAGTACTTTTATATAATACGCACATATTTCCCTTGTTGATTATACAAATAATGCCCTTTAAATAATTTTTCCTTTTAGTCCAGAATTATTTTTGTATTTAGTTGTCATTTCTTTATTATTTGGAAGAATTTCTTAGTATTTTCTATTTTTTGTGACATTAATATTTTTGAAGAATACAGACCAGCTTTGTTTCATTGGCATTTTTGAAAAATGGTCCTCATTTTGACTTTGTCTGATGTTTCCTCATAAGTACATTCTGGTTCTTTATCTCTGGCTGAAATATCGTATAAGAGATGTCATGTCTTCACAAGAGTGTCACATCCTGAAGCACACAGTGACCCTTATTAGTCATATTACTTTTCATCACATGTCAAAGTATTGTCCAGATACTATATAAGATATCAAGGTATAGATACAATATTCTCTATATAGTGTTTATATACTATATAGATATTTTTCTTCTTGGGACTAATAATATATATATATATATATATATAAAGTATTTTTATTTTCTTTTACATAGTAGGTAGCGCAGTATATATCTTCTGCACTTTGCTTTTTTCTTTTACTTAGAATGTTTTGGAAATCAACCCATGTCAGTTCATATTTCCTTTTTTTTGATAATAAAATATACATAACAAAATTTACCCTTGACCATTTTTCAGTTTTACAGTTCAGTGATATTAAATACATTTATTATGTGCAACCATATCATCACTATCCACCTCTGTAGCTCTTTTCATCTTGTGAAACAATCTTTATACCCATTTAAATACTAATTCTTCATTACCCGCCTTTCCTCAAACCCTGGCAATCCTCATTCTACTTTCTGTCTTGGTAATTTTGACTAAGTACCTTACGTAAGTAGAACATACAGTATTTATCTTTTTGTGATTGGCTTATTTCACTTAGCATAATGTCTTCAAGGTTCATCTATGTTGTAGCATATTCCAGAATTTCTTTTTAAGGTTGAATAATATCCACCATATATACTTACACACACACACACACCACATTTTTCTTATTCATTTATTGTTGATGGATACTTGGGTTGCTTCCACATTTTAGCTGTTGTGAATAATGCTGCTATGAACACGAGTATACAAATATTTCTTAAAGATTCGACTTTCAATTCTTTTCGATATATACCCAGAAGTGGAATTTCTGGATCATATAGTAATTCTATTTTTAATGTCTTGAGGAACTCTGCCATACTGTTTTTCACAGCAAGTGTATAATTTTACACTTTCACCGGTTGTGTACAAGTGTTTCATTTTCTCTACATACTTCCTAATACTTGCTGTTTTTTCCTAATATTAGCCATTCTAATGGGTATGAGGTATGATATATCATTGAAGTTTTGATTTCCCTTCTAATATTTTGCATCCTTTAATGAGTGTATTGGCATTTCATATATCTTCTTTGGATAAATATCTATTTAATTCTTCTGGCCATTTTTGAATCAGGTTGTCTTTTTTTGTTTTGAGTTATAGGAGTTCTCTTTATGTTCTGGATATTAATCCCTGTCAAGTACACGACTTGCCAATAGTTTTTTCCATTCTATGGATTACCTTTTTACTTTGTTGATACCATCTTTTGATGCATGGAATTTAAAATTTTTTTCCTGAAATTTGAGTTGTATAAATTTTTTCTTTTGTTGACTGTGACTTTGGTGTCACATCCAATAGATCATTGCTAAATACAATGTCATGAAGCTTTTTGCCTGTTTTCTTGTTAGAATTTTATAGTTATAGGTTTCACATTTAGGTCTTTGATTTATTTTGAGTTAGTTTTTGTATATGCTGTACAGTAATAAGAGTCCACAACTTCATTCTTTTGCATGTAGATATCCAGTTTTCTCAGCACAGTTTCTTGAAAAGACTGTTGGTCTTGGCACCACTGAATGGTCTTGGCACCGTTGTCAAATATCAGTTGACCATATATGTGAGTGATTATTTTTGAGCTTTCTATTGTGTTCCTTATTCTATATGTCTGTCTTTATGCCAGTATCACACTGTTTTGATTATTGTAGCTTTCTGGTAACTTTGGAAATCAGGAAGTATGAGTCTTCCAGGTTGTTTTGTTTCAAGATTGTTTTGTTTATTTGGTGTCCTTGGAGTTCCATATAAATTTAGGATGGGTTTTTCTTTTTGCAAAAAACATCATTGAGAGTTTGGTAGGGATTACATTGAATATGTAGATCATTTGGGGTAGTATTGACATTTTAATTCTTCCAATCTGTGAATTTGTGTTCCCAGTTAATTTGTCTTTAATTTCTTTCAGCAATGTTTTGTCTTTTTATTGTACAAATCTTTTACCTCCTTGGTTAATTCTGAAGTATTTTATTGTAAGCAGAATTGTTTTCATACATTCCTTTTCTTCCTTTGCAATTAGGATGCCTTTTATTTCTTTTTCTTGCCTACTTGTTCTGGCTAGAACTTCCATTTCTTTTTTCAGTAGAAGTCATGAAAGTGTACATCCTTGTGTTGTTCCTGATCTTAGAAGTAAAGCTTTCAGTCTTTCACTGTTGAGTATGATGTTCACTCTAGGTTTTTTATACATAGCTTTTATTAAGTTGAGATAGTTTTCCTCTGTTTCCAGTTTGAGTGTGTTTGCCATGAAAGGGTGTTGAATTTTATCAAATGCTTTTTCTACCTTAATTGATGACTATGTGGGATTTTTTCCACTTTCATTCTGTTAATGTGGTGTGTTATAGCTATTGATTTTCATGTGTTGAACCATCTTTGCATTCCAGGATTAAATTCCACTTGGTCATAGTGTATAATCCTTTTAATATGCTGCTGAATATAGTTTGCATTTTGTTGAGGGTTTTTTTAATTAAAAATTTTTATTTTTTAATTACAGTTAACATTAAGTACTTCATATTAGTTTCAGGTATATTGTTGATGATTTTTGCATTACTTTACAAGGGATATTTATCTGTATTTTCTTGTGTCTTTTTCTAGCTTTGGAATCAATGTATACTACCTTCATAGAATAAATTAGAAAGTGTTCCTTTAACCTTTGTTAAACTTGAAGTAGGATTGGTATTCTTTCTTAAATGTATGATAGAATTTACTTGTGAAGCTATCAGAGCTAGAGCTTTAGTTTGTCAGAAAATTTTTGATTACTGATTAAATCTCCTTACTAGTTATAGGTCTATTTAAATTTTCTCTTTCTTCATAATTTAATCTTGTTATGTCTTGTGTTTCTAGAAAATTTTTCATTTCATCTAGGTTATTCAGTTTGTTGGGATATGATTATTCATAATACTCTCTTAATTCCTTTACCTCCCTTTAGAATTGGTAGTAATGTTTCCATTTTCACTTCATATTTTAATCTTTTTTCCTCCCCTCAATCTAGCTAAAGATTTGTCAGTTTTGTTGATCTATTAAAAGAACTTTTGATTTCACTAGTTTTCTCTAATTTTTGTATTCTCTATTCCATTGATCTCTGGTCTAATTATTATTTCCTTCATTCTGCTAGCTTTGGATTTAGGTTTTTTTTTTCTTGTTATTTAAATTGTAAAGATAGGTTATTAATTTGAGATCTTTCTTGTTTTTTAATGTAAACATTTACAGCTATAAATTTCCCCATTAGCACTGCTTTTCCTGGGTCCCATAAGTTTTGGTATATTGTTTTTGTTTTCATTTGTTTCTAAATATTTTCTAATTTCATTGTTTCTTCTTCGATCCATGGGTTGTTTTAGAGTATGTTTAGTTTCTATAAATTTGTGAATTTTCTAGTTCTCTTGTTTCTAACTTCACCCCACTGTGGTCAAAGAAGATACTTTATATGATATATCTATATTTTTAATGTATTGAGACTGAGATATGACATATTGTGGAAATTTTTCCATGTGTCCTTGAAAGAATGTGTATGTTGCTACTGTTAGGTAGAGTGTTGTTAATATATTTATTAGATCTAGTTGCTTCATTGTGTTGTTTGTATATGTCCCGTTTCCTTCTGTTTGGTTGTTCTATCCATTATTGAGAGTGGGTTATTGAAGTCTTCATTATTGTAGAAATGTCTGTTTCTCCCTTCAGTTCTGTTTCTCCCTTTCTTGGCAAACACACTCAAACTGGAAACAGAGGAAAACTATCTCAACTTAATAAAAGCTATGTATAAAAAACCTAGAGTGAACATCATACTCAATAGTGAAAGACTCCCACATGTGTATTTTGATCAACGTAATGGTATCCTACAAATTCCTTAGACGCTAATTACTTTTTTCTAGTCTTTGCTTTCTTCTCCTCCATCTCTGTAATTTTCATGGTTCTCAAAGTTTGTCGATTCTTTCTTCTGCTTGCTCAAAACTACCTTTGAATCTCTCTAGTGAATTTTTTTTGTAGTTAGTATACTTTTTAGCTGCAATACTTTTGATTTTTATGTTTCTGTTTCTGTTTCTGTAGATTTTTCTCTTTTGTTTATATCATTGATTTGACTTTACTACATATTTCTTTAGTTCATCGAACATCTTTTGAAACAGTTGTTTTGAAGTCTTTGTTTAGCAGGTCTTTCACAGGGAGAATTTCAGTAGATTTTTTTTTCTTTTGAATGGGCCATACTTTTCTATTTCTTCTTATGCCGTGTGTGTGCGTGTGCATGTGTGTGTTTGCTGTTGAAAAATGGACATGCGAAACAAATAATATGGTAATTCCGAAATCAGATTCTCTCTCTTCTCCCTGGGTTTGCTGTTTTGGTATTGTTTGTTTGTTTGTTTGCTTGCTTGTTTTTATCTGTGCTGAGGATCAGCCTGAGGTACAAACGTTTTAAGGTCTTTTCTTTTTCCTGGGAATGTGCTGTTTAGAATTTTTTTTGTGCCGTTTTTTGAACATCTTGTCTTTAATGTCTGGATTGCCAAATGCGAAAAAGGAAATTGAAGACTGGGACGGGCAGGGGAAAGAAAGGACACAGGCCCTTTAAATCACCTAGAAGTCACTTTAGCTGGAGGGAGAGGATGGTGCAACAACAGTGGCTGCCTACTTCTTTGCCTGCACCTTTTATCAGAAGCAGAAATTGGTGATCAGAGCATAGATCTCTGATGTTTGGAAGACAGGGTCCTTTTTCCTACACTGGCTCCACAATCTATGTGCAAGCTGCTCTAGAAGCCATGTGCTGGTAGCTGGCCAGTGTGTGGGGTGGATAGCCGCTACTGTGTTAAGAGCTGAAACTGATGGAAATGAACCACAATTTACTGTTCAGTCCTTCCCCTGGAAGTTGCAGGTCTTTAATAAACTCCAGAGTTCCAACATAGTTACATAAGGTGGATTGCCCCAATGCAGTATGTGGGGAGACAGATCTATAATTAAATACATTAAAATGCTCATCATAGGTCCCTTTGCCAAAGTTTCTCCAGTCATCTCTTGGTTCTATGAAACTTATCCTCTAGTATATTTTTTAGGAAGGGAATTTGTGTCCATATTCTCTAAGTTCTTACTATTTAGTCTTTTAAAGCTTTGATATTTGAAAGTTAGCTTGAATAGCTTTTAACTCTTTTGTTTAGTTCACTCTTTTCATTCCTTGTTTCTTGAAAATACTTTTCCACTTTTGCTTTGTAGCTGTTAAATCCAGTGATAATCTTATTCTGTTATTTATTTGACCTTTTTATATGGAGGCCCTGATGATTTTTTTAAATTTAGTTTTTATACTGTGTCTTAGATATGATGTATATGGGATCCTCTTTGTCTTTTTTCTATGTTAACACTCAATTTTCTATCCTTTTTACTTAGTTCTTATGATCTCTCGTTTGTTTTCTTGCATTTCTTCTCCTTAGTAAATTTTAATCAAATCTGTCCTTCCTTGGGTATGTAATTTTTATATTCAATGCTATTTTGTCTTTTTCTTTCTTGAATTGAATCAACCCTTCATCTTTTTATTGAAGGTGTGTTTTCATATCCCAGAATTCTTATTGAGAATATTTAATTCAGTTTAAAGTGTTATATTACAGTTTTCTTGTGATTTGTTGTTGGTTCATAGGAAGATTTTTTCTCAGCTGAAATGTATAGATTTACTTTTTAAAAATTTCTTGTAAGAGTTTTATTTGGATTTGGTTTGAATCTTCTTATTTATTGGCATTTAATGGATAGGGTTCCTAATTCAAAAGCACTCTCCTGTTAATTTAGTGATGTGAGGTTTCTTCAATGGATGATGATGTTACTAGTCATAGTGGAATGGAGTAAAGGTTGTTTTTCTTTCCATTTTCCAGGATCTTGAATTTTTCCTCTTTTATGCCTTTCCTTCCCTACCCCGGGATGCTGAAAACTGGGTTATATCTAGTTTTAATTACATTTCTTGTTAACTTGTTTGGTTTGGATTAAGAGGGTACTATTATCCTTCATACCAAAAGTCTATATGCAGACTTTTTTTGAAACTTTTTACTTCAATGGTAGCAAGATAAAATTAATATTAAATAAAAATAGGCAAAAATGATACTACTACTGAAAAAAGTCAACACTTTTTCATTTTAGTTATTTTATGTGGCCTTTTCCCTGTCTTTTATTGTCTTAATTTATCCTATACTTAGGAGACATGCATTTATGGTTACTGGTTGTTCAAAAATTTACATGCTGCCCATTATTCTGTTGAGGTCTTAACTGTAATATAGTTTCAGGGAGATGGTGTTTGAATCTGGCTCTGCCACTCAGTTGATTTATTATAATTAGCAGCATGCTTTGCCTCTCTGAACCCATCTGAAAAAACGAAGTTAAGGAGAACTTTTACCTGTTAGAAATATGATTGAACGGGAGCAACATTGTAAATCACATGGGACATTTAACTGAAAACCTATTATTATTTCAGACACTTGAGGTCCCTAAAATCCTGTGCTTGAAGATGAAAGGTGAAACATATTGGTAACAATTTTGTTTTTCAGATTGCTGGAGGAGCCAATATGAGTCAGATTTCAGAAGCATTGAGCCAGTACAGGAATAGGTCATGTTTTGTGAAGGAAGCCCTCTACAGACTCTTCACAGAGACATTTTCAATGCAGGTAACCATGCCTGCTATTTTAAAGGTAACTACATTTCAGAAAAGTAGTTTTTATTATTACTTCTTACTTGGTTCAATTAAAGTTGTTCACTAGGGATACTGAATACAATAACTTAACAGCCTTATTCTATAGTGAGTCAAAGTGCTCTCACAGAGAAAGGAAGATAGTGTTAGGCTTAACTGCCAGATCATCTCTCATTTGATGATAAATCAATTTGAATCATCTAGTGTTTTGAATTTGGTCTGAGAAAGGGATAATAGGACCACTATACTGTTTTTCCTAAAACAGGAGTTAGTTGTTTATAAACATGAATTCACTGTGCCCTAAATGTTGTTTCTTATTTATTCGTTCATTTGCTCTTTAACATCTGGTTTTCTGAAAGAAAACAATAACAATATCCCTAGTATTACAGAACAAAACAATAACATTATCTCCAGTATTACAGAATGAAATAAGAATAATTGAAGGTGACCACATCTCCCATTTAAAGTGTTTTGTGAATGAAGTATTGATAGGAACAAACTTTGCTTTTAGTTTATAGAAACTTGAATTTATTTTAAATGCCATTGGAAGTATTAAGTAGTTTGAGAAAGAAAACTGAAATTATTTAAAATGAAATGTAACAGGAAAATGAAGAGTTTTAAATTCACCTTGTCTTTTTTATTTGTAATTCTTTGCAGTTCTTTTAAAATACGGCTATTTCTATACTGTGGAAGATTAGATTTATTCATAACTTAAAAGCAATATTGTGTAAAGGAAAAACTCTGAACCTTTGTTTTCCATCTCTAGTGAGGAGATTGAATTAGTAGGTATTCTAAAAGTCCTTTTCATATCTAAGATTCTGTGATTTTTGAAATTCATGTTTCTTTTGGTTTCTACATGTACAAATTACAGATGATGGCAATCCCATGAAATTGTGAGAGCAGTTTAGCAATATTGAAAAAAGTAATTTTCTATAGTAGGTGTACGTATCCCACCTACATCTGTTTCTAGGCTCCATGAGTTCATGTGGCTATCAAAATTGATGGGCTCTGGTCTCTTAAAATCACATGGTTCATGCAAGTATCAGCAGACCTATCCCTGACATGGGAAGGAGTGGATATCCCTAATTGCTGGACAAAACAGATCACATTGTTCCTGAATGTTAGAATGTTAGAATGTAATCTAAGCAACACCTTCATTCTATATTTGTGTTCTAGATCTTCTAGTCTGTCTACTAATTACTTTTATATATGTTTTACCACTTTTCAAATACTTAAAAAATTCTTTTTAATTCAGATTTCTTCCTTCTCCGTTTGAGAGTTCATCCCATCCTTTTGTCCACTTTGTGTTTTTCCCTATCACATCTCCCTTCCCTGGGAATCTCCTTTCCATTCTGTCCTACCTCCATCTGCTCTGTCTATATCTTGTCTGAAACCTTTGCCTTAATGTACTCTTGCAATGAAGCCTCTTGATACCACCCCAGAAATAATTGCTCTCTCCATAACTACCTTAGGCAGCACTTTATTTATACCTCTCTTAGGGTGCTTTTTTTTCAGTTTCATGTTTTGGCATCATTCACAGAGTTGTTTATATACCTTATTTTTCCTACAAGACTTTATGCTAAGGAATAGGGTATAAGTGATTCATGTTTGTGTTTCCTGTAGTGCTTATTGCAATGTCTTATATGAAATGATGCTCAATTAATGATTATTAAATCACAGATGAGGAAGTAGTGGTTCAGAGAAGGAAAGTGACTTGCCTAAAGTCACGCAGCTAGTTATTGGCTGCATTTGGATTAAAAGGTATTGCTGATGTCCTAAAAAATAAATGTGATGTTCTTAAAAAAAAAAAAAAAAAGTCTGTGAATAGGGAAAATCTTTTACTTTGTCTCCCAATGAGCAGATATTTTGCCAACTATCACAAATACAAGACAATATAAAGAATGCTAATGTTGATATAAGCCACTAAAAACAAGTTTATCTTCAGCTCGTGGCTGTGGGAATGAGGAATCATCCTTTGGATTTGCCAGTGCAGTTTACAGCCAGTGCTTGCGCTCTCAACTTAACACGCCAAGGCTTGGCGAGGGGGATGCCTGTTCGTCTGTTGTCAGAGGTCACCTGTCTACTTTTCAAGGCTCTGAAAAACTTCCCCCATTATCAGCAGGTACTTTAAATGAAATACTTAACTGCTTCATGAAAAATATATGAAAAATATGTATTATTTAGTTCTCATTTTTCCATCTTATCTGAGTGAATTAATGTTTGTTATAGAAAATCCATGTCTGTTAGAGAAAAAAAGAGAAATATGGATAAATAATATGGTTTAAATTTAAAAAATTTCTCAGAAACCAGTTACCCAGAAATATCTATTAATACTTTGGTATGTCCTTATAGGTTTAACATCATATGTGAAAGTTAAATTAAATCATAGATCTAAATATAAAAGTTAAAGCCATCAAACTTCTAGAAGAAAACATGGAAAATATTTGTGACCTTGGAGTAGGCAAAGTTTTCGTAGTATATAAAAAGTATATATCAAAAAAGAATAGTAAATTAGAATTCTTCAAAATTAAAAGCTCATACACACCAAAAAACATTAAAAAATGAAAAGGTGCTTACAAGCCATGGGCTGGAAAAATGTTCATTTTGTACATATGATATAGGTCTTTTATCCAGAATATAAAGAACTCAATTCAGTACCACAAAGACAAACCAGTTTTTAAAAAAGGCAAATGATTTCAACAGCTATTTTACCAAAGAAGATATGGAGATTATAAATCAGCACCTGAAAAGATGCTCAGTACCTTCAGTCATCAGAGAAATGCAAATTAAAACCACAGCAAGTTACCACTACATAACCCCTGGATTGATTGAAATTAAAAGATAATACCAAGTGTTGGCAAGGGTGTGGAACAACTGAGATTCTCATATATTGTTGTTAAGAATGTAAAATGATACAATTACCAGTCTAACAGTCTCATAGTTTCTTTAAAATTTAGACGTACACCTTTCATACTACCCAGTCATTCTAGTCTTACAGAAATGAAATCATATATCTATATAAGATTTATACACAACTGTTCATAATCTTTATTCATAATCTCCAAAAACTGAAAACTTCCCAAATGTCCAACAACAAGTGAATAGATAAACGAATTATGATATAGTCATATAAGGAAGTACTATTTGTCAATACAAAGGAATGAAGTATATGGATGAATCTCAGAAACATTCTGTACTGAACAAAAAAGCCAGACGCAGAAGAGTAGATACTATATGATTCCATTTTTGTGAAAATTTAGAACAAACTAGTGTGTAATGACAATGTTATTTTCTGAGGCTGGAGTTTGCAAGGTCAGGATTTACTGGAAGAGGCACAGTGGAACTCTTTGGGGTGATGGAAATAGTTTTATTCTTGATTGTGCTGGTGGTGGTGGGTGATAGTGGTTACACAGCTGTATAAATTTATTCAATTGAAGTGTGTACTTAAAATGGAAATTGATTTTTAAAAATAAGGAAGGTGGTCTTTCCTCATTAAAAAAAAATTGTATTTCTACTTTCTCTTAAAAGTTGGAAGATCCTTCTCAATCCAGTCTTAATTCCTGCATAATAATCATGAGTTGGAGCTGAGTAACAACTGCCATTTAAAGAGAGCATGAATTCTCCAGTTTGCCATAATTCATACCACTCCTCTGTTGAATAAGAACTCATTTGTAGCACATTCAACCCTCTTCACTTGTTTAGTTACTGCCTAGTTTTTGTTGGCACTTGAGGTTTCTGACCCTGGATCCTACACTGTACTTCTGTCACACTGGGCCGCTCATGGCTTTTCACAGAGATGTTATATTTTTCTATAACTATAGCTTTCCCAGGAGACCTTCTGTCTTTTATTTCCTATCTGTAAAGTCCTATTTCAAATCCTACCAATCTTAGGTAGAAAGTAGAAGCTCTGTCATATAGCTAGTTATGGCATCTGGTAAGGACATTTATCATTTAGTAGATGGGCCTGGCTTCAGGTAATTGATTTGGATTGACATACAGACAGGCCACTCTCCACACAGGTCCTTTTGGGGTTCAAGAGGAAGAGACCCCCCCACCTCGTCTTTTCCCAAAAACAGGGGAGGATTGTTTTTTTAGGCAAAGGTAAATGAATATGAGTTTATTGGTAAGATTAAACAAAGAACTTGGAGAGGGCCAGGTACACAGTGAGCTCTCAATAAGAACTCATTTGTAGCACCTTCCAAATGCATAGAACCTTTATTTGGAATGGAGTATATACATTTGCTAATTTTTTTTTTTTATTATTCTCTTAAAGTTACAGAAGAATTGTCTTCTTTCCTTAACCAATTCCAGGATTCTTGTGGATGTTCCATTTGACAGGCAAGTATAAAACTTAGTCATTTGATTTTGGGATATTGACCAGTGTTACTCTGAGCATTGTTGACTTTTGGGTTATTAGTCTAGCAAGGGTGTGATTAAGGCTGGGATAGGTGTTTGAGGAGAATGTTCTTTTGAGCCTCTTCCACAGAGGTGGTTTTAAGTACCCTATCTGCAAGTGTTGTTTCCCAAAATGTGATTCCAGTTAAAGATAGTGGGTGGTAAGAACATGTGCCCCCAAAAAGTCAAACATATTTTGATTTAAGTTTTCACTCTTTCATTATGTTTGTGCATAAGATTCTTCCTTTGTAAAATAGTGACTTCTTATGAGGATTAGATATGGCAATATTTGTAAAGTACTTATCACTGTGCTTAGCTTAAGAAGTACAAGCCCTTCTACATATTAGCCATTCTGTTTGTTGTTATTTTATTGATGATAATTTTTTAAAATCCTCATCCTGGATTCCAGAGGGATTCCTCTTGAAGACTTTGTAATCTCCCAGATTAACAAGTTAAAAAACATTTGTAAAAGTTGCTGCCAACAGCAGGAAAATTAAGTACAAACCCACATGAACAATGCCTGTGATTTGTTTGTGCTGGGTTGTAGGCTAAGCCATTCTCAAATCTAATTGAAATATGCACTTAAAATGGGAGTTGACTTTTAAAAATACAATAGGAAAAGTGGTCCTCTTCATTTTAAAAGCAATCTATTTTTACCTTCTCTTGAAGAGATGGAAGTTCTTTCTCAACTCAGTCTTCATTCCCATATGGCAGTCATCAGTTGGAGCTGAGTAACAACTGCCCTTATAAAAGGGCATGAATTCTCTCTAGCTAATTGATTTGTTTGCTGTGGCATTTTAACACTATCTGCATAAATTCAGATTATAGATTATTGCCTCTGCAATAATTGGTAACTCGAATTACAAATTAGAAATTACATAGTAGAAACTGCTAAAAAATAAGTCTTTCTTAAATCTTCCCATCTTTCTTTGAAATCTGCATTTTGCTCACATTTGCATGCTCTCCACTTCCTCTGGAACTCTTCTTTTTGCCAGATGCTCTTGATTTTTATATCTGAGGCTTTAGAAGTTCAAAACTACTTTTGTTACAGGATTTATTGAGGGAGGCTAAGTGATTTCTTCTCATGTACAGTTTTACAAACTTTATTGTGAAAAAAATACTACTTTTCAGATTTGATGCTGCCAAGTTTGTTATGAGATGGCTCTGTAAGCATGAAAACCCCAAGATGCAAACAATGGCAGTGAGCATTACCTCTATTCTAGCCTTGCAGGTATGTGATTGCTAAAGGCAAGGTCTCTCTCCCCCTAGTCTTGATGGAGCTTTGATGGAAATCTAATATTTCACTTTTAACTTTTTGTTTGCCCATAGCTCTCACCTGAGCAAACTGCACAACTTAAAGAAGAGCTCTTCATGGCAGTTAAGGTAGGTTGATTGTCACTTATATAACTTTTTTTCCCCATAAAAGTAATTTATAAACACAATTTTAAAAATTAAATAATTCTAAAAGGCCTATAGAAGGAAAAATCGGTAAGACCTGCTTCTCAGAAGAAATTACCATATACTAAAGAAAATGTTTTTTGGAATTTCTTGACTTATCAGTTTTAGATGTTACCTAGTGATTCTCTTGCTATGGAAAGTAAGAATTTAGCCCTCTTACATATATCTCTGCAAATTATCTCCTTCCCCCAATCCCAGCAAACATATCACAATTTTAATAAATTGATAATCAGGGTTTACATTATGATTATGCTAACATTACTTACTAAAAAATGTACATGATTGTTTTATTTTGTGCTTCTTATTTTAAGATGAGGCTTAAGCCTTTTTTTTTTTTTTTAAAGAATTGTGTTTCCTGAGACTTGTCTATTCATGGCTTTTGTATGTTTTTCTTTTGGGTTGCTTCCTTTTTTCTGATATGTAAGATTACTTTATATATTAGAGATATAAATCTTTGACTCTCATTTGTATTTTTCTCCAGTTGGCTGTTTGTTTCTACTTTATTTATGGCATGCTTTGTCATATAATAACATTTTTTTACTTTTTACATGGTTGAATTTTTTTTAATGCTTCTGTGATTGATAGAACACTTCGATTATTTTAAAAAATAACTGTTTTAATCAGTTTTTTTCTTTTATTATGTAAATATTTGATTTACTTGGAATTTCTTTTGATATGTAGAAGTCTGTTTTTCTTCTCAATGTCTTCCCAGTTGTCTCTGATAAATTATTGAATAATTTATCTTTTTTCCACTGTTATGCAGTACCATCTTTATAATACATTAAATTCTCATGTAAATTGTCATCTATTTCTGGACTTTACCCTCTTTTGTTAATTTTTATATCTATTTTCATGTTGATGTCACACTTTTTATTTTTTAGCTATATAAATCCTGATAGTTAAGATCTTTCCTTGGGTTTCTTTCAGTTAATTTTTTACCTTTTTTTGTAAGTGAATACTAGAATTGGTTTGTCTAATTCTAAAAAGTTCTGTTTCCTTTGGGATTGTGTTAAATTTATAGATTGACTTCGAAGAATTGACGTCTCTGTGATAGTGATTCTTCCTGAGAGCAGTGTATATTATTCCATTTATTCAGTCTTTCATGTCTCCCTGAAATATGTGAATTTTTTTTTCATGTTGATAGTGTACACTTCTTACATTTATTAATAAGGCTTTTACCTTTTGCATTGCCATTATAAGTGGAATATTGTGAGTATTTGATATCTAGCCAGTAGGTTTAGGGGATAAAAATCAACAGTGATTTTGGATGTGTTGATTTCTGAGATGTTTGAGATGTCAAATAGGCCGTTTGATATATGGAGTGCAACTCAGGGGTAGACAGGGCTAGAGAAATAATTTGAGTCATCAGTTCTGAAATGGGATGAAGTCCACCTAGAAATTGTAGAGTATGTATAAGGAAAAGAAAAGGGTTGAAATAGTGAAAGAATAGGAAGAGAAGGAGAAGCCAGAAAAGGATATCAAAAAGGAGCATCTAAAACAAGTCAGAAAACCAGGAGAGAGTGGTATTTGGCTGGATTATCCTCTGTCTTCTGTCCATTTTATATATTACCCTTAGGTGGATGCTTCCTTCCTTCTCCCACCTTTTCTAAAGTAAATTCTTAGGTTTTTATGTGTTTCCTTCAGAGTATTTACTAAAACTTGAAAAATATTTTATTTAGCTGAGAAAAACCATCTAAATTTTGATCTGTCTCTCTTACCTGAATAAGTGCCTGACTTCCAGAAGGTACTGACTAGATTGTCTCAATAAATGAATAATGGAATAGCTGATATGCTCTCGACTATGTGACTTATTAACAAGCAGCAAGAATTAGATTATGTGCTCATTAAAACTTAATTTTTCCCCATTTAATTCTTATAAAAACCCTAGGAGGTAAGTGTAACTCATTTTATAAGGAGAAGTGGATCACAAAGCTTTTAAGTGGTAGAAGAACTTGGGTTTAGAACCAAGGTTTGATTTTTTTTTTTAAAGCTTTTCTTAACTGTTGCTTTTCTTATACTGGAATTGAGTTAGTCATTAAAGCCTCTAACTCCCTGTCTGTTTGATTTTTAGGAACTTCTAGCGATAGTAAAACAAAAGACTACTGAGAATTTAGATGATGTCACCCTCTTGTTTACTTTGAAAGCACTTTGGAATCTTACAGATGAGTCTCCAGCTGCCTGCAAGCACTTTATTGAAAATCAAGGATTGGCAATCTTCATCCAAGTCTTGGAGGTGGGAAGATGGGATTGAGTTTATATGTCAAGTTCTTTTCTTCATGATAAGTAACCTGTGCTTTCTTTTGACAGACTTTTTCAGAGTCAGCAATACAAAGCAAAGTACTTGGCCTTTTGGTAAGGTGAATTGTTTTGAGTTAATTATAATTACTTTAAAAAAATAGGAAACTAACACTTATGTAGTACCTACTATATGCTAGGCACTTTTGTTACCAGTTGACTTGTATTGACTCATTTAATCTTCATATCATCCCTATAAAATAATATCATTATATACCAGTCATCTATTGCTGTGAACAGACTATGGCTTCAAACATCTGCCTTTTGATTTACTATGAATCTGTGGGTCAGCAGTTTGAACTCAGCTCAATTGTACAGTTATTCTGGTCTCATGTGGAATTACTCCTATAGCTATAGTCATCTGAGGGCTAGGTCCTGTAATATAAGATGGCTTAACACATTTTACAGTTCGAGTAGGTTATTAGCTGGGCCTTGTGTCTCCCTAGCTTTATTCATTTGGCAGTTTCAGGAGGAATAGAAGGCAAGTCCCACTGTACAAGTGCTTCCTAAACCTCTGTTTATGTTACATTTTCTAATGTTTCATTGGCCAAAGCAGGTTACATGCTTTGGGGTGTTTTCCAACAACCACTTCAACTGACACCATCTGGCTGTCCAGTTCAGTTCAATTCAGTTCTGACACTAAGGCCTGGAGTTAATGTCAAGATTCCACAAGTTAAAAGGCTCGGTCCACAAGACTACCCTCACTTCAGATGCCAGTCGTAAGTCCTGGGCCACCTGCACTTCTGACTGACTTTAAGTTGGGAGTTTCACAACCCCCTCAGGTATATAATTTGTTAGAATGGCTCAGAATTTGGTAAGGCATTTAACTTGCTATTATCAATATATTATAAAGGATATAACCAAGAAACTGTCAAATGGAAGAGAAGAATAGGGCAAGGAAGGAGGAGTGCACATTGAGCTTCCATGCCCTCTTTGGGTACATCACTTTCTCAGAACCTTGATGTGTTCACCAACCCAGAAGTTCTCGAAACCCCATCATTTAAGGTTTTTTTTTTATGGAGGTTTCATCACATATTTATTAACTCATTATTAACTCAGTCTTCAGCCCAGAGTTTGCAGGTGGGGGCTGAAAGTTCCGGGTTTCAAATTAATGTCTGATCTTTCTGGCATCCAGCCCCCATTTCGAAGATGCTCTTATCATTCCTATCACGCATGAAATTCGAAGAGATTTAAGAGCTGTGTCAGGAACTGGGGACAAGGACCAAAGAGATATTTCTTATTATGCCCATGATTAAGCCCAGATTAGAGTAAGTAGCTCTTCCTTGATATAGGAGGAGCAGCAAAGTCACATTGCAAAGGGGCGTGTAGACAGGAATAGGAAAAATTGTGTTCTGTACTCTACTACACATTGTTATCTACATTTTATAGACAGAATCTGAGCCACAAGAGTGCCATTTACCCTGTGTTACCTAGAGAATAAGAGGAAGAATCAAAATTCAAACTCAGACAGTCTGGCTCTAGACTCTTTGATATTAACCTCTTTAATATACTTCCTCTTTAACAAGGCAATCCATTTTTTAGAGATTTCTTTGTTTATTATACTTTCTTAGCATACTGTTCTTTATTGAGAAATTTCTTTGTTTCCTAATGATAAAGGTGAAGATTTACAAAAAGTGATAAAGACATACTATAAGCCCCTGCAGTTTGTTGTGCCAGTGCTGTTGGGACACAGATACATGAAATATATCAAGCTGATGGTGCTTATAGCATTATGTTGAGGAGGTGATATATGACAGGTTTATAAATAGCCCTCTAAGATTGACTGTGGTAAGTGCTAGAAAAGAGGCACAAAGTTCAGTGGGAGCCTTTGAATTCTAGATCACAAAATCTTTGAAAGCAGGAACTCTTGTCTTTTCTTTTGTGTCTAGCACATATAGGACTTGGAACAGAGTAGATGCGAAAGGCTTCACAGAGAGGAAGACATGATTAATACTGGAAATCTGGAAGATACAGAAAAGTATAAGGGACAAAGAAAGTAGTAGGGAACAAAGGTTGTTTTTGGCTAGGGAAAATGAAAAAATGTAATCATGTGAGAGACACTGAAATATAGACTAGTGGGAATTTTGGGAGAAGATGGGAAGAAGAAAAACAATGGGAAATCAGTTTAGAAAGGTGGATTGAATCCTCATATATTCTGTATAGTATTAGATATCCTACTGCTAGCTGACCTAAGAGATCTTTTACTCCTTATCTTTTTGAGAGCCTCTCAAAATACTACCTTCTGAGGTTGTCTCTTTTCCTTCCTTTTTCTGAGGGAAGAATACCCACAGTCTCCTATGGCTCCCATCTTCTCAACGTTTTGTTCCCTAGACTCTTAGAAAGAAAAGACTAATATAAAAGTAGCCTCTGCCAAGATTACAAGAGAAATTTTGGGATTAAACCAAGGTGTCTCTCTCACTTACATTAAGGATGTTATCTAGCATCTTGACTCTTGTTTGGAGCTACCATCTGAGACACTTTTGAAATTATGCTAATTACAAGAAGGGTAGAACTGTAGAACTGGTCTTGGAAAAAACTGGAGGGGGCATATCTCAAAACAGCACAATTTTCTACGTAGTGCCATAGGTATTTTCAGCATACTAGTTTGTTGGCTCTATTTTTCTGAAAGCTGCTTCAGAAGGATTGGTAACTGCTATGTTCACTTAAACTTGTTTCACCTCTAAACCTTACTCTATGTAAATCCATCTTGCTAGCAGACACTCTAGAGAGATTCTTCCTCACTGGCTTTGAAGAAGTAAGCAGGCATGAAGTAAGTGGTTGGAGAAGGGAGAGGCCTATATGACAAGGAACTATGGGCAGCTTCTAGGAACTGATGTGGCCTCTAGCAAGAAACTGAAACCCTTAGTCCTATAGCCACAAGGAAATGAATTCTGCCAACAGCCTAAGTGGATTTACAAGTTGACTCCCCCACCCCAATGGAGCCTCCATATGAGAATTCAGCCCAGCTGACACTTTAACTGCAGCCTTGTAAGACCCCAGATTAGAGGATTTAATTAAGCCATGCCTGGGCTCTTACCCACAGAAACCATGAGAAAAATGTATGTTGTTTTAAGCTAGGGAGTGTGTGGTAATTTGTTTACACAGCATAGAGAATTAATACAATATCTAAAATAAAGAAAAATAGTACCCACCTTTCATTGTTGCAGTTAAACTTCAAACTAATATATTATAATAAATACTTAATGGTTCCCAGGAACATTAAGTATTTGAATCAGGCCTGGATTTACATTCTAGTTAACCAGGAAAACCCAACAAGTTAGTCTTGATGAGTGTCAGAGTTCTTTGTATGACTATTTTAAAGATTAAGTGAGATAGGTAGATAAAAAGAAGCTTTATATATCTAGTACAGTGCCTGGCACTTAGGAAGTGCTTACTCAGTTTTTTTTTTTTTTTTTAACTGATCATCATCGTCATCAAGGAGTGGGATTGTTAAGAGGGAGGCAGGTAGGACTGAGTGTTCTGAATATATCAGAGCTAAGCATTAGGAGAGACAGAGTAAACCGTTCCTGATTCTCCCCTCCTTCCCTGTCCCTGATATTCTCTGCTCCGTCTGACCTGTAGAACAACATAGCTGAAGTCAGAGAACTCTCTTCCAAGCTGGTGACCGAAGATATGGTGAAGCATATCAGCATCTTGCTCCATAGCAAAGAAATGGAAGTCAGCTATTTTGCTGCAGGCGTCATAGCCCACCTGACATCTGACAAACAGCCTTGGGTATCCTGTGACCTTCAGAGGAGTATTCTTCTCCAGGATCTGGTACAAAATCCTGAGTGATTTTTTTTTGCGGAAAACTTATTTTTCTAGATCACAAGAGGTTTAGAAATATGTGTTCATTGTAGGAAATGAGAAACAAAAATATAAAGTATTATAAATTACCCGTTACACCTAAAACTAACTTCTGTTAACCTCTATTTTGTCGCATTTCTTCTGCTATTTTTCTTTTATTAAAAAGTTATACATGCAAGCAGGTGTGTATGGCTTATTCCAGTTCTCTTTTCTACTTTCAGCTCTTTTTAATGCTATTTCTTTTTATATTCACCTCCCTGTCTCTGAATAATATATGTAGCTCCTTCTTGACTTTGAAGTTTTAGGCATGATCTATTAATTTTCCCACTCTGGAAATTGAAGGTTATTTTCTCACTCTCCCTATACACACCCTTCCTTATACTCTAAGTAAATTTTTTTGGTACATTGAAACATATTTACTTCAGCTTCTCAGAGACTTACTTCCCAGAGCCTTCTGTCTTTCTTTCATATCGTCTGCATTTTTTGTATATCTGCTATACTGTTATCATCCAGGATATTCCTTTAATATAGTCGTGGGGATTTTTTTTTTTACTTGTATTGGTTTTTCTGTTTCCTGGATTGCATGCCTTCCTGTTTTTTGATGTACTCCCTCATTTTGCTAGATCATATCCTCCAGTAGCTTCCTAAAAGAGATGCGTGAAAGAAAATTTTGAAACCATATTCATTTGAAAAAGTCTTCACATTTTAGGTGATGAAATGGCAGAATATAGAATTTTAGTTTTGAAATATTTTCCCTTCAGAATTTTTAAGTCATTGCTTTGTTGTCTTTTATGTCTCAATATCACTGTTTGGAAGTTCCATGCCATTTTTCTTTGGAAGTTTTAAGATCTTTCTTCGGTCTCAGTGTTTGGAAATCACAGTGATGTGCCTTGATATGGATATATTTTCATCTATTATGTTTGGCTACTTATAACTATGCAAGCTTGTTTCCTTCAGTTCTGAGACATTTCTTCCTCCCTCTCTACCCCTCTTCCATTCAATATTTATATTAGTTTCAGGTGTACAACATAGTGGTTAAACATTTATGTAATTTACAAAGTGATTCCCTTGATTCGTTTAGTACCCACCTGGCTGCACATAGTTATTGCAATATTATTGATAGTATTCCCAATGCTATACTTCACATCCTCGTGACTATTTTGTAACTGCTAATTCAATCTCTTCTTATGTGTTTCTCTATTTGTCTTTTTAAAAAATCTTTTTCAACTTCCACTCTTTCTATTGGATTTTGCATATCTGCTAATATATTCTCAATTTCCAAGAACTGTATTATTCTCTGAGTGCTTTTTTATACAGTATCTTATTCTTGTTTTATGGTTGCTATATCTATTTATTTTCTCTTTAAAGGTATTAATGATAGTTTGGGGTTTTTTTTTAGTATATGTGCTGCCGAAATGAGCACAGTTTGGGGTTTTAAGTTTTTCTCTTAGAGATTTCTGGTTTCTGGCAAGTTGTTGTTTTTTTTTCTCTCTATTTTTGTTCCTTTATGTTACAGATTTTCTTAAAGTGTATGGTGACCCTTAGCTGTCCATTTATATCTAAGAGTGGGACTGTTTTGAAGCTTTGTGTAGATGGATGGAACTTGTCAACTATGAGCTTTATTAAAGAGTGATTTGAATTAGTTGTTCCTCAAGGTCAGTGTCATTAGATCTTTTGTCTTGCCCTGGTTAGGATTTACCCAAAGAAGAATATTCTATTCTCCTGACTGAAAGCTATAAACTTGGCTGCCCACAGTCTGAAAGCCCACTATGGGATGATGGGGACAAGAGAGTCTCAGTATTTAGTATTAAGATTTTCATTTTGGCCTTCTGTTTTTAGGATGATACTCCCACCCTCATCTGCACATGGTGTTGCCCAGTATAGAGGTTTTTGTTAGGGGTGGGAGAGGAGATCTGGAAGTCTTGATTTCTTTGCTAATTTTAACCAGTCCTTTTATTTTCAACCCTATGTCTAATCTCACTTCCTGAAGTTCCTGGTACATCAAATTTTTAAGTCTCTTGGGGGTTCTGTTTACTGTTCAAATTGTTCTTTTAACCTTTCCTAGTGTTATATCTATTGAAACAGTTATCCTTTTCCTTTTGCTTTGTTCTCTGTGTGTTTGCCTTTTATTTTAAACCATTAGTGCTTTTCTGTTCATGGGATTTAGGGAAGGAGTGGATGAATGCTGTCCTCCATCTTTAAATAGAAGCCCCTTTTATTGCATTGTTTTCCACATGACTTTGTTCATATCCTACATTTATAATGCTTATCTAATTGATATTTTGTCAAGTAGGTATAACTGAATTTTATGTTGTTTCATATATATTTAATTATAAGTAACATGAAACAGCCTTTATGACATTTTAAAAATGATGTTGTACAATATAGAATTTTGGTTTCTCTTTCTCTTTTTGTATAGTATGCAACCATGCAGAATTGGCCAAATTCAAGTTGTAAGATGACAGCATTGGTGACCTACAGGTAATTTCATGATGGTGTAGCACTTTTCTTAAAGCCTGTCCTCTGTCTAATCACTGTGTAGAGGCCATCGTACAGTGATAAAATATTATAGTCAAATAGCCTTATGTTCAAATCTTACTTCTTTGTGATATTGGGACATCACTTTTAGAAAATCTTTGAGATTTAGTTTTCCTTATCTGTAGAATGAGGTGATAGTTTACAAAATTAAGGATGAAATGAGATAATGAATGTATAGAGTGTCTAACACAGAATGCAGTTTCTTAAAGGCTAGCTCTCATTATATGCTCAATAATATATCTGTTTCATGATTTGACCCTATGGGGAAAATGTTGAAAATTATTATTGTATCCCTGATGTTAGCCTGAATTCTGAATGAACATATTTTTTGTACCTTTTTAGATCCTTCAAGGCATTTTTCCCACTCCTTGGCAACTTCTCTCAACCACAGGTTCAACTCTGGGCACTATGGGCTATGTATCATGTGTGCAGTAAAAACCGTATGTATTCAAAACATAATAGTTTTCCAGCTATCTCCTTTTCCTTGAATTATATGTTAGTATTCTTTTTTCATTTTTTGTTTACTGTATGTTGATCTTTTTCTTTAATTTCAAGGAACTTTCAAATATTTTTTTCCTACTTTGTCTTGATTTTGTTCATTGTGTTTACAAGTCAGTCTTATTTATTACCTTACTTTCTAAAATTGATGACAATTCTCAGCTATTGTTTTTAACTTTTTAATTGAAATATAATAGACAATTAGTTGCTTTATTTACAGTGTACAATTCAGTGAGTTTTTTCAATTGGTATACAATATATATTAATTTCAGTTGTACAACATAATGATTAGAGATTTATATAATTCACAGAGTGATCACTCCAATAAATCTAATACCTCTGTGTCTTACATATTTATTATATTATTGACTATATTTCTTATGTTATACTTCATATTTGATGACTATTTTGTAAATATCCATTTGTACTTTTTAATTCCTTTGCCCTTTTCCATCGACCCCCCCAACATTCTCCCCTCTAGTAACCCTCAAAATATTCTCTTTATCTATGAGTTTGTTGCTGTTATTGTTGTTGTTGATTTTGTTCTTTAGATTTCACATGTACATGAAATCATACAGCATTTGTCTTTCTCTGTCTGACTTACTCTATTCAGCATGATACACTCTAAGTCCATCCTGCAGTATTTGTTCCCATCCCCTTACTTTTAGTCTGTGTCTTTTAATCTGAAGTGAGTCTCTTGTAGGCAGTGTATGTAAGGGTCTTGTTTTCTTATCCATTCAGCCACCCTCTCTTTTGATTGGAACATTTAATTCTTTTTCATTTGAAATACTTGTTTTGCTACATATTTTTTCTTCTTAAAGAAGTCTCTATAATGCCAGCTTGGTGTGATGAACTTCTTCAGCTTTTTCTTGTCTAGGAAGCTCTTTGTCCTTTGACTCTAAATGATAGCTTTGCTGTATAAAGTAATCTTTGTTGTAGATCCTGGCTTTTCATCACATTGACTATTTTGTGCCAAGCCCTTCTGTCCTGCATTTTCTTTTGAGAAATCAGCTGCCAGTCTTATGGGTGCTCCCTTGTAGGTACCTGTTCTTCTCTTGCTGCTTTTAAGATTCCCTCTTAGTCTTTAATCTTTGGAATTTTAATTATGGTGTGTATCAGTGTGGGCTTCTTTCAGTTCATCTTTTTTGGGACTCTCTGAACTTCCTGAGGTTGTATGTCTATATTTCCTTTACCAGGTGAGGGAAGTTTTCCATCATTATTTCTTCAAATAGGTTTTCAACTTCTTGCTCTTCTTCTGGTATCCCTATAATGTGAATATTATGTTTGATGTTATCCCATAGGCTCCTTATATTATCTCCATTATTTTGGATTCTTTTATCTTGTTGCTGTTTTGATTGTGTGCCCTCTGCTACCCTATCCTCTATATCAATGATTTGATCCTCTACTTCTTCATTCTGTTGATTCCCTCTGCTATATAGTTTATTTAAGATATCTTATTCTTCATTTCTAACTGGTTCTCTTTTACAATTTCTATCTCTATTTTTGTTTTTTATCTGTTTGTTAAAGTTCTCACTGAGTTCATCTATTCTTCCTCTAAGTTCATTGAGCACCATTATAATCAATGTTTTGAACTCTGCATCTGGTAGATTGCTTGACTCCATTTTTCCTGCAGCACTGTTCTGCTTTTTCATGTAGGATATGCTTCTTTGTCTCATTTTGAGTGTCTTTCTGTTTCTGTTTCTTTGTACTAAGCAAAACTCCTAAGTCTCCTGGTCTTATTAGCATAGCTTTGTGTAGTAGGTATACAGTGGCACAGTCTTGAAAGGGGTCCAACTGCAGGCCAAGTTTAGCCCCAAACTGTACCCTGCCCCCCTGGGGCCACCTGGTAAGATTATCAGCCATCTGGGGATTGTTTGCTGATATACCCATGCTGTGCTTTATTGTTGCCTCAAGAGACCATACCCAAAAAGGACAGGTGACACCAGTGTAGGGCTTAGAGCTGCTCAGCAGGGGGCATAGGGCACAACCGAGGTCCCCCACTGGGTATAGCTTGGGCAGGGCCACAAGTAAGGTTGGGTGGAGTTTCAAGGAGTCCTCTGTGCAGAGTGACCACTGTTATCCAGTTTGATAATGTCTCAGCTATCCTGGCACCTGTATCAACACTCCTAAGAGCAGGGCAGCTCAATAGAGGAACAATGGATGCCATTAGCACTTCTGTCCAGGAGAAAGCCTCGCCTCTGGCTCTTGCCCCAAAGTCTGACAACTCAGCATCCCACAAATTTAAGTAACCCAGTGCTGGAGCTCAAAACAAGTGAGTTTGTCACTGTGAAAGTTCAGTCCCCGTTGTAGCCCCTTTAAGAAGAACATCACCTGTTGGCGCAGCTGCTGCAGCCTCTGTCTCGCTCAGCTATGTGGGACCAGGCAGCCTTGCTTCTCTGCCCCCTCCTACCATTGCAGGGTACTTTCTTATTCTCTCCTTAGTTTTAGTGCCTCTGTTCATCCAAACCCCAGGTGACTCTTTGCTGTTTGCTCTGTGTTTCTCACACTTCTGGTATGGTTTCAAGAGGAGATACACAAAGCTTCTCTGTTGTACATTGTCTTGCCCCTCCCTCTCTCACCTTTTTTTTTTTATAATACCCTTCCCTTATTCTCTCTATTCTTTTCTTGAGGAACATTTATCAGAAGTATCTTGTACCTACACAAGATACATTCTGTCCTACACATCTCATAACCTTACTTTATTTATTATTAATTTCTAATTTTTAAATTGAAGTATAGTTGACGTACAATATTATGTTAGTTTCAGGTTTACAACATGGTAATTAGTCATGCTTCAGTATCAGTGTCATTATTTTAAATTTTAATTACAGTTGACATTTAAATATCTTAACAGAATGAACCACACATTAGGTTTAGTAACAATATTATCAACTAATTCCCTACGTTGCACACTACATCCCTGTGACTTATTTTATAATTGGAAGTTTGACCTTCTTAGTCCTCTTCATCTGTTTCTCCCATCACCTCACCACCCACTCCTGGCAACCATCAGTTTGTTCTCTGTATCTATAAGTCTGTTTTGTTGGGTTGTTTTGCTTTTCAGAATCCACAAATAGGTAAAATCAGATAGTATTTGTCTTTCTCTCCGTGACTTCACTTAATGTAGTAACCCTCTAGGTCCATGCATGTTGTTGCAGATGGCAAGATTTCATTCTTTCTTATGGTCAAGTAACATTCCTACTTCCCCCTCTCTCCCTCTTTTTCTCCTCCCTCTCCCCCTCCCTCTCCCTCTATGTATATAATATATACCACATCTTCTTTATCCATTCCTCTATCAATGGACATTTACATTGCTTCCAGATCTTGGCTTTTGTAAATAATGCTGCCATGAACACAGGGGTGCATATATGTCTTTTGTTTTCTTTTAAATGTTTTATTTCTTTAATCTTTAAATTTTATTTTTTTAATTAAAGTTGACATACAATACTATATTAGTTTCAGGTGTGCAAAATAGTGATTAGACACTTATGTATTTTGCAGAGTGATCACCCTGATAAGTCTAGTATGCATCTGGAACTATACATAGTTATTACAGTATTTTTTACTACATTCTCTATGCTATATTTTTTATCCCTGTGATTTTTTATAATTCACAGTTTATACTTAATTCCTTTTACCTTTTTCCCACATCCTCCTCAGTCCCTCTCACATCTAGTGACCATCAATTTGTTCTCTGTATCTATGAGTTTGTTTCTGTTTTGTTTGTGTATTTTGTTTTTTAGATTCCACATATGAGTGAAATTATATGGTATTTATCTTTCTCTGTCTGAATTATGTCACTTAGCGTAATACTCTCTAGGTCTATCCATGTTATCTCAAATGGCAAGATTTCATTATTTTCTATGGCTAATATTCTGTTGTATATATGTACCACATCTTTATCCATTCACCTATTGATAGATACCTAGGTTGCTTCTGTATCTTGGCTAATGTAAACAATGCTATAGTGAACATAGGGGTGTATATATCTTTTCAAATTGTTGTTTTTGATTTCTTTGGATAAATACCCAGAAGTAAAATTGCTGGCTTGTATGGTAGTTCTATTTTTCAACTTCTGTGGGAACCACCATACTGTTTTCCACTATTGCTGCATCAATTTACAGTCCCACCAACAGTGCATAAGAGTTCCTTCCCTTTTTTCCATATCCTTGCCAATACTTGACATTGTTGTCTTTTTGATAATAGCCATCCTGACAGGTGTGAGATGATATGTTCATTGTGGTTTCGATTTGCATTTCCTGGATGAATAGTGACATTGAGGACCTTTTTATGTGTCTGTTAGCCATCTGTATGTTGTCTTTGGAAACATGTCTTTCCAAGTTCTCTGCCCATATTTAAATCAGATTGTATGTTTTTTTTGCTATTGAATTGTATGAGTGCATTGTATATTTTGGGTATTAACCCCTTATCAGGTATATCACTTGCAAATATATTCCCCCCTCCCCCCGCGTTCTGTAGATTGCTTTTTGTTGTTGTTGTTATATCGATGGTTTCCTTTGCTATGCAAATGCTTTGTAGTTTGATGTAGTCCAGTTTATTTTTTCTTTTGTTTTCCTTTCCTAAGGAGACATTTAAAAAAAATTGCTAAAACCAATGTCATTGAGTTTACTGCCTATGTTTATATCTAGTAGTTTTATAGTTCCAGGTCTTAGATTTCAGTCTTTAATCCATTTTGAGTTTATTTTTGTATATGGTACAAAAAAATGGTCCAATTTCATTCTTTTGCATGTAGCTGTTTAGTTTTCCCAGCGCCATTTTTTGTCGAGACTGTCTTTTCCCCAGCATATGTTCTTGCCTCCTTTGTCGTAGGTTAATTGACCACATAAGCATGGGTTTACTTCTGGGCTCTCTATTCTGTTGCATTGATCTGTGTGTCTGTTTTTGTGCCAGTACATTACTATTTTGATTACTAAAGCTTTGCAGTATAATTTGAAATGAGAAAGTATGATATCTTCACCTTTTTTCTTCTTTCTCAAGTTTCATACAAATTTTAGGATTATTTGTTCTAGTTCTGTGAAAAATGCCATAGGTATTTTTATAAGGGTTACATTGAATTTGTAAGTTGTCTTGGGTAGTATGGACATTTTAACAGTATTAATTCTTTTAAGTTATGAGTACGATACATCTTTATAATTACTTATGTCTTCTTTAACTTAGTTTTTCAATGTCTTAATAGTTTTCAGAGTATAAGTCTTTTACTTCCTTAAATTTATTCCTAGGTATTATATTATTTTTGATGCAGTTGTAAAATGAATTTTTAAAAAATTCTTTTTCTGACTATTTGTTATTACTGTATAGAAATGCAACAGATTTATGTATATTAATTTTGTATCCTGAAACTTTACTGAATTTATTTATTCCAATAGTTTTTTTGTGGATTCTTTAGGGTTTTGTATATATAGTATCACGTCATCTGCAGATAGTGAGTTTTACTTCTTCCTTTCCAATCTGGATAACCTTATTTTCTTTTGTTTGATTGCTGTGGCTAGGACTTCCAGTACTATGTTAAATAAAAGTGCTAAAAATGGCCTCCTTGTTCCTGATCTTAGAGGAAAGATTTTAGCTTTCTACCATTGAATACTTTAGCTGTGGGTTTGTCATGTATGGCCTTTATTATATTGAGATATGTTCCTCTTTGCCCACTTTGTTGAGAGTTTTTATCATAAATGAATTGAATTTTGTTAAATGCTTTTTCTGTGTCTATTGAGATGATTATTAACTTTGTTAATATCGCATTGATTTGCAGATGTTGAATCATCCTTACTTCTTGGAATAAATCCCACTTGATCATGATGTACGATCCTTTTAATGTGTTGTTGAATATGGTTTACTAATATTTTGTGGAAGTTTTTTGCATCTGTGTTCATCAGGGATATCAGCCTGTTTTTCCCTTTTTTTTTTTTTTTCCCTGTGGTGTCTGGTTTTGGTATCAAGGTAATGCTGATCTCTTTAAATGAATTTGGCAGCATACCATCCTCTTCAGTTTTTTTAAATAATTGTAGAAAGGATAGGTATTAACTTCTCTTTAAATGTTTGGTAGAATTCACCTGTCAAGCCATCTGGTGCTGGACTTTTGCTTATTGGGAATTTTTTGATTACTGATTCAATTTCATTACTAGTTATCAGTCTGATCCATATTTTCCATTTCTTCTTGATTAAGTCTTGGAAGATTGTATGGTTTTAGAAATTTATCTGTTCTTCTAGATTGTCCAGTAGATGGTGTATAATTGTTCGTAGTAATCTCTTGTGATCCTTTGAGTTCCTGTGGTATCTATTGTCACTTCTCTTTTATTTCTGATTTTATTTATTTGGGCCCTCTTTATTCTTGATGAATCTGGCTAAAGGTTTATCAGTTTTTTTTATCTTTTCAAAGAAATAGCTTCTGTTTCGTTGATTTTTTTTTTCTTAGTCTCTATTTAATTGATTTTTATTCTGATATTGTTTCATTCCTTCTAATTTTGGGTGGTTTATTGATTGTTTTTAGTTCATTTAGGTATAAAG
Organism: Macroglossus sobrinus; assembly: GCA_004027375.1. NCBI lineage: Eukaryota > Metazoa > Chordata > Mammalia > Chiroptera > Pteropodidae > Macroglossus > Macroglossus sobrinus. The sequence goes on along the minus strand of PVKZ01001021.1, from coordinate 66,877 downwards.
TTAGACTATGGAGTATTTTTTGTTTCTTGAGGTAGTTCTGTATCATTACAAACTTGCCTCTTTGAACTGCTTTTGCTGCATTGCATAGATTTTGGAATGTTGTGTTTCCATTTTCATTTTTCTTAATGTATTTTTTATTTCCTCTTTGATTTCTTTATTGGTTTTTAGTAGCAAGTTTGTGTTTTCCAGTTTTCTTCTTGTAATTGATTTTTAGTTACATATCATGTGGTCAGAAAAAAAATGCTTGATATGATTTCAGTCTTTTTAAATTTATTGAGACTTTTATGGCCTATCATGTGATCTCTCCTGAGCATGTTTCATGTGCTCTTGAAAAGAATGTGTATTCTGTTTTTGGACAAAATGGTCTGCATATATCTGTTAAGTCAATTTAATCTAATGTCATTTAAGGCCAAATTTCCTTATTGATTTCCTGCATGAATGATCTAGCCATTGATGTAAGTAGGATGTTAAAGCCCCTATTATTATTGTATTACTTGTCTGTTTCACCCTTGAGGTCTGTTAATATTTCTTGATGTATTTAGATGCTCCTATGTTAGGTGCATAGATATTTATGTATTATATCCCTTTATTGTTATATGTAGTGCTCTTGTCTCTTGTTAGAATCTTTGTTTTCAAATCCACTTTGTCTAATATATGTGTTTCTTTTTGTTTCCATTTGCATAGAAGAACTTTTTCCATCCCTTCCTTTTCACTCTATGTGTTGTTAGATCTGAAGTATGTCTCTTGTTGGCAGCACATTTATGGCTTTTGTTTTTTAATCCGTTCAGCACCCTGTGTCTTTCAATTGGATCATTTAATCTATTTACATTTAATTATTGATAGATATGTGCTTATTGTTATTTTGTTAATTGTTTTCTGGTGTTTTTTGTAGTTCTTTGTTGTTTTCTTCCTGCTCTCTTTCCTTGTGATTTGATGAATTTCTTTAATGTTATGTCTGGATTCTTTTCTCTTTATTTTTTATCTACCATAGGTTTTTAGTTTGTGCATTTTTTTTTAAATCTATTATAGGTTTTTAGCTTATGGTTACCATAAGATATATAGATATATAGATAGATAGATAGATAGATAGATAGATAGATAGATAGATACATAGATACATAGATACATAGATAGATAGATAATAACCTATGTATACAGCACTGTATTAGTCTGCTTTAAGTTGCTGGTTGTGTAAGTTCAAAAGCATTTTAAAAGCACTACATTTTTACTCCCCCTACCACCAAATTTTAAATTTTTTGCTGTCATATATTACATTTTTAAAAATTGTGTACTCTTTTATTTCTAGTTAGGGCCTTTTCTTTTTCATTAAATACGTTACTTTAGCATTTCTTGTTAGGTTGGTTTGGTGGTGATGAGTTAACAGTGGCTTTTGCTTATCTGGGGGACTCTTTATCTCTTTAATTCTGAATGATACCCTTGCCACATAGAGTATTTCTGGTTGTAGGTTTTCTCTTTCAGCTCTTTTTCAATATATAATGTACTCCTTTCTGGCCTGCAAAGTTTCTACTGAATAGTCAGCTTATAGTTTTATGGGGATTCCCTTGTAAATAATAGTTACTTTTCTCTTACTACTTTTAAGACTCTCTTTGTCTTTAATTTTTGATGTGGACTTTTGGGTTCATCTTGTTTGGGATGCTCTGTGCCTTTTGGACCCAGATGTCTTTCTCCTCCCCAAGTTAGGAAAATTTTCTATCTCCAGTTTGAGGGTTATCACTGTGTTCATCCACTCTTCTCCTGAGTTCAATGAAAACTTTTATGGTCATTACTTTGAAATGTTTATTGAGTAGATTGCTTATTTTTGTTTATTTTAGTTCTTTTTCTGAGAGTTTTGTCTTGGTCTCTTATTTGGAACATACTTCTATATTTCCTTGTTTTGCCTAAATCTGTGTTTGTTTCTCTGGTCACCTAATGTCTCCTGGTCATGAAGAAGTGGCCTTATATTGGAGATGTCCTGTGGGGTTCAGCAGTGCAGTTCTTTCTGGCTTCCACAGGCAGATGCCTCATGACTGTCCCTTGTGTGGGCTGCCTGTGTCGTCCTGTTGAGGCAAGTATGTATGCTGGTGTGTGGGGCTGGCCCCTGATGTAGCTGGCTGTGAGGCCTGGCTGTGACTGCTGCAGGCACACTGATTGAGCAGGTTGTAATCTTTTTCCCCCCTCCACCCTCCCACCCCTTACCTATGGATGTTGCCGTTTCCCCTTAAGAACTGGATCTTTGAAGGCGGGGCATCTCCTTGCACACACTTGCAGTGTGCACCTGGCACACCAGGGATATGGTCCGTGGCTCCACCTGGGGCATGAACCCAGGACCTTCTGTTTATAAAGCAGATGTGCTAACTACTACACTATGGAGCTACCCCCTATAATCTTTAAAAAAAAAAAAAATAGTTTACATGTCTCTGTGTGTGTGTGTGTGTGTGTGTGCGCGCGCGCGTGCGCGTGCGTGTGTGCGTGTGTGCTAGTGCGCGTGCTCCCATGTGCAACATTTTTGATAATTATCTTAGTTGTGTTTTTGGATCATTATTTCTATCTAATTGGCGCATGGACTGATTAAGAGAATCTTTTTTAAACTGAATTGTGGTCATGCATTTTAACACAATTTTTATTTACTCTGTCAAGTGCCCTAGAGCTTTCCTTGGAAATGGACTAATTTTTATATTAATTTCTTAGCTCAATGGTTTCTAGAAAATTTAGGTAGTAGAAAATTCAGACCTCTTAACCACTTGGGACTAAGGTTATGAATTCTCAGGAAAGACTCTATAGTCTTTCTATAAAGAGACTATAGAGAAATCTGTATTATCTCACATATAAGACAAGCATTATCTTTGATATTTTGACCTATTCGTTTCTTTTGAATTGACTCGTGTTATTTCCTGTGTCAAACAGCTTAAAAATCTTTGTACCCTTTCTTCAAAAAAGTGAATGCAGTGACTTGAGAATATTTAAAATACCAATTTGTCCATCAAGTTTTTTGCTTGATTTTTCTTTCAGCCAGCAAATACTGCAAAATGTTAGTTGAAGAAGAAGGATTGCAGCTTTTGCGCGACATCCAGGAGCACAGTGAGGCAGACCCCCAAGCACAGCAGATTGCAGCTTCCATTCTAGACGATTTCAGGATGCATTTCATGAATTATCAGAGACTTCCTTTGTGTTGAATGCCCTTCTTAACCTAAAGGGCTTCAGAGGTAGTACTCTCTGTTCCTCAGTGGTCTGTCTTCTACCATATCAGCAGTTAAATTTTGAAACCCCTTGTTGTTGGGTTTGTAAGTTGGCCATTCTTTATTGATTTTCTGTAAGTTACAAAAAGTTTGCATTTGTATGATGGCCATTCTGAGAACACTGTCCTTCAGCGGTTTTGAAAAATCAAGCTTTGGACTCTGTCGGAAGACCTGTGAGTTTGATACTGGAACAGCTAAGCCAGTTACTTTTCTCTAGCCCTGGCCAATTCCTTAACTCTGGGAGTTTGTTAGAGGAAGGGAAGAAGGAAGACCTGCATAGAGACCTTGATATTTGTTAAATTTCATGCTTGAAAGAACTCTCCTGAGTTGTTTTTCCTGCTTATGTGCAGCCACTGGAAAGAAGTACATGAAAATGTTCTGGGAAGTATGTGCTTGTAAATGCGTTGTTTGAAAGATAGAACCTCTGTTGGAGGGGAGGAAAAAAAAAAGGCTTAAAAAATAGATACCAAAGTACTTTCTATTTGTGGGGTGGAAGAAATAGAAATATATTTTTTACAATTTTTGATATTCTTCTCTTGGCCTTTTTTCTTACAACTTTACGTATTAGACTGAATGGCATAACATTATATGTATGTGTGTGCACTGGAGGGGCATGATGGGACTTAGAAACTAGAGTGTTTAGGTGAAAGATTATATAGGAATTGTAAATCTCAATCCCTCAAATTTTTAATTTGAGTGGGACTATAACCAAAATGGAGAGGAAGAGAAAGAGCCATAAAATGTTTGTCAAAGATTTCAAGAGGTGCTTTTCTGAGAACCAGCCTCAACCACAGTATAACCTATCAGAAGCTTTTGTTTGTGTCCTCTGCAAACCTCCTCTGTATAATAGAGTATGAATTCCTTTCTTGCCTTATTATTGACAACTAACAAAATGTGTTTTGCTATTCATCTGTTAAGTTTTTCAAAGAACAAAAATAAATTTCTTTTATATTAGTAGCATATTTTAAGACTAGAATTTTGTTCTCTTTGCTGTCCAGAGTCTTAACTGGAGTGCTATATACTATCTTTTGCAATCAAATAAGACTTATTATGTTCCATATTGTTGCTCACCAGTATCCCACTGGTTAAGGAGAATTTATGTCATTTTTCCTTCTACAGTCCCAAAACTATACCACATTTACTCTCATTCACTCTTCTGCATGATTTTAAAGGGTGTCTTAGTTTCCCGACCTGGGTTCTAGTAGTTTGGAACATTCTATTACTTCAAATCACTTTCATTGATTTGAAGTTGTGGTGGAAATTAGTAGTATCTTTTGAGGTCCAGTTCTACACTAGGATCCCTCCAAGTTTTGTCCCATTCACAGCAGTCCTCTGGAGTAGCTAAGTTTTATTCTCATTTAACAGATGAAAAAAGGAAGTGTTCAATAAGGTTATTACTTTCCTGAGTAGTTAACACATCATGTGGTTGGGGCTGATTCTGAGGCCTGCGCTCTTCAGTGTTACTCTTCCTTCTAGGGAATGAGCACAGCTTTGGGTCAAGCTGTACTTATTAGCAAGTTAATGCTACTTGCTAATACCCATGGCTTAGTGGCTCTAGGCCAGTCCTAGGCTCAGGAAGCTCAAGCAGAACTCAGATCAGTTAAAGAATGATCACAAGGCCACAGTGTAAGATGCAGCTTTCTCATCCCCTGCCCTGTACAGGAGAAAGGCTATTTAGACTAGTGTGCGTATCAATCCCTCCCCCCTTATTTCTAAGTGTATCGTACTTTTGTTCACCTTTGCTCGTCCTGTTCCCCTCAACCTTCCTCTTTCCCTCAAATGTCTGTTAATCCTTAAGGCTTCAACTCGTGTTACCTGCCCATATCTTGACCCTCTCTTCTCTCCATTAGAGTTCATCACTCCCTTCTCAGTACTCCTGACGTCTATTTAATGTAGCCACCAGAGACTTGCCTTGCCACCCTGTAGTTTACAAAAGGTTTTCACAGCGGTGATTTCATTTGGTTCTCACAAGAACACTATACATTAATAACAACAACTAATTTATTGAACATGGGGCATTTTATTTAAAATCTTCACAAAGTTTCATTTTGCAGATGAGGAAGTTGAGGCACACAGTGAATAACTGGTAGAGAGCTGGATCTGTAGTCTGATTCCTGGCTCTTACTCAGCTTCTACCAGGACTTCTTTATATGATCTCTATTGTACAGAGTTAGAAGTTCTTACAACCTCTTGCCACCTCTGGTGAGCACGTGATTACTGAGAGGCAGAGGTTATCTGCCTGACAGCGAACAATACAAAGGCCCAGGGGGCGTCTAATTTAACTCTTAGTTTATCATTCTAGTAAAGAGAGACAGGTATTCTCTAAAGCGAGCCCGACCCCAGTGATTGTCTATCCAGGGTGAGGAATAATGAAGATAGCAGTAGGTGGTATGGTCAGCACTACTGGGCATTGTACTTATCATCTTATATCCATCATTGTCCTTGTGAGGAAACTAAAGTCCAGAGAGGTGAAATGATGAGGACAGTCATGCTGCAAATTTTCCTTCTGGATCGTGCACTTTAAAGTGTGCATCTCCATGTTTAAGGTTAAATGGGAATCACTTGCCCACAAATCTGGGGGGCCGCTTCTCCCTGAAGGCTGCCATGCCCTCTAGCCGGTCCCAGGTAGGGATATTCTGAAACAACAGAATATTAGTTTGCAGGGAGCAGGGCGAGAGTCCAGCCCATGACAAGGTGAGAGTCCAAGCTTTTCCATTGTCTGTGGACTCTGGTATTGGTCCTTGCAAAGGTATGGACCTCAGTGGCTCCTTAGTCTCCTGGGGAAGGCAGGCCGCCTCCCTAGAATCTATGGCCTGTTACTTCCCTCCACTTACACACTGTTTACATGCCTCTAGAGAACTCCTTGCATCTTGGTGTGTGCTCACTCACATCAGGCCTTGCAAGTCCCAGGACCTCCTGCTTAAGTGTATTTTGGCTATTTGTTAACTTGGAGATTAGTATTTTTGACTTACTTAGAAGTTGGGGCTAAATAGGTAAGCCCGAGGTTTACCACCCCACCATTGAACACACATAGTCTGCAGGCTATTACCACGTTCTTATATCCCAACTCTAGCATGTCTTCTACAGTGGTCACGGGTAAAGAGACAGCAGAAGCCATTTTCTTCTCTGTCAAGTAACTGTGCTCTGTGATTCTTTGGGCACTAGGTGGGGCAGGATGCACCACTATTAAAGGTGGAGGATTCAGGCCCAGAGAGAAGCAGTGTGGCTCCCCTGGGGTCACCCAGGCTAATTGTGAAGAGGCAGTGGCATAGAGTATGACTCTTTGAGTTGGGAAGAACCTACTAACTTGGTCATATAATGTACAAAGCATCTGACTTTGGCCTGGCTTCTGCTTGTAAGTATTCATAGACTGATAGGCAGCAGCTACGTACCTGAGCATAGCACATCCCTTCAATGGCCATCCCTGATGCAATGTCCACCTGCAAGAAAGAAGTAGTACCTAGTCCACCTTCTTCTTTAGTGGGAGCCAGCCCACCCTAATGCTTATACTATTCCCTCCAGCAAAGACTTTTCATGGATTACTCCAGCAAAGAATTTCTGAGGCTTACTTTATGTCAGTCATGAACAGAGATAAATATGATAAGGAATTTCCTACTTGGAGAGGGAAAACCGTAACAGTGATAAAACAGTGCTGGGACAAATGGGGGTGTCAGAACAATGGGGAGAAATGCACACAACCTGTAGAGCTGAGAAGGGCATGCATATGAGCTGTGCTTGCACAGCCAGTGTTCTTTTCTTCATGCTGCCTCACCACACCTGTTACCCCCATCAGTGAACTTTGTAGGCTTTCCACTGCCCTCAGGAAAAAGGCCCGGGCCTTTCTGACCTGGCCCTTGGCAACTAACCAGCCTCTACAAGCACTGTTCTAAGAGAAGTACCTTGTATGTGTGTTTAAACTTACTTTTTCACAACAAGGGTTATTATCCCTACTATCCAGCTGAAAAATCTGAGGCATAGAAAGATGAAGTAATTTGTCTAAGGTTACAACAGTATGTGGAAAAGTAGTTCTTTGAACTCAGTAAAGTCCAGCATTAGAGCCTGTGCCCCCAACGTCCATGCTGTGTTGTTTCACTCACCCTCTTTCTCCCATTCAGTCAAGGTGCTTATTTATGCACCTCTGTGCTTTTGCTTGTACTTTTCCTTTTTTCCAGAATTATCCTTCCCAAGGGCCAACTCTAGAAAACATTCTTTAACCCAGCACTACCCAATGGGACAGCACAGCTGTAACCTCTCCAGGGTGTCGGCTTGGTATCCCTAACCTTTTATTAGTGATTTGGTTCTGTATCTAGTCCCCCACCACCTTAGGGATAATAACTTCTCTCTTTGTTCCAGTTCCCAGCTCAGCTCTAGATTCAGGGCGTGATGAATGAATCAATGAGTAAGTTGATGTCTAGGGATGGATTGGTTGCACCCAAGGCCCCACCCTAAGTTCTGTCCTTGAGGCCACATTACTGGCCACCTAAGAACATAGACTGGGAGCCACAAAGACCTGAGTTCTTTTTACTTGCTCTGTGACCCTGGATAAGTCATTTATTCTTTCAGAACAATATTTTCCTCCTCTCTCCAAAGGAAAGAGATGAGGATAAAATGTAATTTAGAATATCACCTGGCTAAACTTTCCATTTTGTAGATGGGTAAACTAAGACACAGGTTAGACTCTGTTATAAAAGTGCAATTCCTGAGTTCTTTACAGTAATGTTGTCAGTTTTTGTGAGCTGTGAAAGTACCTGCTGCCTCTCAGCCACTAAAGACCCAAGCCCAGACCAGAACATTCTCACCTCCATTCCTCGGTCAATGGCTACTTTGCCCAGCCGCACAGCAATGGGGGCCTAGGGAAAAGAAAGGCTTGGTTGAGAAGGGGATAATGCTAATAGGGGAGTTGAAATAAAGAAAGAGGAGTTGAAATAAAGACATACAGTTTCATGGTGGGGGAAGAGGCATGGACAGGAAGGCAGAATTCAAGCTGTTCTTCTGTTGTTTCATTAGTGTTTGTACCTACTAGTCCTCAGTTGATATTCTTTTTTTTTGTAATAAAGGAAACCTGACTTATCCCTGATCCTGACCATCTGAGATTCTTGTTATTTAGCCCATCTCTATAACATTCTACAATTTGCAAAGTGCTTTCCCACTCCAGGCTTATCTAATAGTACTACTGACCCTTCTAGAAGAGTGCCATCTTTAATTGAGATGCAGGGAGGTGAAGCACTTGACCATGTTTGTCCAGTGACTCAGTGGTGAAGCTTGGATTTGATTCCCACTGCTGCTCCTTTCCTCTATCCTCTCATCTCAGTAAGTGCAAGTCTTCTCTGCAAGCAGGTTTCACCTCAGTAGAGTAAAAATGTCAAGATGAGGAAGTTCGGCTTTGGAATCTGACAGGTCTGGGTTGAAATCCCAAGAGGGCATTTTGCATAGCCACTTGGAAGCAAAGAACATTAAAGTGCCATCTTTGTTTTTTGCTTCACTGGTCGTGCTTCCAATTAATTTGTGCCACAACAGGCCCGGTTCTTTATCCTTAGACCTACTTCTAGGCAAGGAATGCATTTATTTCCTATAGTATTCATATTATAGTATTTGAAGTTTTTATAAGACTTTATCAGAAAACTAATGATTTTTAAAGTCTGTTAGCATAGAAGTTATAAATGAAAAAGCTAGTTACATAAAAATGAAGAACTTCAGATGAGGAAAAATACCACAAATAAAAGGCAGAACTAAAAAACTGGGAAAATATATTTGTGATACTATGGCATGAATTTCCTTGATTTATAAAAAGCTGGTATAATTTTTTTTAAACATTCAAAAGGGTATGAAAGGTAGTTCACAGAAAAAGAAATATAAATTCAAGAGTTTCTCTGCTTAACTCTTAAAAAATGCAAATCAAAGCAATGAGATGCCCCTTTTACCTCAGACTAGGTAAATAGGAAAATGTTGGTAATCCTACTATTGCTGAGATTAGGAAACAGGCATTTGCATAATTATTAATAGAGTAAATTGGTACAAAACTTTGGGATGGCAATTTGGCAAGAACTGGCAAATGTTAGATGCACATGCTCTTTAATGTTGCAGCTCCATGGAGGAGTTTGCCCTACTGATGTACGTCTTGAAATACACAAAGATATGCTACTTTGCAGTAGCAAAAAGACGTGAGCAACATAAATGTTCATCATTAGAGTACTGGTTAAATAATGAGTCTGACACATCTAGACCATGAATGAAGAAGTGCAGTTTAAAAGAATGTCGACAAGTATATGCTGATTTGGGAAACTCATAAGATGTTAGGTGTAGGGAAAAAGGTTCTTACTAGTATGTATATTATTCCATTTGTGTAAAAGGTGATGGTATAACATTGCTTTAGGGAGCATTATCTAGGAATTGTATAGTGAATTGTTGGTTCAGAGAGAAGTGGGTCAGCTTCAAGGTTAAGTCTGTTGACAGACTTGGACATTTTTTAAATTAAGAATTGGCATATTCAGTAATAATTGAAATTTCTTCTTAAAGCGTTTTATATGGTTGCCTATGACTGAAGGTTTATCAGGACACAGGACTTCTATTTTTAATTGAGTCAGCCCCAGGTAAACAGGGTCACCTGGGACACCCTATTTTTCATTTTGACCTATACCCTTATTCTTCTGTCCTATTTGTTTGTCATGAATATGTATTATTATTTAGGTAACTAATAAACTGATTTCTCACCAAAGAAAATTTAAAACTATATAGATATAGTTATAATGTACTGTATGTGTATGTTAACATACATATTTATGTTTCTCACTGTATAGACATGAGAATTATTAGACATCTGATAATTTTACTTTATTTAGAAATGAGAACAGTGGGTCAGTGTGGCCACAGTGTGTTTGAGTAGGAAGCATATCCAAATCCATATGCAAAGCATAATCTATATTTACTGTTTAGGGGGGAAATCTGAGTGTTAAACTACAGGCCTTGCATTTATTAAAAATCTTTTTTTGTCCCTAATCTCTGGAACCATCTGACTCCCTAGTCTTGGTAGGTTGTCCACTAGAGGGCAGGCATTCACCTCATCTGGGAATCTCATCCTAGGCACCTAGTAACTCTGTTAGAAGTTAAAGATTTTTCAGGTTGCATCAGATGTCCCGAACATTGGGAGTAGTGATTGTAGTACTAATTTAATGCTGATGTTCTGGTATGCAAGGCTACTTTTAAATATTGAAACCCTAGTACTTATATTAGTAGAATACCATTATTTCAGTGTATTCAGAAATGTGAAATCAGAATCATCTTGAGATCAAGCTGAAAGACCTGGTTATTCAGTCTATGCAGAAAGACACAAACTCTACTGTCTATAAGTCTTGCTAGATAGGCCTCTTCTGTGGAGGTGCAATCGGCCACTACTACCTTGAGTCATTCAGAGTTTTGCATTAGTTCAGGAACTTTTTGACCAAGTATAATAGGAACATGATAACATTAAAATTGTCCTTATAACAACATCAAACTCTCTATATATGATAAACAGAAGAAATTAAGACAATATAAATGCTTTCTTTTCAACGAAACTATCAATTTTTAAAAGTTAATAGCCTCTGTCCTCAAAGAACACCTCGAAGTTATAAAAAGAGTTGGATTTAAATAGGAGACACATTTTTTCCAAAATAAAATAATTTCATAGTTAATTCATGTACTTTTTTCTGTTAAAATGATTCATGGTTAACAATTTATACTTACGGTTTTTTGTTTTGTAACATGTTTGTAAATTTTTCTATTTGAAATGCATTAAATGGTTTCACAGTTTTAGAAATTTTGTAAATATATTCTGTATTCCTTAAGATAAAAATACATTTTCACCTCATATTCTGTATTATGCAAACTAAATGTCAAAATATCGGTATTGTCTTTCTGGTATTGCAGTCATTTTTTGTGACCTTGATGAGCAAGTCACTTAACCTTTCTGGATCTGTTAAATGAAAAATACAATGAGGATAATCAACTCAACTGTATTCTAATAACTGAGACACTATTGAAATACCTAGGATTGTGTCTGATGGATGGATGGGAGATGCTCCATATGGGCAAGTCAATAGATATTATAAATTAGTAAAACAAGGCTCAATTTCAGCTGTTTTCATATCTTTATGGAATCTTGGGACCTCTCTCTGGGTCCTGTTCATGAACAGCCAGCAGAACCTCTCTGGTTCTTGAAGACCCCATCAGCTAGATCCTGGATCCTGCTAACAACGGCTTTGGGCCTGGCAGCTGATGGGATTACACCAAAGCAGGTCCTAAACCCCTTCACTGGGCCTCTTAACCTTTTGTGAGGTTATGATGTATGATGTAAATATGATGTATTCTAAGAATTTTTCCACCATGTAGTTCTTTATTTGCTTTAGAATCTTGCTTTTTCAGTTTCTGGGACATGATGAATGTCCATTATAGTAGCCACTAGCCACATGTGGCTATTAGCATTTGAAATGTGGGAAGTGTACCTGAGAAACCATAGTTTTTATTTAAGTAACTCCATGTGGCTAGAGGTAGCCTTAGTGGACAGCATAGGTATAGAACATTTCCACTGTCTCAGAAAGTTCTGTTGGACAGTTCTGTTCTAAGGATTTTTAAGCCCATTTGATTACAATACCTCAATTCATTTTTTAACTTAAAATTTGATTTAATTTTGTTTACTAGATTGCTGAATGGATGCAAAATCCCCAAAGAGGGTTAATATTATAGGTCCTGGGTAAATGGATCATGTGCAGCCCCATGGAATACCCTGGCTTCCCCACATGTGTCCCCCATGGTGAAACCCTCCCTCCTGTGCTAGGCTGCCACCACACCTGGGGCAGGATCTCCTGGGCTAGTTCTCGTGCCCGGTGATAAGCGGCATTGCCCTCCTCATTCTGGGCCACAGCATGGTTGACCAGCCCCAGGGCCTGCGCCTGCTCCCCATTCAATCTTCGGCCCGTGAAGATGAGCTCCTTTGCCAAGGCCACCCCTAGGCATCGAGGCAGCCTCTGAGTCCCTCCTGCCAAGATGGATTAGGGGTGGTAAATCAGCATGGGAAGTGGGATCCCAGAGAAGGCCCAGGCTGAGATCAGCCAAGACTTCTCAGAAACAGATTCTGAGTTAGGATGGAAAAGCAGAGCCCAGAACAAAAAGCAGAAGAGGAAAGCAGGGAAAAGTACCCCGGATAGGGTGGACTTGAGCAGATTGGTGCTGTGGTTACCTGCTCCCGGGAGGAGCCCTCTGGTGGTTTCGATCAGCCCCATGACCGCCGAAGAAGCTGCTTAAACAGAACAGAGTGAAATCCCTACCCTCTCTTCTAGTGCCAGTCCTTTGGGAGAAGACACTCACTTTTGGGCTCTGCCAACACCTCCAGCCAACCACTTCATGGTATGGCCACAGCCAGAACTCTAGACTGCCTTTGGAAGAGCCCCAAGCTGGGGGTCAGGAAGCCCAGGCCCTTATCCTGCCACCCCCACTGGTGGAGGTGTGCATCACCAGGCTTGTCTCTTACTCTTCTTGTGCCCTTTTTCAGAGAGCTGCTAAGGATAAGATGAAGTAATGGTGCTTGGACCAAGGAAGGAGGTCAAGGAAGGTGCCAATTCCTATTTGTGATTTAATGGGTTCTGTCTCACACACCCTTTGCTCTGGCCTGGCCTGGAGTGTCAGTGACTCCTGCTCCTATCACAGTTGTTCCAGCTTTTTGTCAGCCTTAAATTTCCGTGTTCTAGTCTGCATCCTCCTTCGGCTTCCTCTGAGAAGGCCTTCTTGAGTGTCCCGCCCCACAGCCTTCTCCCCTTAATTCCCTCAGCACAGGCCATCTAAACCAAGTAGTGTTTGCAGGAGGGGATGGCTGTCACTCCTGCCTATCAGTTTTACATTCGCTCTTGCCTATTGCCAAAACCCTGCAATTTTGTTGCCTTGAACATGGGGAAGTGATAAGCAGAGTTGGGACTATGACTTGGCCTGGCCTGGTATTTTGATGCCTTCTGTTTGATATACATTGTATAAATATAAGCTACCTCTATGCTTGGAGTTACACATTTTTAGAATGTTCTTCCTGGGGTGGCAGGAGAAAGTGAGGGGAAGAGAATAGCAGCATGATGGCACTCAGACTTTTTCTAAGTTCCTCTAAGAAGGGTAGGCCTAACTACCAAGTTAGTAAGGTTAAAATGGGATCTATTCATCCCCTTCACTCTTCAAAGCTCAGTTGCTCTAAACAAGTTATGCAAACCTTGGCTCAGTGAACCTGAGGGCAATGTTCCTTCCCATACATGTATGTGGTTATGTGGGCTAGTGTCAAATAAGGTGAGCCCTTATTTTGAAACATGATAAAGCTGGCCGGGACAGAAATTAGTTAACTAATTTTTGTCATCCTCAGCCTTCCCTCTCTGTATTCTTCGCTATCCTGTCAGCAGTGGCGCCGAGGTTGGTAGAAGCATTCCTGAGATGAGGGAAGCTGGTGCTGAGAAGTGATGAATTCTTTAGCAGTCAGGGGCTGAGCCAGGAGGTGAACCAAATTCCACCAGAACTTTTGTGTCCCCCCACCTTGCCTTTAGTTTTGCTGTTGGTTGGAAAGCCAGGAGCAGTGGCTGACTTTGCAAAATCCTCAGACATACCCTTCCCTCCCCTTTTACTTACCCTTCCCTCTACTCCCTATCCCAACTCTCCCCTTGCCCAATACCTGCTACTCGGAGGTCACAGGCCAGCGCAAGTTCCAGGCCTCCACCCAAGGCAAACCCATCCATAGCTGCAATGGTGGGTGCAGGGAAGGCTGCTGTGGAGGTGAAGAAGGGGGCTCAGTTTGAGAAGTCCTGGCAGGACCAGGACAGGAACTCAAGGCTGGGGAGGGGCTAGCTCTTTGGGACAGAAGGCCTTATTGGTCCCAGGTTTGGGAGCTTCACCTGGTACTTCAGCCAGATTATTTTAGAAGACAGCTTTCCCATTTGGGAAAATTGTGGGATCAGCTGGGGAACCAGAGTGGAGGAGGTAGGCTGGATGATCCCTGCTCAGGCCCTCTCTCTTGCTGGTCACCCTGGGACTGGCCACTTTGTTCCCCTACCTTGTTCTGTGTACCAAGCCCTGTGCTGGGTGCTGGGGATACAATTTAATCAGACTTGGGAGACAGATCTGTAAACAGGCCACGGTGACCCAGGGTGACCATTGCTCTGATAAAGGAAGCTTGCAGGATGAGTCAGGGAAGGCTTCCCAGAGGGAGACTAGCAGTCTTAAAGGATGAGTAAAAACTTCAGGTTGCTAAGGAAGGATATTTCAGGCAAAAGAAACAGCAACTCTGAAAGCCTGGTTGGTGAAACTTGACTCCTTTGGAATAGCTAGGCTTGAACCTTGAGGGAAGGGAGTTTGGGGAGCAGGTCGAGAGTGGTGAAGGGACAACTAGCAGGGCACGAAGGCTGAGGAGCCAGGGGTCTCTCTGAGAGAAATGCCCTCTGAACCCTGGGAGAGTCCAGACAGAAACTTTGCTCTTGGTGGATGGGGCTGTGATCAGCAGGGCTCCTGAATGCCCTCCTCTGCCCCATTCCAGAACCCTCACCAATCTCATCCATCAGGCCTCGGAGCCGCTGGACAAAGACCCCCACCTCCGCCTCATTCATCTGCTCCCGCTCCTTCAAGTCTGCGCCTGCAAATGGTGAGGGGTTGGTGACAGCCTTTGGGAAATAACCCATTACTGAATCCTAGTCTGTTATGAAAGGGTGCAACAATAATGGAAAGAAAAAAAATGACTTAAAATTAAAAACTTTTATGCATCAAAGGATACTATTAAAGAGTGAATCAGACATCTCACAGAATGGAAGAAAATATTGTTAAGTCACATCTGATAAGGGATTGATATCTAGGATATATAAAGTTCTACAGCTCCACAAAAAACCCACAAAGGACAAAAACTTGAATAGACATTTCTCCACAGAAGATATACAAATAGCCAATGAGCATATGAAAAAATGCTTAACATCATTAGCCATGACAGAAAGGCAAATCAAAACTACAATGAGATAACATTTCTCAACCATTAGATGGCTATTTAAACAAAAAAACAAAACAGTGTTGGCATGGATGTGGAGAACACTGGTGTATTGCTGGTGGAATGATAAAATGATGCAGTTGCTATGGAAAACATTTTGGTGGTTCCTCAAAAAGTTAAATGTAGAATTGCTATGCTCTAGTAATTCCACTCCTAAGGATATACCCAAAAGAATCGAAAGCAAGACTCAAACAGATACTTGCATACCAATGTTCATTATCAGCATTATTCATAACAGTCAAAAGGTGTAAACAACGCAATGTCCATCAACAGATAGATGGATTAACAAAATGTGTATATATACAAATAAATATTCAACTATAAAAAGGAATGATGTTCTGATTCATGTTGCAACAGCTTGAGAATATTATGCTAAGTTTATAAGCCAGATACAAAAGGACAAATATGTGATTCCACTTATATGAGTACCTAGAATAGGCAAATTCATAGGAGTAGACAATAGATCAGAAGTTATTTGGACTGGGGGCAGAGGGAATGGGGAAAGATTGCTTAATGGGCACACAGTTCATGATGAAAACATTTTACAACAGTCATGATAGTTGTATAACCTTGTGAATGCACTTAATGTCACTGAACTTTACACTTAAAATAGTTAAAATTTAAATTTTGTGTGCTGAATATATTTACTACAACTTTTAAAATAGGTAAAATTTATTGATTTTCCTCATTTTTATTGAGAAATATCAATATAGCTGTATAATTATTTTTTAAAGTGGGGGAGGGGAGGTCAGAGTCGAAAGAGGCTGAGAGTTCAAGTAGGGTAAGAACTGAGAAGCAAACAGGATACATTGGTGCAGAGGTGGACAAGGACCTTGTGAGAGTAGTGACTATGGCCACCAAAGACCAGATGACAGGGGGCTGAGGTGGGAGTAGTCGGTGAATACAGTCTTCTTTGAGTTCTAGGCTATATGAAGTCAAGAGCTGGAGAGCCCTTGGAAATCTGACTAGTTTCAGCTCCTCAGTGACAGAGGGGGAAATGGAAGCTCAGAGAGGGGCAGACTCAGACCTCTGTCTTACTACTCCCTGCTTATCTGGGATAGTGAGGAGTGCTAACAGGGCATGAAGTGACCTAGAGAAGGTCAGATAGACATGGAGACTAAGGAAGAGGCCAGGGTATGGTGGGTTCCTCAGCCAGAGCAGCCAAGTCAGGCAGACCAGTCTACATGCTTATCCTGCCAGGGCAGATCTCAAGCTGGGCACCAAGATCCCAACTGCTCAGACCTAGGGACTGAACCACATCCCCTTGAAAATTCCTGAAAATCATGCTGTTCCCATCCTCCACAGCCACTTCCTGCCTCCCCAGTAACGCCCCCATTACCCTCTCCCCAACTATCCCAGAGTGGTTTTTAGCTCAGCTTTCATTAACTTGCTTCTTGTGGGTCTAGGATATGGTATTTCCATCTTTGAAATGGAAGTTCATGGTGCTTACCCTGTTTTGAAGACGGATATTAGACAGGGTACAGGGATATTAGCGTTGGTGACAGGGACTGGACAAAGGGGCACAGAGTACCATCTTGGCCACTGACCTTGTGAAAGTCTTTGGATTCATTTCCTCAATGATGGGTCAGAGGACAGCATGGCGTAGCCAAAAGAATAAGGATTTAGGGATCCGAGAGACCAAGTTCAAACAATTCTATTCTGCCTCCTACTAGCTCTGTGAGCCTAGGCAAGGAATATTGCATTTGAGTCTTGGAGTTCACATCTATGAAATGGGAATAAAAAGCTCAATGCTAGAGCTGACCTACCCACTGCAGGCTGGTGAGAGTCCTGCTGAGCCCCAGGGTTAGGTCAGGGGAGGAAACCCACCTGCACAGAACACACCCTTCACTCCACTTTTGAAGAGCAGGACACGCACTTGCTGGTCCTCCCGCAGCTGGGCCACAGCTTCCAGCAGCTGCAGAGGAGACCATGTCAGATAAGCTCCCAGTTCAGCCCAGCCCCAGCCCCAGCTCCCCGCCAGGGTCTGCCCTTTCTCACCTCGCTGACCAAGACTTTTCCCAGTGCATTGCGGGCATGTGGTCTGTTCATGAGAATCTCAGTGATTCCTGCAGGGGACCGGGCAGCCTTGGGTGAGCCAGCTGGCTTGCTCACTCCTAGACTGGGGCTTGGGCAGCCTACCCTTGAGGAATAGTGTGGCTTGGGGAAGTCATACATGCCCAGGCCTCGGTTTTTCTGACTAGAAAATAGAATAACTCTTGCCTTTTCTGCCTCTACAGGAGTGGAAGGGCTTGTGAACTATGGAACAACATGGAGAGAGGGACAAAAATGGCCTGCTTCTGCCATTGTTAGACACACATGCACACACACCCCAGTTTCTTGGCTCCCTCCATGTTGTGATTCCCTTCACAGCTAGACTTCTAGAGTTTAATGAGTTATAATAAGCAAACACATTTGGCAGTGGCCACTCAGAAACTCCCTCATGTGCTCTTAAGTTATAGCCCCTTCCTCCTCATCAAAAGTAACAACTCTCCTGACTTAGAGTCATCACTTCCATGCATTACTTTACAATTTTATCACTCAAATGTGCATCACTAGACATTACAGTTTAGACTTGCTAAAATTTAAAAATTTGATTATGTCTCTTAAAAGCTGCGGTCTGGATTTTGCTAATTGCATACCTATGGGGCAAGTTCAGCAGATTTCTCTGTCACCTGAACTTAGCAACTAAACTCAGAGTCTTGATCACACTTATTTATAAATGTTTTGTCCCCTTTGGCAAGAGAATAACACTTGCCCTACCTGTGTGATGTTCTTTCACCAGCAATGGGCAAGCTTCTTGAAGGGGTTTTTAGTACTCATTTACAAACTTTCTTGCCTTTTATTCATTTAAGCCTTCTCCAATCTAGCTGCTACCCTTATCAGGAGAAACAGTTCTCACCAAAATGAACAATGTGACCATATCACTAACCAAGAGATATGTTTCTCTCTTGATCCCAGCCTCAGCAACCACCAACTCTGTTGACCATACACATGCTCCTACTTCAACATTCTCTGCTTTGGCTTTAAAAACACTCAGGGGAGTTTTTATTTCCTGTTTTCAGGAAGAAAAAGAAATTAGAATGCCTTTCTTGCAACTGCTGTTTTTTCAAGTGCCTTTAGCTCAAAGTAATATTTATGCCAAAGTGGCATGTTTTGGGGTGGCATATTATGCCACCTTTCACTCTTCCAGGACTGGAGAAGTTCAGAGCAAAGGGAAAGCAGTATAAGGCAAGGAAGGAGAGTCCAGAGGCCCTGGGTTTGTTCATCTGCCCCTTCTCATCCACCTTCTGTGGCTCCAGTGTGCTTGCCTCCTGTATCTCCAGGGCTGCCCAGCATACCTGGTCAGCCCAGAGTTCTCTGAGCTCTGAGCCTGAATATCTAACTGCCCACTTGACATCACGACCAACATGTCCAAAAATGATAGTCTTTCTCCTGCTCCCTTGCTGAGTGAATGACATAACTATCAACTCAGAAGTCTGTTGTGTTGCCTCCCTCTTCCTATTCCAAGAAATTCACCCTGTCTCTGATGCCTGCCTATTCAGCCTCTTAAATAGATCTCAGCTCTTTCAGCTCATATCCCTCTTTGCAGCCACTAATGTGGTACAGGCTCTTTCCTCTATTACGTAGATCACTCAACTGGCCCTCTTGCCCTCAGTCTTGCTCCTCCTCCCCATTCCACATTCATTCCTTCATTGAGTCAGAGTCATCTGTCTAACCCAAATCTGACCAGGTCCCTCCCCTCTCCTTTTCATCAGAATAAAGTCCAATCTGTAATAATACAGGGACCCCCACAATCTAACCCTTGCACCCCACTCTGGCCTCAGTTCATTCTCACAATCCTGGCCAGGTGTGGGGAAGAGATACCAGCTCTGGGCAGAGGCTGTTTTTCTTTCTCTAAAATGTCAGGGATGGATGGACCACAGAGTGTTTACCAATCCTTTGGCATTCAGAGGCCCCTTATTTTTTTTTCTCTCAGCGTCCTGAGCTTTGTGGAACAAGCAACATTTATTAAGATGGCATTCTTAGTGTAAGTTGATCTGAGACATAAAGAAAAGTCAAAGAAAGTTTCAGGGTTCTAAAAGGATAGAGTTTCCAGCCAGGAGTTAGAGAACTGTGGTCCAGGACAGAGAACCGGTGGACCAGGTGGGCTTCCTTAGCCTCCCCAGAAATCTTTAAAGAGCTCTTTGAGCCCAGCAGGTCTGGAAGTCTCACAGAGGAACTATGATGTCCTCAAGGTCCTCTCCAGCTCTGGTGCTTCAGAGGAGAAAATATTGCAACTTTGGGGAAGAGATACTGGCAGATACAGAGAAACCACATCAGAGGAGTTGAGGAAAACAGTCTAGGTCCAAGGTCATTGTGGCAGACAGACCCTAGAGTGGCCCCCATGTTCATATCCTAGATAATCCCCTTCCACTGAGTGTGGGTGGGACTTGTGAATTACTTCTAACCCAACAGAATACAGCTTCTATTAGTTACTCCCTGTATTCAATTACATGGCAAAGGTGATGAGACATTACTTGCATAGTTAGGTTACAGTGCAGATAAGACTGTTTTTCTAGGGGCACTAGAGAAATAGTGGACCTATGGAGAGGGTCATGGGGCAGGGAACTGTGGGCAGCCTCTAGGAGCTGAGAACAGCTCAGCAAGAACCCAGGACTTCGGTCCTACAAACACAGAAGGTGAATTCTGTCAACAAGGTGAGGAGCTTGAAAGCAGATCTCTCCCCAGTCAAGCCTATGATGAAACCCAGCCCTGGCCAACTCCTGGACTACATCCTGGGAAGATCCTGAGGCAGAGAACCCAGCTAGGTTGTGCCTGGACTTCTGAGAGAAACTAGGCGATAATAAATGTGTGTTATCTTAAGCAACAAAGATCGTGGCAATTTATTCTGTGGCAAGAGGAAACTAATACAGTCACAAAGTCCTGGGACTGACAGAAACTTTTTCCTTTTCACTCTCTTGTTCAGTTCTTCCTTTCTCTCTGACTGACATTCCACCTTTCACCTTTATCTCTTCTTTCCATCTTTATCTCCCTCAAAATACTAGCTGCCAAATCTTAAGGTGCTTGTCTTAAGCCACAGTATGCTGGCTGGAAAATTACTGTTTGGCTGTCACCCATAGGAACATAACACTCTAACAGTAAGATTTCTGCTTCTGTACCTTTCCGCTTGCACAACCAACCTGTGGGTTGATGGTTAGGAAAAAGAAGAAAACTAGACTTGTGTGTTCAAACAGGATGAAGAATGGGGTTTAGGGCTTAAAATATATACCTATACCTCTACATTTCGGGGCTGCTTAATTTGGAGTCTGTGTACCCCGGCAGACCCAGCTGGCTGAATAAAGAGTGTGTTTCCTATAACTCACTGATTTCTGGTCGTCCATGTGTCTGTCGGGGCTGGCAGCTACAACATTTGGAGGCCCCAGCACGATCTCAGGGAGTGGCCCTGAGATCTAAGACTGGACTGGCCTCCAAAGCAGTTGCTGTCCCTGTTATGGATTCAAAGGAGTGGCCAACCTGAGACGTTCCAGGGCCCTTGAATGCCATGACAGGGTCAATGCAATTGTCAAGTACACAACCTTTAGGACACACTCTTTGTTCCTGGTCCTGACGGGTATCTCCGAGACCTCAACATCTGGATGAAAAGGTACCTTTCTGTTTCTGTTGACTGGTCATTGGGGGGTCTGTGGAGAGACTGGATGCAGTCATATCTTCCGGACTGTGGCTAGGCTGTGGGACGCCGCCGCCTGTGCCCTGTTATGGGGATCTGTCTTTTGTCTTTGTTCTTTTCTAGGTTGAAGGTGGCAGACCTCTCTGGGTCCACCTATACCCCAGTAACTGTTTTCATCTGAGTGTCTGTCTTGTATTTTCCACGCAAGTGATGGGGGGAGGCCCCGAGTTCACAGAAGACACCCTTGGGGTGTTTCCTGCGACATTTCAAAGAAGGGTTTGTAGAGGAAGCTGACTATAGCATAAAGTTTTCTCCAGGCAGACTAAGAACATTGTGTGAAGATGAGTGGCTGTCTTTTGGTGTAAACTGGCCTCTGGAGGGTTCCTTTGACAACGGTTTAGTAAGGAATGTTTAGAATATTGTCATGGGAGACCCGGGACATCCTGATCAGTTTCCCTACATTGATCAATGGTTACGTTGTAGCCGACAGCTCCCGACAGAAACATGGACCACCAGAAATTAGTGAGTTATAGGAAACACTCTCTTTATTCAGCCAGCTGGTTCTGCCAAGGGTATGCAGACACCAAATTAAGCAGCCCCGAAATGTAGAGGTACAGGGTTTTTAAGCCCTGAACCCCATTCTTCATCCTGTTTGAACACACAAGTCTAGTTTTCTTCTTTTTACTGTTAGCTCGATGGTCAGTTGTGCAAGCAGGGGAGTGGGGGGCGGGGTACAGAAGCAGAAAGCTTATTGTTAGAGCATTATGTTCCCATGGGTGATAGCCAAACAGTAATTTTTCAGCCAGCACGGTTAAACCTTGTTCAGAACTCTGCTCCTTGCCTCTGCTGGTGTGCCCTTTCTCTAGAGGCACGAGTCTTGGTTGTGGGCACCCTGAAACATACGGCAACCGAATCTCCAAGACAGCCCAGTCCCTCAGCCTTCTGATCTCCACTGGAGGACAGTGACCTTCCCCCACCCTATAATCCAGGACAACAGAGGCCAGATAGCATCACCTCACCTCCTCAGATGTGGGCAGGTAACCCCTATGGGTCTCCTGTTCCTGCTCTGGGTGGGGCACTAGCCAATACCGCCACCCCGGCCATCCTCCCCTTGTGAGAAGCACCACGCCGGGGACATCACACAGGCCCTTTATGGTTTATGTGCCTTTCTCAACTAGTGACTTGTACAACTGGAAGGTACCCAATCTGCCTTTCTCTGAGAAACCCCAGGCATTAATGGGACTCTTAGAAAGTATCTTTCAGACTCACTGCCCCACCTGGGATAAGTGCCAACAGCTTTTAATTACCCTCTTCACCGCAGAAGAACACGGTATTTGGACTGAAACAGAAGATAGCTGCGAGAGGGAGGAGAGCTGAGGAAGCACGGGAACGGACTGAGGAGGAATTTCCCTCTACCCACCCAGATTGTGGGGACAATTCTCAGGCAGGGAGAACAGCATTAGATCGGTACCACCAGATTCTAATTGGGGGAATTAAGATGGCTGCTCGTCAGCCAAATAACCTTTCTAAGGTGACTGAAGTTATACCTCAAGAATCCCCTAGAGCGTTTCATGAATGAGGTGTACCGGGTATACACCCCCATTGATCCTGAAGCCCCTGAGAACCAGTGGGCAATTAATATAGCCTTTGCTACTCAGGCAGCCCCTGATATCTGGCGTAAACTGCAAAATTTAGAAGGTTTTGCAGGGATGAACCTGTCCCAACTTGTTGAGATAGCCCAAAAGGTGTTCAAGAACAGGGAGGCACCGGATGACCCCAAAGGTATGGCTAAAATCCAAAGCTACTGTCATCAACCCAGCCAATCTGTTGCCAGACCCAGACCCCAAGACCTCCGTTCATGACTGCATAGATTTCACTGACACTGTGTTCCTCGTGGCCAGACCTCAAAGACTCCCCTCTGCCTGAGGCTGATGAAGTTCTGTTCACAGACGGGAGCAGCTTCATGCAGGAAAGAAGGAGGTATGCTGGGGCACTGGTCAGCATACCTCCAACTGGCACCATCTGGTCACAAGCTCTTCCTCATAGGACTTCTGCTTAAAAGGCAGAACTTATCGCCCTCACTCATGCACTGAGATAGGGAAAGGATAAGGCAATCACAATATACACTGACAGCCGATACACCTTAGCCACTGCATATGTACATGGAGCCATCTACAAGGAAAGAGGGCTTCTGACTTCAGCTGGGAAGGACATCAAGAACAAGGGGGAGATCTTAGCCTTACTTGAAGCCATATAGATACCTAAGGCTCTTGCTATTGTTCTTTGTAAAGGGCATCAAAAAGGGAATAGTCCTGAGGCTGAGGGAAACCTATGGAACAATGCAGAGACAAGAACAGCAAGCCACAAGGCCGGTGGGACCCCCACCACATCTACTGACTGTTGTCCATTACCCAGACCTGCCTCCATCTCCGACCTATACAGCAGAAGAGAACATGTATTTTCAAGATAAGGGAGCCAGTAGGAACCAAAATGGGTGGTGGACGACCCAGATGGAACAATCGGGCTCTTACTGACCTTGGAAGGACTCTCCTCCACCAACTATACCAGACCACACACCTAGGGTGAACTAAGATGCTCCAAGCTTTAGACCCCTACTTTCACTTGTTAGAAGGGAGAAGAACTGCAGAGGAGATTGCCTCACGATGCCTGGCTTGTGCTCAAGTTAATCCGAAGAAGGGGAAGATAGAAGAACCTAGGCATAGGGAAAGAGGAACTTATCCAGGGGACCACTGGGAAGTAGATTTCACTGAGGTAACCCCGACTGTGGGGGGCTACAAATATTTACTTGTTTTTGTAGACACCTTTTCAGGATGGGTAGAGGCCTTCTCTACCAGGAAAGAGACTGCCTTAGTAGTTACTAAGAAACTACTACAAGAAATTCTCCCTCGATTTGGTCTCCCCAGAACTTTAGGGTCAGATGACGGGCCAGCCTTCGTAGCAAAGGTATCACAACAATTGCCTAGCTACCTAAATTTGCAATGGAAACGCCACTGCACCTACCAGCCCCAAAATTCAGGCCAAGTAGAGCGAATGAATTGGACCCTAAAAGAGACGTTAGTCAAGATAGGATTAGAAACTGATGGGACTTGGGTAGAACTTCTCCCCTTCACGCTTCTTTGAGTCAGGTGTACTCCATATATTAATGGATTCACCCCATTTGAAATTTTCTTTGGAAAATCCCCACCTTTAGTACCTAGAATAGAAGATGAGAAAAAGGTAGAACTACATAACCTTGTCTTACTTAAGTCTTTACAGGCTCTTCAAAGTGTACAGATGGAGATTTAGTCCCGGGTTCTTGCTGCCTACTCAGCTCCGGAGGACGGACTTCCCCATCAGTTTCAGCCTGGGGACTCTGTGTGGATCCAGAAGTTCACTTCCAAGGGACTAGAACCTAAATGGAAAGGACCCTTCACTGTCTACCTGACAACACCCACTACAGTTAAAGTAGACAGCATCCCATCATGGATTCATCACTCCACATGAAGGAAACACGAGAGTGGACAGCTCAGGAAGATGGGCCCTTAAGACTAAGACTCAAGCATACATAAGTCTAACCCTCTGTTTCTTCCTTTTTCCTCTTCAGCCCAGGCATTCAACCAGCCACAACCAAAACCAGAAGGAGCATTAATAACTTTGCTAACGACAGTACACAAGGTCTTAAATAAGACCACCCCAGACATAGGACAAGATTGCTGGTTGTGCTTAAACCCAAAACCCCCTTACTATGTTGGGATAGGAACTCCCCTAAACTTAACTGAACTCAGCAGGCTAGAACTTCAAGTAGATTCACTAGCAGAAGTAGTCCTCCAAAATAGAAGAGGTTTAGATTTATTATTCTTAGAACAAGACAGATTATGTATGGCTCTAGGTGAAACCCGTTGCTTCTATTGCCAATAACTCTGGAATAATTAGAGAAAGTTTACTACTAGTACAGAGAAGTTTAGATGCCAGGGAAAAACAAAGACTAGAATCAGGTAACTGGTTTCATAGGATGTTCTAGCAACCCTCCTATCTGTTATAGCTGGACCTTTAATCTTCCTCCTCTGATTAGCTTTTGGCCTATGTTTCCTCAATTTCTTGTTTAGATATATAAGGAAAAGAATTAATTCCACATAAAAAATCAAGGATTTGATTTTCTGCTAAAGCCAGTGTGGAATATACTGGCTGGAAAATTACTGTTTGGCTATCACCCATGGGAACATAACGCTCTAACAATAAGCTTTCTGCTTCTGTACCCCGCCCCCCACTCCCCTGCTTGCACAACTGACCATCGAGCTAACAGTAAAAAGAAGAAAACTAGACTTGTGTGTTCAAACAGGATGAAGAATGGGGTTTAGGGCTTAAAAACCCTATACCTCTACATTTTGGGGCTGCTTGATTTGGGGTCTGTGTACCCCTGGCAGACCCAGCTGGCTGAATAAAGAGCGTGTTTCCTATAACTCACTGATTTCTGGTGGTCCATGTGTCTGGTGGGCTGGTGGCCACAACAACAGCTCAGTCACTCACCAGCTCCATAGCTTTGGGCAAATTACTTTACCCTTCTAACCTTTAATTTCCTTATTTGTAAATAGAAATGATAAAAAGTTGTTATGAGGGTTAATGATATAATGCACATAAATGTTTAGCCAGAGTTTGTGGGTACAATGAGCAGGGAAAAGACACAGATGTTGGAGAATGTCTAGGGCCCAAAACAAGGTATAAAGTCTGAACTGAGAGCCCTGAGAAGCCAGGCAGGTGGTCTTTGGCTTTCATTCATTCGTCTGACAACATTTCATTTGCACTACCACATGCCAGGCCCTGAAGAAATAGAGAAAACTCAGCCATGATCCCTGCCTTCTTTGTCAAGCCCCAATTCTGGGAACATTGCTTGGGATTTTTTGCCCCAGCAGTGCTGATGGGTCTGCATTGTGCCTTCCTGGCTCTTACCAAACCCACCATGCCACTGGCTGATGATTTTCTTAGCTGACCTTGGGTCACTTCTGTCTGGATGGCCTGAATCACAGGCTAGGTGATTTGGCGGGAGTCAATAGAAACCAATGGAAGGTATTCTAGAGACTAATTGGTTTAACAACAGTTTACAATATAGAAGGGGAAACAGAACCAGAAAAGATTTGCCTGCATTGAAGGCTGGACCCAGCTATCAATCCTCACTGTCAAAGAGCTAACAACCTATGAGGGAGACAAGTCCAGACATGTGGAAAGTAATGGGACAATGAGGGGTGGTATTTCCAGAAGTATTTATGTAGGCAGAAAAGGAAAGGAGCCAAGTCAGGGCATAGCTAAAAGTGGAAAAGAGAAGATTAGGTTGTGGTGGAGATCCATGAACTCCCTGCTAAGGAGTTGGAATACAGCCATAAAGAGTGAAGAGTGGTTAACAAGCCAATCCCATTTTCAAAGACAACAGGTAAAATGTGGCAATGCTTTGGTGCCATCAGACCAAGAGGAAGGCAGAATCTGTGGCTTCTAACAAGAATATCAAATGACCCCAAACCACTGCTGGGTGGGAGGAGGGAGTGTTTCTCCTGTGTGGGAGTCTCCTGGTGCTTCCTTCACTGCTTCTCCTTGGTTTCCTTATCTCCTTCCCTCAACGACCTCCCACCTTCTAAATGCCCTCTGGCAGGGGCAGACACTTAATCTGCTGATCCTCGTTACTTCTGGACAGAACGTCCTGATAATTTTTTTTCTTTATTGATCTATTTGAACAGAAGAGGCAGTAGTGACCTAATAGTTGAGAAAACAGATTTTTAAATCAGACCTGGTTCAAATTGCTTAACCTCTCCATGCCTCAGTTTCTTAATTTGTAGAGTGAGGCATATAATTATAACTATCTCAAGGCAAACACTTACCAGTTTGGCTATGAACTAAACATGTGGATAAGGGGTATTCTCTAAGACCCAGCAATCTCACATGACCAGAGACATTCTCACCAAGTGAAGTAGTAGGACGCTGGCAGTCCATACATGTCCATCGACAGTGAGGGATGCCACACTAGAGATTAGTATGCCACAGCAGGGAGCAAGGAACTAGATTTATATGGCAAAGCAACTCTTTGAGAAACTTAGTGTCAAGCGGAGTCAAGTGGGGGTAGGAGGAAATAAGAGATGTAGAGTACAATGCCATCTGTGTAAATTGAAACTCTGACACAAACAATTCTACATCGAAAAAAGGAAGAGAGGATGGGATTGAAAGTAAAGACAACAGTCTAGCCTTGACCTGCTGTGAGGCATGTGAGTAACAAGAAAAAAACAAGAAATTCCCCTCTTCAAAAAAACAACAACACAACAACAACAACAACAACAAAACCAGCGCGGGGTCGAAGGTGTTTTCTGCCAGCGACCAGCAAGAACTTTCCCCTCAAAGTCAGCGGACACAGAAGTCCGCCAGCAGTGGGCGGGGCAGACCGGTGGGGAGGAGAGGCCACCCCCTCTGTGCTCCTCTCCCCGCATCCCCGCGGCCTCGCACGAAGAGCCGAATTGGCTCCGCCGTCTCAGCCCCCCTTGTTATCTTGCCAGGACCCTTGGCAGAGGAGGGAGACCAGGCCTTTTAACGCTCGGGGGTGGTGTGTTTGTGTGGGGGA
Organism: Macroglossus sobrinus; assembly: GCA_004027375.1. Lineage (NCBI taxonomy): Eukaryota > Metazoa > Chordata > Mammalia > Chiroptera > Pteropodidae > Macroglossus > Macroglossus sobrinus. The sequence goes on along the minus strand of PVKZ01001021.1, from coordinate 39,344 downwards.
GTGGTTGGGGTGCTGGTGCCTAGTCCTACCCTGAGAGACTCCTCTCCTCTTCCTCACAACCCAGGCCACCGAATGGGGGACTGAGAGGCCGATGTTGACATAGAGTCCCACCCAAACTAGGGTCGAGGCGGCCAGTATGGTGATCACCCACTCTCGGGCCTTAGGAGACTTGGGAAGCCTAGATTGTGATACAAGTGATTGGGGACCAAATCCTCAAACGCAGTGAGCGACCTGCCTTCTTCCTATTGGTCTGAGTCTTTCCATGTGCAGCAGTCGCGCTGGCCTTGTGCAGCAGTCGCGCTTGGGCCCTGGCCTTAGTGCCAGGCGCGGGGTTCCGCGCTCTTCTGCTGGGTCCGGGCGCACCCCTGCGCTTCCTGGGTGCTCACCCAGACAGCGCACTCACCTTGGTTCCGGCCCTCCAGGGCGTGCACTTGGATCTCGGGGACCCCAGTCGCCCCGACCCAGGCGCAGCCGCGGGCCTGAAGGGGCCTCCAGGGCCGTGTTAGGCGCAGGGTGCTAGTGAGGGCACGATGCATCGGGGCGCAGGCTGAGACGCTGTCTCTCGGCCCCTGCACCACTTCCTTTTCTACTGAAAGCTCGCAGCTCGACCACGAGGCCTTTGCAAATTGCTCCCCCTATGGGCCGAAAGGCACTCGCTGCTCTCGGGGCCTCTTGGAGACCAGAGGACTAATGTAAGGGAAAGCTCAGCTCTTTTTGTTGACTGTGTGACGTGGGGCAAGGCTATCAACCTCTCCAAGCGTCAGTTTAATCTGTAAAGTGGGGTTAATAATAGTGACTACTGACAAAGATAAAGCCAGACGGTAAAGTAGCAAGGACAGATTTTAATTGGTAATATGCTGTTGCAAAAGGGAAATGTCCAGCCTGAACTGAACTCAACTGGGCCAGGGGCCGGAGTTCACAAACCAGTTCAAGACCGAGTCTACCCCAGCCATCTAAAAAAGAGTTTTAACCTGGTACCAACCATTTAGGTTTAGGTTCTTTACGATGAGGGGTGTGGCCTGGAGGAGGGTCTGAGAAAGAGCAGGGATTGGCCAGAAACCAGACTCGAGAAAGAGTAGCCTGGGAAAACTTTTGGAGCTTTGGAATTATTCTGTATCCTGTTAATGGTAGTAAGTAGTTTAGAAGAGTCAGTGCACGTGTTGAAACTCATGGGATTGTACACCAAGTAATAAAGGGTAGAGGAAGGATTTCACTATATGTATATCTAAAATAAAGGAAAAACCAAAGTTCAGTCATTAGCTCTGTTACCTTTTTAACCCCTCTGAAACGTATTCTCACGTGTTGTTTTGTTAGGGTTAAACAAGGTGACAGAAACAAAGGCTTTAACATTTAAGTGTGTGTGTGTGTGTGTGTGTGTGTGTGTGTGTGTGTGTGTGTGTGTATTAGATGCTTTTTATTTGCTGATTCTGAATTGTGAACTTGTCTGCTCACAAAAATTGATTTATAACCCCCAAGTCCATACTTGAAGAGCTTTTGAGGTGACAAAAATAAATTTTGTGTGGTGCCTGTTCCCAGCTGAGGCTAAGCAAGACTATGGTCTACCTTCCCCTTTCAGCTCTCATGCTGAAAACAAGTATCCTTCTCATGATCTATTTAGCGCTACATTTTTTTGCAATTTTGTCCTTCTTGTTGGTGATTTTGCTGTTTAAAAATGCTCTCCAAGCCTGAAGTGCTATCTAGTATACCTAAGTGCAAGAAGTGTAATGTGCCTTATGAAGAAAACAATGTATGTTAGATAAACTTAGTACAGACATTAGTTATAGTGCTGCTGGCCTTGAGTCCAATGTTAATGAATCAACTATAAATATATATAGACATGATACACACACATATATTTTAAACCATCAATAAGAAAAAAGGTCAGCTTACTGAATTAGATAAGATATTTGCAAATGCTGTATATAATATGGGGTTACAATAAAAAAATATAAAGAACTCATACAACTCAACATCCAAAACTAAACAATTAAATTTTTAAAAATGGGCAGAGGAACTGAATAGACATTTCTCAAAAAACAACATACAGATGGCCAACATGAAAAGATGAAAAGACACATGAAAAGATGCTCAATATCCCTAATCATCAAAGAAATTCAAATCAAAACCACAATGAAGAGTGATGTCAGAAACATGGTGGAGTGAGAGATGTCCCCAGATATCTCCCCTTAAAACAATAATAAACTGAACATCTAAAACTCAACAAAAACACACAAAATGCACATCAGCACATCTGAGCGTGGGATCTGCGCATAAGAGCTACCACAGGTCAGAACCCCAGAAGTTGGGCGGTTGTCTGGCAGAAACAAAGAAGCCTCCTCTCACAACCAAAGCTTCATATAGGATGACGGGAAAGGGGGAAAGGTACAGCGAGTTCCCTGAACAGCCTGTGGACTGCCAGCCAGGGGCAGTGCCCAGTCATCATGGCTAAAAGCAGAGAAGTGGAGACAACAGAATAGCAGGGATGGCAGAGAACAACAGTTGATTATTACCAGCTGCAGTTGTAAAACACCAGGCTGAGCCCCATCCCACAACCCAGAGAGCTCCTCCCCAATATTCTCTGAGACTGAACACCACAGAGCCCCAGGAAAATCTGAGCAAATGCTACCAAAACTGTTGCTAACATTAATAGCGACTGAGACTGAAGGTAGCGAGAGTGATTGACTATCTATAAGAAAAAAAGGCATTATTAAGACATTATATAAAGCTGAGATCCAAGAGGCTTAGAACCCACATTCTGGAAACCAAAAGAAAAACACTGTCTTTACAACAGGCTAGGGACCATTATATAATAATTTTTTTTCTGGGGGCGGGGGAAGCAGAATACACTTCCATTAATGCCCAGGTGGAGAATTAGTCCATTAAACACCATGAACAACCAAAGTGGCAAGACATCTCAGGAAGAAAGAATAAATCTCCAGAAAATAAGCTAACAGGCATAGAAATATGCAGCTTAAATGACAGAGAATTCAGGATGGTACTTATGAAAAAACTCAATAAGATACAAAATGATTTATAACAACAATTTCAGGAATTGGAAAAATAACTGGATGAGCAGAATGAGTTCTTTAGAAGGACCAAATAGAAATTCTGGAGATGAAGAACAAATTTTAAGAGATGAAAAAAGAGATTAAAAAAGAGAAAAACAAAATGCAAGCTTGGGAAATAGAGTTGACCAAATGGAGGAAAGTATCAGTGATATCGAAGATAGAAATCTAGAAAGAAATCAGAAGGAAGAAGAGAGAAAACAAGGAATGAAAAATAATGAAAGAGAAATACAAGAACTAGCTGATAGCATTAGGAGAGGAAACAAGAATAATGGGCATTATCAATGGTGAGGAAAAGGAGCAGGGATCAGAAAGCATTTTCAGACAAATAGTTGACGAGAATTTCCTAAATCTAACGAATGAGCTGGAGCTTGGAATTCAGGAAGTCAATAGAACAACCAATTATCTCAACTCCAAAAAGCCTTCTCCAAGACACATTGTATTAAAATTATTAAAAATCAATTATAAAGACAGAATTCTCAGGGCAGCCAGGGAAAAGAAGATGCTGACCTATAAAGGAAAACTCATTAGCTTACCATCAAACTTTTCAGCGCAAACCTTACAAGCCAGAAAGGAATGGAATCAAATATTTAAACTATTAAGTGAAAGGAACTATCAGCCTAGAATAATGTATCAGAGAAACGAATGATAATGATAATACAACATATCAAAATTTTTGGGACAGGGCAAAAGCAGTCATAAGAGGAAAGTTCATATCATTACAAGCCTACCTCCAAAAACAAGATTGAGCCCAAATAAACAATCTATGCTTCATTAGAGCAGAAATAAATGAAACTGAAAACAAACAAACAAAAAAAAGGAAAAATAAATGCAACAAAGAGCTGGTTCTTTGAGAAGGTTAATAAAATTGACAAACCCCTGGCTAGACTCACTGAAGAAAAAAGAGAAAAAACACAAATAAAATCAGGGATGAAAGAGGGGAAATGATGACAGACACCACAGAAATACAAAGGATCATACAAGAATACTATGAAAAAGTATATAACAACAAATGTAATAACATAGAAGAAATAGACCAGTACTTAGAAAGATATAATCTTCCTAGACTTAATCAAGAATTGGAAAATCTAAATAGACTGATCAGCAGTATGGAAATTGAAACAATCATCAAAAACATGCCAAAAAGGAAAAGTCCAGGACCAGATGGCTTCACCAGTGAATTCTACCAAACATTCAAAGAAGATTTAATAACTATTCTCAAACTCTTCCAAAAAATCAAAGAGGAGGAAATATTTCTAATTCATTTTATGAGGCAATTATTACCCTGATACCAAAACCTGGTAAAGATAATACACACACAAAAAATTACAGACTAATAATTCTCATAAACACAGATGCAAAAATCTTAAATAAGATATTAGCAAACTGAATACAGCAGCATATTAAAAAGATTATAAACCACGATTAATGTGATGCACCACATAAACAAAAAATAAGAATTATATGATCATACCAATAGATGGAGAAAAAACCTTCTACAAGACACAGCATCTATTTATGATCAAAACACTTAACAAAATCGGTATAGGAGAGTACCTTAACATAATAAAGGCCATATATGACAAACCCTCTGCTAATATTATACTTAATGGTGAAAAACTAAAAACCTTCCCTCTAAGTTCAGGAACAAGGCAAGGCTGTCTAGTATCGCCATTGTTATTCAATATAACATTGGAGGTCCTAGCAGGTGCAGTCAGGCAAGAGAAAGATATAAAAGGCATCCAAAAAGGAAATGAAGTCAAACTGTCACTATTTGTGGATGACGTGATTCTCTATATAGAAAACCCTAAAGACGCCATAATAACACTGCTAGAAACAATAAGCAAATATAGTAAAGTTTCTGGATACAAAAATCAATGTTCAAAATTCCATAGTGTTCCTCTACTCTAATAACGAAGTGTCAGAAAAAGAAGTGGAAAAAAGAATTCCTTTTGCTAATGCAACCAAAAGAATAAAATACTTAGGAATAAATTTAATGAAACGTGTGAAGGATCTATATAATGAAAACTACAAGACCCTATTAAAATAAATCGAAGAAGATACAAAGAAAAGGAAAGATATTCCATGTTCTTGGATTGGAAGAAGCAACATAGTTAAAATGACCTTATTACCTAAAGCATTATACAGATTTAATGCAAACCCCATCAAAATCCCATCAGCATTTTTAAAGAAATATAATAGCTATTAGGGACTACAAAGTAACAATAGTAAAAACAGCATGGTATTGGCAGAAAAACAGACACAAAGACCAGTGGGATAGAATTGAGAGTCCAGAAATAAACCCATGTTTATATGGGCAAATAATTTTTGATAAAAAAGACAAAAACATACATTGGAGAAAAGAAAGCCTCTTCAATAAATGATGCTGGGAAAACTGTAACGCCACCTGCAAAAGAATGAAACAAGACTGTTGTCTATCACCATATACCAAAATTAACTCAAAATGGATTATGGACTTGAATATAAGACCTGAAACAATAAAATGCATAGAAGAAAACATAGGAACTAAAATTGAGGACCTAGGACTTAGGATTTTATGAATTTGACCTCAAAAGCAAGGCAAGTAAAAGCAAAAATAAATGAATCGGACTACGTTAAACTAAAACGCTTCTGTACAGCAAAAGACTGTCAACAGGTAAAGAGACAACCATCCAAATGGGAAAATATATCTGCAAGCAACACCTTCAATAGGGGCCTAATATCCAAAATATACAAAGAATTCATACAACTCAATAACAATAAAAACAATGATCAAATCAAATAATGGCAGAGGACCTGAACAGTCAGTTCTCCCTAGAAGATATACAAATGGCCAACAAATATATGAAAAGATGCTCAACATTGCTAGCTATTAGGGAATTGCAAATTAAAACCACAATGAGATACCATCTCACACCTATAAATGCTGTAATCAACAAGACAATAATAACAAATGTTGGAGAGGATGTGGAGAAAAAGGAACCCTCATACACTGCTGGTGGGACTGCAAATTGAAACAGCCACTATGGAAAACAGTATGGAGGTTCCTCAAACAACTAAGAATTGATCTACACTATGATCCAGTAATCCCCCTTCTGGTTATTTACTCCCAAAGACTTGAAAACTCATATCCGAAAAGATATCTGCACACCGATGTTCATACCAGCATTATTCACAGTGGCCAGAACATGGAAGCAACCAACGTGTCCTACAATAGATGACTGGCTAAAGAAGCTGTGGTACATATATACAATAGAATATTACTCAGTCATTAGAAGAGATGAAATACTACCATTTTCTACAACATGGATAGACCTAGAGATAATCATGCTAAGCGAAATAAGGCAGATAGAAAAGTTGAAAAATCACATGCAAACAGAGACTCATGGATATGGACAACAGAGGGGAGGGAGAAAGGGGAAAGGGTGAGGTAGATGGGGTAAAAGGGGTCAAATATGTAGTGACAGAAAGAAATTAACTGTGGGAGGTGTACACAATGTAAATATATATATATATATATATATATATATATATATATATATATATATATATATATATATATGCCTTACTGTTAAAATGTACAGCTGAAACTTGCTGGATTTCATTAACCAATGTCACCATAAAAAAAATACACACAATGAGATATCACCTTACATTTGCCAGAATGGCTATTATTGAAAAGACAACAAACAACAAGGATTGGTGAGCAGGTGGAGAAAAGGGAATTCTTGTGCATTGTTGGTTGGATTGTAAATTGGTACAGCCAGTTTGGAAACCAATATGGAGGTTCCTCAAAAAATTAAAAATAGAACTACCATACAATCTAGCAATTTCACTTCTTGGTATTTATCCAAAGAAAACTAAAATAATAATTCAGAGATACATGTACCCTATGTTCACTATAGCATTGTTTACAATAACCAAGGTATGCAAACAATGAAGGTGTCCTTCGATAGATAAATGGATCAATAAGGTGTGACACATATACAAAATGAACTATTACTCAGCCATAAAAGGAATAAAAATTTGCAGTTTGTGACAATGTGAATGGATTTAGAGGGTATTATGCTAAGTGAAATAAGTCAGACAGAGAAAGACAAACACCATATGACCTAGCTTATATGTAGAATCTAAAAACACCAATGAACAAACAAAACAAACAAACTCATAGATATGGAGCACAAACTGATAGTTACCAGAGAGGAGGTGGTTAGGGGTTGGGTGGAAAAGGTGAGGGGATTAAGAAGTACACATTTCCAGTTGTAAAGTAAGTCACAGGGATACAAAGTATAGCATATGGAACAGAGTCAATAATATCGTAATAACTATATATGGTGCAGATAGTTACTAGATTTATTGTGGTGATCACTTTGTAAGGTACATAAATGTTGAATCACTATGTTGTACACCTGAAACTAATATAATATTGTATGTTAATTATACTTAAATTTACAAAGATATTTTTGAAAGGATACATGAGGCTCTAGGGCATGGGGGAATAAGAAAAACAGAATATATATGAAATAAGTGTCTTTAAACAGAAAAACACATAAAGCAAAGAAGGTTATATATTGATTGGTTGACAAAAATGTTGTGATGACAGGCTTGTAGGATCCTAACCTTGTGTTTCCCCTAGGAGCAATGGTTCAATAATCACTAATTTGGTGTTCACAGAGGGTTTTAGACCATAACTACCTCAAAAAATGAGAATTGACTGTGTATGTGTATATAAAACTTCTAAAACCCCTTTTAACTCTAAGGATTTGTGGTAAGAACCACTCAGAGATCTTCATGGCATAAAGCATCCTCAGACAGCCAACTGTTTTCTGCTATGTGAACACCTGGTCTTAAATTCTAGCAATGCTAGGAACAATTACAGGTTTCCTAGAGGGAGCGACCTTCCAGCTTTTGGATGCTAAACATGCTGCCTCTGTGGGGACTGTGTCTGGGGAAAGGGACATGTTCAAATTGAGGTTAACCAGCACAGGGATACATCAAGAGATATCTTTCCCTAGGAAGAAAACTAAACTAAATGGACCTATAGTTAACATGCAATTTTCATTACATCAAAAGGCTTTATAGAGGTTGTACATTTATACCCACCATGCAACCCCAGATAAAAATCAGCATAGGTTGAGGAGGCAACCAAAATGGCATAGATGATAGAGACTCTGTTCAATCACTCTGGCAACCAAATCAAAGTTGTGATGGAAATAAGGAGCAGCAGCAAGGAAAAATCTCCTGGGATCTAGATGAACAATGGCAGAAGGTAGGATGAGGCAAGGACATGGGTCTGCCTGGTTTCAAGAGGCTGAGTGAGATGGAGGCTGCAGCAGTGGCAGTGGCAGCGGCAGCAGCAGCAGCAGATGCCTCTTAAAAGCGAGACTTGCTCTGTACAGAAGTGCTGGCAGTATCCATTGTTCCCTGCTGAGCCCTTCCCATACCAGTGAGGCAGACACAGCATTGCCATAGCCATGATGTCATCAAACTGAATAATAGAGGTCACTCTGCCCAGAGATTCACTGAAAACCCACCTCCCCCAGCTCAGGCCCTCTGCCCCACCCCAAGCCATATCCAGGTATATCCTCAGCGAGACAGGTGCTCCTTGCTGAGCAGCGCCTAGACTCACACTGGAGGCAGCTGGCCTAGGGTTCTGATGTGGCCTTTTGAGGTAACAATAAGCACAGCATTTGTGGATTGCTTGCTGAATCTTGCTTAATAGGTGGCCCTGGAGAAGTAGAGGCTTGGGCTAAATTTGGCCTGTAGCTGAACCCCTCTCAGGACTGTGCCACTGGACAACTACTTCACAAATCCATACTAATAAGACTGGGAGACTTAAGAGCTTTGCTTAGTACATAGAAACAGACACAGAAAAGCAGCCAAATGGGAAGACGAAGAAGCAGAAACCGTATGACAAAACAGAACAGAGATCCAGATATAATGGAGTCAAGTAATCTAATAGATGCAGAGTTCAAAACATTGATTATAAAGATGTTCAATGAACTTTTGGTTAAATCCAGTGAGAACTTAAACAAAGAGATAAAAACCATAAAAATGGAAATGGAAATTATAAAAGGGAACTAGACTGAAATGAAGAACACATTATTTGAGATGAGAAGTATATTAAATGGAATAAACAAAGTGAATAAAGAAAAGAATCAAATGCCCTATCTAGAGGATGGGAAGGCCAAGGACACTCAATCAGAATGGCAAGAGATAAGACACCCAGGCTCTAAAAATAAGGAGTATGTGGAACACTATTAAGGGTCCAAATATCTGTCTGATAGTCATAACTGAAGAAAATCAAGATGTTGAACAGCTGTTTGAAGAAATAATGATGGAAAATTTCCCTAACCTGATGAAGGAAATGGACATAAAACCCCAGGAAGCTCAGAGAATCCCAAAAATCAGGGATCCAAAGAGGCCCACACCAATACACATCATAATTAAAATGCCAAAGTTTAAATACAAAGAAAGAATATGAAAATCAGCAAGAGAAAAACAGTTACCTACAAAAGAACACCCATAAGACTGGCAACTGATTTCTCAAAAGAAACTATGCAGGACAGAAGGACTTGGCAAAAAATATTCAACAGGATGAAGACCCAGGATCTACAACCAAGAATACTTTATCTAGCGAAGCTATCATTTAAAGCTGAAGGACAAGAGCTTCTTAGACAAAAATAAGCTAAAGGAATTTATCACCACCAAGCCAGTATTACAGGATATGTCGAAGGGACTTCTTTAAGAAGAAAAAACATGTATCAAATACAGGAATATAGAATGGTAGCAACTATGTTCCTATCAATAAGTACCTTAAATGGACAAGAATTAAGTTCTTCAACCAAAAGATAGAGTGGCTGAAGGGATAAGAAAACAAGACCTCTATATATGAAAAGGAAAAAGATATTGCTTTGATGGACCTAGAATATATTTAAGTCAGACAGAAATAGGTGAATACTATATGATTTCACTTATATGTGGAATCTAAAAAATAAAAAGAATGAACTAATCAAAACCAGACTTACAAATATAGTGGACAATTTGGTGATGGACAGAGGGGAGGGGATTTTGGGGGGCTGGGAGAATGGGGTGAAGAGTTAAAGAAGTACAAATTAGTAGCCAGTGGATAGTCATGAGGATGGGAGCACAGCACAGGGAATGCAATTAGCATGAATACATTGGCTAGGTGGAGGGTTAGGGGAGGGAGGGAGCAAATGGGGGGATTGTTTTGCATACTATGTAGATGTCTAACCAATGTACGTATATTTGAAACTAATTAAAATAAATAAATTTTAAAAATCAGCATAGGTCAAAACATTCATATCCCAGACCCCACTCTACTAAATCAGAGCCTCTGGGAGTAGAGCCCAGACATCAATGTTTAGAAATTTTCTTCCAGGTCATTCTGAGAAGACCCCACTGGGCAAGTAAAGATTTTAGTAAAATCTCCAGCCAATCAAGGAAAGGGCCAGTAATCTCCCCTTTTCCTGCCCATCCCTTGCACCTGGCGCAAGGCAGGGCACTGAAGAGGCTTTTATTAAGTACAGAACTATTTCTTGAAACTCATATTGGCTGATAAAAACAGTAATGTGATTGGTAAATATGGTATGGTTACCAGCTCAATAGAACATAAATCACAGGTTTATTATGTAACAAATGCCGAGAGTTCACTGGATATTTGTTTCAAAATAAGAGTCCGTAAACAGATGGAGAGAGTATATAAGATAATAAAAGTTACTGTTAATGCTGAAAAGACTGGAAAGAACAGTTCAATGAATTACTAGGTAATCCAAAAATTCTCCTGCCATGAAACACCTGGAAATTCTGGATAAAATATAACAAATGTAATTGCATGCAGAATGAAGTAGGGAAATTTTTTTCTTTTAATTTTATATGTATCTGCACCATTTGAATGTTTTGACCTTGTGTATATATTACTTTTATTTTTTACTATATCATGTCTTTATTTTTTGTCATTGTTTTGTTTTCATTTTACTTTTTTTGAGTAGATAATATTCGACACATGAATGAAGATTCAAAAAGTACAAAAAGTCAGACTGTAAAAATTCTCCTTGCCACCCTTATTCCCAGCTTCTCTGTTTCTTTCCCCTATTTTCCAGAAATATTTGATGAAATATCAACCAAAGAAATAAATGCACACTTAGGTAGTGCTATGTTCCTTTATAATGCAAAATTTAGCTTTCTTTACACACTATTCTGCATCTTGATTTTTTAATATAATGATAGATTGTGAAGATGATATCATGCATAAATAGCTTTCTGTTTTCTTTATAGCTGTATAGTATTCAATTTATGGATGTACCATAATTTATTTAACCAATCTCTTATTGATGGATATTGACTATTTTAAGTCTTATGCTATTATAAGCAATGCCGCAATGAATAACCTTGTATATGTGTCATTTCACATCTGTTATTTTATAAACCAGGCACCAGATTTCCTCTTAGGAAAGAACTTCCTTTGTTTGATGTATTAGTTTACCAGTGCTCTCAGAACAAAGTACCACATACTGGTTTACTTAAACAACAGAAATTTATTTTTCATAGTTCTGGATGTTAGATCAAGGTATTGACAGAGTTAGTTTTGTTCAAGGCCTTTCTCCTTGGCTTGTAGATGGCCATCTTCTTCTTTTGTCTTCACATGGTTTTATCCTCAATATCCATATGTGTCCAATTTTCTCATACAGCCATCAGTCATATTGGATTTGGGCCCACTCTAATAACCTCATTTTAACTTAATTATCTCTTTAGGGACCCTATCTCGAAATAGTTACATTCTGAGACTTCAACTCATGAATTTTGGGGGGACACAATTACAATTTAGTCTAAAACAGTTAGTATTAACCTCTTTAATGCTAAGACTCTGGAGGGTGACTTCTCTGAGTGGCTGGCATAAATAAACCTTCTTTGATTCTTAGTTTGCTGGGTGCCTCTTGGTTCTTTTGGGTACAGGGGCCAAAATCCACAACAGTTGGAGGCCAGATTATTAGAAATTTTGGGAACTTCAACAAGTGGAAGGTGGGGGATGGGAGAGTGTTCACTGAACACTTCAAAGATCAGTCTAGAATGATCTATTCAGGGCCACTGATGACCTATACACAAGCATTTTAGGTGGACAGTGGGGGCCGACTAAGTATTTACATTTACAAACATTTTTGCATTCCAATTATTGAGCATAAAATTGAGATGAGTTGAGGTGCATATGTGAAGTGAAGCAGTTATATCCATAAATAGACAATGCCAGAATGAAATGAAATTATAATTTTAAAATGAGATAATATCGAGCGTATCAAAGGAAAAACTACATAACACTCCCCGCCCTCAAGGCTGCGCGCGCCGCCACCAGCGTCCCTGTCGCCCCGCCTCCCTCCGCTGGAGCGTGCCCCGCCTCCTCGTCGCCTAGCGGGAGAGCGAGGGTGGCTTCCGTGGTCAGTACCGCGGCACCGACGCCTGTCGCGCTGCTGTCCGCTGTGTCCACTTCTGCCCTTCCCCCACCCCCACGTCCAAACCATGACTCTTACCTCTTTAAAGCCAAGGTCCCGGATACGGGTGTTCGTGGTGGGAGTTGGGATGACCAAGGTAAACACAGCGGCCGATCCTCGAGGCGGGCTCCTTGCTGCGCTCTGTGCGGGTGAGACCAGGGGAGCCCTGAGTTTACTGCGTGAGGCGTTGAGGGACGCGGTCATGCTTCCAATCTTGAGGGCGCTAGTGACATCCCACTGCCCAGCTCCTGCTTCTGGATCCTTGGGGCGTCAGAGTGAAGACTGGTGGGTTGTGATGTAGGGTGTTTCGGAGGGAATATAGTGTCTTGGGGTTGTTTGGGGGCCGTTTCTTTCCTATTCTTCCTTCCCTTTCCTCCCTGAATGGGAGTTTGAGAAGGACACCCCAAGATAACCTGAAGTCCACACCTCCTTTTTTTATGGATCTTCAAACCAGGCAACTGGCCTCACACCCAGAAGAGAAGCAGGTTGTGAATGGCACCAGCTTTGCACTCTTAGGAATACGGTAGTGCCCCCTTGTCCGTGGTTGCAGTTACCCGTGGTCAACCCGATTTGAAAATGTTAAATAGGAAACTCCACAAATAAACAATTCATAAGTCTTGAATTGCATGTAGTTCTGAGTAGCATGATGAAATTTCAGCACCCCACTCTATTTAGCCTGGGATGTGAATCATTCTTCTATCCATCATATCCATGCTGTATGCACTACCCACTACTAGTCATTTAACCATCTGGTTTATGAGAGAGGAGTAGGAGAGGGAGACCACATTTGCATAACTTTTATTCCAGTATATTGTTATAATTATTCTATTTTACTCTTAGTTATTGTTACTATGCCTAATTTATAATTGAACTTTATTATAAGTAATCATGTAGATGAAAAAAGCAGTATATATAGGGTTAAGGTCTATCTGCAGTTTCAGAGATCCACTGTGTGTCCTGGAATATATCCTCCATGGAGAAGGGGGTGCAGCACTGTACTGTTGGATCTCTGCTCAGGGACATTTCGAAGTGTGGATGAGGAAGAGAAACATTAGTGATGCTCAGTGTCTTGGCATTATATATTTATATTATATATTTAAATTATATATTTTCTATATCCTCCAATCTTGTTTTTGTTTCTCAAGTGGTACTCTGCTTACTACTTTAGGAGGCCAGAAGCCTTTTTAACTATTGTATCAATGTAGTCAGGTCCTTTGCTGGCTGTTGAATGTCTGATTATATTGCCCATATAGGAAAGCACAGAGAAAAAGCTTTCTAACTCTTGGGGAAGTAGGAGATGTATCTCTTTACTCAAGTTGGAAGGTGGTGGTGTGGGAAGTATTAGTTACAGTCCTGAAGGAAGAAATTGGGTGTATGAGAGCAGCTTTATCGATATGCTTATTAGGCCATTGTACTTCCCTCTGGGTTTTACCTTTCGGAACTTTGGGCAGGTTTTGATGAAGAGGACGTTTACTAGATAGTAGTTTAAGCTCTATTGGTAGATCTCAACTGGTTGGGTTCCTGTGTTACGGTTCTTAGTTTGAGTAGCTGAATTATCCAGACAACTCCAAGTTCTCTTAATGAGATTTTATCATTAGTGTAGGAAATGAGTTAAAATGCCTATTGTGAATGTCAACAGGTTTTAACACAAATGACAACTGCCACCTAACTGACAACAGGCCAGGTACCTTTGCTTATGCTGCCTACCTCCTCATATGCCCTCTTTTGATTGATTTAAATCCCATCCGTTTTTAAGAACTGGTCTTAGTCTGTTTGGGTTGCCATTCGACACTATCCTAGACTAAGTGACTTAAACAACAAATATTTATTTCCGCAGTTTGGAGGCTCATGGGATCAAAGTGTGGGCAGATTTGGTGTCTGGTGAGGTCCTGCTTCCTAGTTCATAGACAGCTGTCCTCTTGCTGTGTCCATGCATGGAAGAAGGGGCAAGGGAGCTCTCTGGGGTTTCTTTTTATAAGAGCAGAAATACCATTCATGAGGGCTTCATCCTCATAACCCTCCCAAAGGTCCTACCTCCAAATACTATCACATTGGGGTTTAGATTTCAATATGTGAATTTTGGGAGGACACAGACAGTCAGTCTATAACAGAGTCCAAGTCCTGTATTTTCTTAAGACTTCCTCAGATTGCTCTAAGTTAACGCTGATAATTTTTTTTTGAAATTCTGGTGCCCTCATAGTCAGGACCATATAATTAAGTACTTAATTTTTCTAATACTTTTATGTGTGATAATCCCATGACTCATAAAGAAAAATATTTTACATCACAACCCTGTACACACACACACACACATACACATAACTGAAACAAAATTTGCTAAAGCAACACTTACCTTTATTATATGTGAACTCTTGATATTTTTTATTCTATTTTATTTTTTACAATGCTGATCACAACTCTTAAAATTGATTTTGTCACTCTCTGCAAACTACAATTTATCCAGTCTACTGTTAATTGACATTTGGTAGCTTCTGCCTAAACATGCTTTTAATTTCTAAGGAAATTAAAAAATTTGCCTTGATTTCATAAGAAACGGGAATATGATGTTATTTCACTACATGGCTGATAATTTAATAATTAATGAATATTACTTGTTGGAGCCTAGCACAGTAGTCTTTATACTAGTTGCTTTCTGTAAATGCTGTGATGGTGACTAGTGAACTGAAGAAAGAGAAGTAGCGGGAGTATAGGCAATATTTTGGTTGCCGAATTAGGGAATTATGAAGGTTGGGATGGGTCAGAGCCAAGAATAAATGTTAAATGTTCTGTTTTGCTTCAGTTCAACAGCTGCATTTTGGCACTGTGCATTGAAGTGTGGCATTTAAGTCAAGTATCTATACAGTATTTCAAATTAGGTTTTTAGATCCATTCTGGGGCCACAAAGTCAATTTAGAAAGTTGCATCTATCATTAAAAATTTTTTGAAAAATAGAAAATATTGCACCAGAATAGCAATGATAAGTTTTTCATGATATTTTTACTTTATATATGAAGATACAGTTGGCCCTTCATATCTATCAGAAATATTCCCCCAAAATGTTATGTTGTTGCTGACATGTACTATTGTAAAAAGGTCTATAATGGTTGTGGTGGGTGTGTCTACTGAACATGTACAGACTTTTTTCTTTTTATTCCCTAAACAATACAACATGACAACTATTTATATAGCATTTATGTCATATTAGGTATTTTAAGTAATCTAGAGATGTAAATTTAAAGTATAGGAGTGGATGTGCATAGATTATATGCAAATACTACACCATTTTATGTAAGGGACTTGAGCATCTGTGCATTTCAGTATGGGGCAAGGGTGTCCTAGGACCAGTCCCCTGAGTATATGACTGTATGTGTCTGCTGGGCTGTGTTGTAACATGTATCTCTTATTGTGGTTTCAGTCAGAAGTTTTTGAAAACCTTCTTTCTTTAGCACAGACACGGATGAGCAAACCACTCTACCTTATCTAATTGGTCACCAAGTTTGGTAGATTTTGTTTTATGTTTCTGAAGGCTCTTTACTTCTTTCCATCCTCTTTGTTCCTGCTCTCACTTGGACTAATCATGCCATTTGGTTTCACTGCCTCTAGCTTTGTTCCCTTTATTCCTATCACCACATTGATCGAAAATTCAAGGCTTCTCATCTCAGTCTCTCTCTTTCTTAAAACAGGGCTTTATTTTTCAAAGCAGTTTTCGGTTCACAGCAAAACTGAACAGAAAGTACAGAGTTTCCAATATGCACAACCTCGCCCACTATCAGTAATCTCCTCCAGAGTGGTACTTTTGATACAACTGATGAACCTGCATTGACATATCATTGTCATTCAAAGTCCATTGGTTATATCAGGGTTCACATTTGGTCTTATATATAGTCTATGGATTTGACTTGCATGTCTTATAGTGTCATACAGAATAGTTTTACTGCCCTAAAGATCATCTATGCTCTGCCTGGTTATCCCTCCTTCACCTTAACTTCTGTCAGCCACCGATCTTTTTACTGTCTCCATAGTTTTGTCTTTTCCAGAATGTCATATAGTTGCAATCATAGAGTAGGTAGCCATTTCAGATTGGCTTCTTCACTTAGTAATATACATTTAAAGTTCTCCATGTCTTTCATGCCTTGCTACCTCACATCTTTTTAGTAATGAATGATATTCCATTGTTTGAATGTACCACAGTTTATAAATCCACCTACTAAAGACCTCTTGGTTGTTTTCAAGTTTTGGCAATAATAAAGCTACTATAAATATTCATATGCAAGTTTTTGTGTGGATATAAGTTTTCAAGTCAAGTGGGCAAATATCAAGGAGCACAAATTGATGGATTGTATCGTAGGAGAATGTTTAGTTTTATAAGAAACTGCCAATTTATCTTCCAAAGTGGCTGTGCCATTTTGCATTCTGACCAGTGATGAATGAGAATGTCTGTTGCTCCACATCCTTGTCATCATTTTGTGTTGTTACTGTTTTGATTTTGGCCATTCTAATAGGTGAGTAGTATATCTCATTGTTTTATCCATTCTCTTTTTTATAAAAAATTTATTGTCTTCGGGATAAAGCCCACACATTATAGGAGGGCCTATAAGGTCTCTTGTGAGTTGGCTCTAGAGCCAGACTGAAGTTTCAGCTCTACTACTTATTAGCTGTGTGTCCTTGGGCTAGTTACTTCTATGCCCTAGTTTTCTTATCGTAACATGGTGATAATAATAGTACCTACATCTTAGTGTTGCCGTGAGGATCAAATGAGTTAATACATGTGAAGTACTTAGCACAATGTGTAACACAGTGAATTCCAGTAAGTGATTGTGGTTATCATTTGGTCCTAAGTTAATTTTCTGTCCCTAATACTTGTCACTTCCAATCTTGTGCTTCAGCCGCTGCAGTATAAAAATTGTTCGCAATACCTGGGCTGAGCTATATTCTCTCACTTCTTGGTCTTTGCTCTAGAATTTATTTTTCCCTCATTTGGCTAACTTCTGCTCTTCCTTAAAGACTTAACTTAAATGTCAGTTCCTCTGGGAAGCCTTTCCAGTCCTTTCTCTGAGGCCTGGTAGTTGTCTCTCCCATATCATTCTATACTGATGACAATGTCGTATAATTTTCTATTTTCCATTAGACTGGAAGCTCCCTGAGGGTAAGGACTATATATTAAATCCAGGAACATGATAAATGCTCAGTATGTTTTCATTTAAACAAATAGATGAATGAATTTCTGCAATGCTCTGTCGTGAGGAAATGTAACTAGTTTCTATTTATTATCTCCTATATCTCTAGTTCATGAAGCCTGGAGCTGAGAATTCAAGAGACTACCCCGACTTGGCAAAAGAAGCTGGTAATATAGAACATTTATTTATTTTTTACTTTTAAATTAAGTTTATTGGGGTAACATTGGTTAATACAATCATACAATTTTCAGGAGTACATTATCATTTGACATCTGTATATTGTATTGTGTGTTCACCACCCAACGTCCAGTTTCTTTTAGCTACCATATATTTGATCTCTTTTACCCGCTTCACCCTCTCCAACCCCTCCTATATTTGACTCCCTTTACCCTGTCTACCTCCCCCTTCTTCCCCACCCCACTAGTACCACTACTCTATAATCCTCTAGTAACCACTAGTCTATAGTCCATGTCCATGAGTCTCTGTTTGTCTTGCTCATTTGTTGCTTTTAGGTTTATATTACACATATAAGTGATATCATGTGATTTTCAACGTTTTCTGTCTGCTTTATTTTGCTTAGCATGATTATCTTGAGGTCTATCCATGTTGTCGCAAATGGCAGTATTTCATCTCTTCTTATGGTTGAGTAATATTCCATTGTATATATGTACCATAGCTTCTTTAGCCAACCATCTATCGTAGGGTGCTTTGGTTGCTTCCATATCTACTGTGAGTAGTGCTGCTATGAACATTGGTTTGCAAATATCTTTTTGGGTATGAGTTTTCAAGTCTTCGTTGTAAATACCCAGTAGAGGGATTGCTGGAGAACATTTAGATCTTTAATGTTGTAGTTTACTGTGTGGTCTGTCTTGATTGTGGAGCAGCCTTGCAACCATGAAAGGAAGCCTGGTCAAGAAAGGAGAAGAACCTATCCAGGCAATGCCTAGTGACTCACTAGACAGGAGAAAGGGAAAAGAGCTTGGGCGTTCTTAGCTACATGGCCTGTGATTTGATGTGTTATCCAGCTGTTTTTTGGGACAGCTAAGGGATCTTTTGGGAAAGAAAGGTAGGGTCATTAAAAGATATAACCTGATTCTAGAAGTTATGACAAAATTAGTGTCTTCCTTTCCTAGAACAGGGGTAATCACATCCAAATTGTATTAAATACCATTATAGTACCTTTCCTCTCTTCACAGCACAGAGAATTCTTTTTCTATCACTAGGCTAAATGAGGTGATGCAATTTGTTATTGTTTATTCTAGTGAGTGTTGAGTAAAGGACCTGGGTGAATACTCGTGAGCAGAAACCCAAAGAAGAAGGGTACACAGGTGTGTGTGTCCTTGCTCTCTAGGCATTCTTCAGAGACACATGCTATGGTCAGGCTGCAGCTGGCTGAACTATGGATCTGAGTTCCATTATTATCATTTTAAAAGAGAGGACAAACATGCTAGTTTCTTTGCATGGGGTAAAAAAATGTTTTAGACTTGGGGCCAAGCAGTTTACTTTTAGGTGTCAGTTATTTAAAGGAGTGTTGGGAAATACCAGCTTCTCAGCACATGGAGAGCTTGGAGCTCTTTGGTCCCATGAAATTGTCAGGTAGAGTCCTCCTCTTGTAAAGCCTCCCTGACCCACTCCTGTTCCTGCTAGCTTGTTGCCAGGCAGTCCAAAAACCACCACTGTGGTTATTCACTAGATACTTCACCTTGTTTCCACCAGTATCTAGTATGTAGTGCCTGTATTTTGGATTTTGTTTCAACTCTATTGTAAACTCAGTACTTACTTAGTACTATTCATGGAATCAGATCATCTCTGCTCCCCAAAAAGAAGATTAATGAGATTTCATTAACTGAAATCTGCTCTGGGTAGACACTGTTCATTTAATGTTTATCTTTTGTGTTGTTAAACATTCTCTTGACAGATGGCTCCAAATAGCTTCTGCCTTCCTCTGAAGTGGGAGATGTTTTAAACAGTTCTTTCTATATATTTTTGTTCCGTTTCTTTTATTTAGTTAAAATTTTGATGTTTCTTTAGTAATATATGAATATAATATTTTGATAATAAAATGATAATGTTGAGGCCTAGTTATACAGTTTGAAACTAACTGTGGGCATTGACTAGTAACAAGAAATTCAGCTGGATTGACTCTGCTTACTACTTAAAATTCTCTTCTTTTGCAAGCATAATTAGGAAAAGAAACTTAATTTAATAAAGAAAATTTTATACAGAATTGACTCTTAAAACTTAGCTTTGCTCTGAAAAATACCCATTGGTTCTAAGTATGTAAGGAAATGAGAAGTGCAAAAGAGTGATTCCACTCACATATCTGACATGGTCTTAGGTGAGATGTGTGTACCCTCAGACTGAAACAGTCACATTTAGTTGAATGTATATTCAAGCACAACTTGGGGGAAAAAGCTCCTAGGATTTTATAAATGATTTAACATTCTGTTCTCTCTGGGCTTATTTGTAGACCGTGGACGAGGCAAGGGGATTGGTTTCTTGGAACAGTAATCCAGAAGTCTTACCCTCTAACTTTCCAGACTGGTTTTGGGAAGGGATTCTGCTACTGTTTTCTTTCCCATCATTTCCTAAATTCATAGAATGGAGGGGAGCACAACCAGCAGAATTGTGTCCTGCCACTTTCATTATTTAGAGACTTCTGCTCTTTATACATCCCTCCATCCTCCTTTACCTCAGAGAAAGGTTAGGAATCCCTTTGCACCTAAGAACAAATAACACTCATTTGAGTGGTATAGCAATACCATGTAACCCTTTGAAACTGTTTCAGATGGTTAACTTTTGTGCTTCCTCTGTCTTCTCATTTCTTTAAAACATTTTTATTTATTTAACAATTATTTGAATCTGAATATGCAAGAAACTGGATGTTAGGAGAAAATGTTCAAATTTTAGTGAGTGCATCTTGGGCACTGGGAGGGATTTACAGTAGGGTGGTATACAGATCTCAAGGCTCTTACCATCTAGTAAGGAAAATAAGAACAAGTTTACACAGATGGTGAGTAGTAGACCATGCTAGGGACAACATATTGGCAGTTAGAGGAGGTACAGAGCACGGGCTAAACCTTACACCTTTCTTGTAACTCATTTTTTTCCCACTGATTATAAGAGCAGTGCATATGTTTTATTGGAACACAGAATTATATAACAATGAAAACAAATTTTTGTGACCTGTGCTTATCATTATTAACATCTTTGTGTATTCTATTTTAGCATTTTTTCCTGTGGCTATATGGGATCATATTCTATATGTAATTTTGTATCTTGACTATTTAAACTTATTTAATCATGAACCTTTCTCTTGTTGCTTTAAATTGTTTGAAAAAACTGAATTTTTTCATATTTTATTATATAGCTTTGCTATAATTTTTGTTGGATGTTTAGGTTCACAACTTTTTTATGTTTTAGAAGAATTATGGTTAACATCTTGCTAAATAAATATTTGTTCTCATCTGTAGTTACTGTCAACTCATTGGAACAATGAATATGACATTTTAAAGGCCCTTGGAAAATTATTTTTCAGACTGTTTACATTATTAAGAGTCTCACTAGCAGTATATGAGAAAGCTCTTTTAACATAATCTCACCAGCATTGTCACAAGTAAAATATTTTTGCTCATATGCTAAGCAGAAAAAGATAACTGCTCTGACAAACCAGTTCCATAATTAATTATATATCCTTTTAGTTAAAAAAATTCAAAGTAATATATTTATATGTTTTTTTTTTTTTTAAAGAAGCACAGAATACATTGTAATTTCCAGGTTCTTCCCCAGGGGGTATTTTCTTTTAACTGTTTTGGCTTTAGTTCTTCTGGTGTATCTTCATATCTCTAAATGTTCATTCTTCCATGCTTATTCCAGGTTTTGGTTTACTAATTTCAGATATCTATTTGCTTCTCACTGTGGTGGATGAAGATTTAGCTCATACCTTCTCTCTAGCCTCTACTCTCTTCTTCCCAGTTTATTTTTATAATTTTTCTCAGTTCTTCCATTGGTCATTTCTGCAACTTTGGATAGCATTCATAAAGGTCCATTTCTTGTTCCATCGTCTCTTGATCTTGGTGTTCTAAGATAATCACAAAAGTGCTCCCACCCTCCCATCTCCTTTCCCACCCAATATTGACATTCTATTTAGTTTTGCCCAGTAGATGTGCATTGGAGCCATGGAGATGGATAAGACAAGGACCTTGCCATTAAGGAGCTTTAAGATTCTTGGGATTCAATATATTTATAGTTAGATATATAGTTAGGACAGAAAATGTTGAGTATCAAAAAGGGGATATGAAAAAGTGGTACAGTAGCTTAGAGGAAAAAAGGATTACTTCTGAAAGGAGAGACCAGAGATG
Organism: Macroglossus sobrinus; assembly: GCA_004027375.1. Classification (NCBI taxonomy): domain Eukaryota; kingdom Metazoa; phylum Chordata; class Mammalia; order Chiroptera; family Pteropodidae; genus Macroglossus; species Macroglossus sobrinus. The sequence continues at coordinate 17,235 of PVKZ01001021.1, read as the reverse complement.
ATTTGAGGAAGGATTTGTCGTTTGAATTGAACATAGATTATATGAAGGTAGATTTATTCTGGGAAAACTCTAAACAATTTTTACTCATCTAAAATGAATACTTAAAGCACAATTTAATAAGACCTCTTTTTTTTTTTTTTTTTTATAGGTGAGAAGGCTTTAGCTGATGCACAGATCCCTTATTCAAAAGTGGAACAGGCATGTGTTGGCTATGTTTATGGTATGTGGTAAACTATTCTAAAAATTATTCACCTAAATCTAGCAGCAGCTACATAAACAATACAGCAATGCAGGGACATTTGTGAATTTCAACTTTCAAAACTCAGAATTCAGAGTTTTACCTATCATTCCTAGATTTCCTTATGTGTCAGCCTAGTTTAACATGTAGTTTTTTCCATTATGTTGTCAATACGAGATAAATTTAACAAATATTTTTTAACCTTTAAAAAAATTACCCATAGTTCTACCATATTAAGGTAATTAATTACTGTTCAGAAGATAAATTTTTGTTTCTTGTCTTCAAATTTGCATTTATTGACTTTTGTATTTAATAAAATTTTTTCATGAAACTTTTTTTGATTAAAAATGATATATAATGGTTAAAAATGATATATAAAGAAGAAAAGGAAACACAGAAAAGCACAGGTAAAAATCCCATTATCTAGAAATTTTTACCATTAACTTTTGATATATATTCTTCAGTGAGTATGCATGCATGTGAATATACCTACACATACAATTTTCTCTTAAAGAAAATAAGGTCCTAGCATACATACTTTTTGGTTACCTGCTTTTGTCATTTTACTATATTTAGTATTTCCCATGTCATTAAGTCTTTTATACCATTAACATTTTGCAGTTAAATTTTTTTTTCTGTATTAAGTATTTTTTCTAGATTAAATATTATCATGGTACCAAAGTACAAAAAGTGGATGGTTATGTAATGGAAAGTCTCACTGTTATTCCTGTCTCCCTGTCTCATGGCTCCCTTCCCTTAGACAGCTAATTTCACTAATTTCTAGTGTATCTTTCCAGAGTTAATTTATGTATATACAAACAAATAGGTGTGAGTATGTAAGTTCCCCTTTCCACTTTCATTCATTACACACGTGGGAGCATAATACATACACTCTTTTTTTTTTTTGGCTTAGTAGTTCTTGGTAACTTTTCCAAATTGTATCATAAAGAGCTTCTTTATTCTTTTTTTATAATAGCATAATGGTCCATAAAATAGATATGATTTATTTAATCTGCTTTCTTTTAATGGCTATTTAGAATGTCCCCAGTCTTTTTATAGCATTTTTAATGATTTCATGATATTCTAGTCTTGAGGACTTACTGAAGTTTATTTAGTACTAATAATATCCTGTTGGTGGACATTTAAAATTATTTCTCATGTCTAGTTATTATGAAAGTCTCTAGTAAGTATTACTGTAGATGAATCTTTGTGCATATCTGTGATTATTTCCTTGAGATTTCAAGATATCAAGAGAATCTTTGAGGGGAAATTGACTAGTTCAAAGAGATGCAGTATAATTATTGAAAAGGAGGCCAAGAACCTTGCTCTTTTTCCTGAAAATTTCTGGAGAGTCTGTACCTTCAGGTATTTCCATCATAGTGCTCCAGTGTGTCTGCTTTGATGGCCATGTTACTTACGAAAGGGAGTCAGATGTGTATTCATCTTGGATCACTATTTTTCTCAAAAGCTCTGGCACTCAGGATCTTTTAAATGTTTTGAAGTTGTGGAACCTTTATATGAAGAAAAAATCATGGCATTTTCATTAGTTGGTACAGTTTTAGAGATTTATATCTAATAGTGTAAATGAAATACTGCTTTCTTTATCATGTAGCCCTAGCCATATTGAATTGTTTGCTATTACTTGGTTATTTCTCTACTTTCCTACCTCTGTATTGTGTAAAGAAAGTACATATATTCTGTATTTTGAGAATTTTTTTATATTCGCAGAGGAAGTGATGCTTAATGCTAAAACTGTTTCTCTGTAAGATGTTAATAGTGTATTTGTTGTTCTGTCCATGTTGTATGCTAGGCAAAGATATAATACTGAAAAACCATAAATGTAGTATTATGTTGTATTGTGTCTTACATAATTCCCATGCTGCATATATTAAAGTTTTAATTTCTTTTTCTATACAGGTGACTCTACCTGTGGGCAGAGAGCCATCTACCACAGTTTGGGACTGACTGGGATTCCTATAATCAACGTGAACAATAACTGTTCTACCGGTTCTACTGCTTTGTTTGTGGCCCAGCAGCTGATTCAGGGTGATGCGTAGTGCTTATTAGTCTAGTGTACTTAAATAGTGGGGTTAGTGCCCTGGTCTTCATTTATCCACACAATCATCAGAGGGATGGCTTTATAATGTATTTCTTTAAGAATAATAACTTTATTGAGACGTGTTTTATATACCATAAAATTAACCCTTTTAAAGTGTACAGTTCAGGGTTTTTTAGTATATTCACAGATTTATGTAACAATCACCACTGTTTAATTTTGGAAATTTTTCATCATACCAAAAGGAATCCCTATACCCATTAGCAGTCACTCCTGATTTCCCCCTTCCCTCAGCTCCTGGTAACCACTAATCTACTTTCTAGGTCTATGAATTTATCTATTCTGAACATTATATAAACAAATTATATAGTATATTGCCTTTTGTGGCTTTCACTTAGCATTATATTTTCATAGTTCATCCATGTTATGGCATATTATCAGTATTTCATTACCTTTTATGGTTAAATAAAGTTCCATTGTATGAATATACCACATTTGTTTATCCATATATCAGTTAATGGACTTTTTTTTTTTATTGTTTGTCTGTTATGAATAATGTTACTAGAAACATTTATGTGTAATTTTTTTGTGGCTATGTATTTTCAGTTCTCTTGAGTATATATCATACTTTATATTTTTAAACAGTCTAGGGTCTTTTTTCTTTTAATTAGACCCTCTATTCAGTTCCACTGCTCAGTGTTTTAATTATTGGAGCTTTATGAAATCTTACTGTTTCATACTGCCAGTGTCCCCTGCCCGCTTGTTATTTTTTTTCTATTTTTAAAGAAAAAATTTGTAACTTCTGTCTTGTTTTGCTGTTCAGTTGAACTTTAATGACATTTTTTAGGTACCCCCACCCTCCAGAAATAATTCTGTTGAGATTTTGATTAGGATCCTTTTTATTTTTTATTTTATTTTTTAATTATTAATGAATTATTTTTACATTTTTTTTATTAGTTTCAAGTCTATAGTACATTGGTTAGACATTTATATAGTTTATAAAATGATCCCCCTAATTGCTTTTACTCTCCTCTGGCTCTCCACCTAGCCATTACATTAATGCTAACTGCATTCCCTGTGCCGTGCTCCCCATCCCTGTGACCATCTATCAACTACTAATTTGTACTTCTTTAACCCTTCACCCCATTCTCGCAGCCCCATATTTCCCCCTCCCCTCTGACTGCTCCCAGATTGTCTTCTATATTTGCGAGTCTGTTTCTGATTAGTTTGTTTTGTTTGTTCCTTGGATTCCACATATAAGTGAAAACATATGGTATTTATCTTTCTCTGTCTGATTTATTTCACTCAGCATAATAACTTCTGGGTCCATCTGTGGATCAGGATCCTTTTTAAATTAAATTAGTTTATTTAATGTTTTATAATGGAGAATTATTTATATATGTCCTTCACTGAAATATATTTTCCACATTAATTAAAAGTTTTATTAATTTGAGGATCAAAGAATTAAATTCTTGATATTTCCTCTTATTTAGAAGCATATAGAAATTTTCTCTAATTTTTCACTAACTAAAAAATTTATAGGATTATAGTTTTGTTTTTCCATTTTATATAAATTGGTATGCTTATTTAATTAATTTATTTTTATGGTGACATTGGTCAACAAAATTCAATAAGTTTCAGCTGTACATTTTAACAGTAAAGCATATATATATTTACACCATGTATTTACCTCTCATAGTTAGATTTCTTTCTATCACCATATATTTGACCCGTTTTACCCCATCTACCTCCCCTCTCCCCGCTCCGCCCTCCCCTCTGGTAACCACTAATCTGTTGTCCATGTCCATGAGTCTCTGTTTGTTTGTCCTGTTCATTTGTTGCTTTTAGGTTTGATACCATGTGATTTTTGACTTTTTCTGTCTGGCTTATTTCGCTTAGCAAAATTGGTATGCTTATTTAAATTGAACTATTAATGGTATTTTGTTGGGTGTCTGGAAACTTAATATTCACAGTAATTACATTTTCTTTCAAGGTACGGCAGATTGTGTCTTGGCTCTTGGGTTTGAGAAGATGATGGGGGGAATTATTCCAGAGAAGGTGAGTCTCATTTACTGTTATTTTGGAGTTGTTATGACACTGTGAGAAAACTTTGCCCATTAGATTTCCATAAATAACACCTCTTAATAAGCAACATAAAACATAATTTGGCACAGTTATTAAATGAGCTGATATAACCCAAAAGCTGAAAGGTGAGATTGTATATGTATGCATGGATTCTTGAGGTCGGATTATTGAATTTGAGATTGACTTATCTATCTAATTTGAAAGTCATTTATTCATTTGTTCAAAAATTAATTCTATCTAACAACTTGAAGAGAGTAACTTATGGGAATTTTTTTTCTGATAATGGCAAACCAAGTTATTTGAACCAGTTCTGCTGATGATAACCAGAATATTTGAATAGAATATAAATAAAATATCCTAAAAGCGTCAAAGAGCTAACAATAGAGAGGAATTGCAGGTGAATTCCAGAAAATTAAGATCAGCATTTGAAGCTACTTTTGCCTTGAAGGGCTTTGCTGATTAGGAAGATGTTAGCTTTAATTTTGATGGTCCCCTATGATAAAGAATAAAGTAGTCAAAGCTCACATCCTCCCAAGATGAGAAGTTTAATATCCACTTCCTATATTAAACTGGGATGCTGTTTAATATATGGTATTCTCTTCGGGTAAGGGTGAACCCAAAGTAAAACTTTTGCCCTCCCTTATATCCTGTTTCCCCAACTTTCAAGATTATGGGGAGAATTGCCTTGGTATTGAGCAGAACAAGGGAGAAAAAAAGAGAAGGGAAAACAAACAAACAAACCAGAAGAACCTTTCACTAAGAATAAACCACAGGCTATCCTTCATGTGAGATTGCTGCCAAAATTCTCTTTCTCTGTGTGGTCAAAGAAACCTCAAACCATGAATTGAGTCTAAATTGGTATCAGCATGGTAGGAACCTAGGCATTTAACAGAAGCAAATGCAAATTTTCTTTTGGAGGAAAGCATCTTTAGAGTCCTCTAGGCTTTGAGAACTCTTCAGATTTTTCACGGACATGCAGTCAAAGAAAACTAAGCATTAAAGAGACAAGGCATAATAATTGAGAACCAGGAGAAAGAGGCACAGTAAAAAGTGATCTTGAAGACTTTAAAAACTGGATTTATTGAACATAGCTTTAAGCATGCTTACTATGTTTAAAGAAATTAAAAGACAAGCTTGGAAATATCTTACAGGTATAGGAAACTGCAAAAAGAGGTATTACAAGCCTGAATAAACAAACACTGATAGAATTTATAGAAAAGAAAAATAAAGTAATTAAAAATTTGAAAGATAGGTTTGATAGCAGATATTATATATGACTAAAAAGAGAGTTAACAAAACTGGCTTAGATTAAAAGTAATTATTTAGAGTATACTACAGAGAGAAAAAAGATGAAAAATTGGCAAGAAGTTAAGATATGTGGAGGATAGTGTGCTAAGGTATAATAAATGTTTAATTGGAATTAATGGAGAAAAAATGGTGAAGGAAAATAGGGCATAGGTATTTTGTTTATCTTTTGCAAAAAAAAAAAAAACACCAGCTCCTAGTTTTATTAATCTTTTCTGTTTTTTTTTTCAGTCTTTATTTCATTTATTTCCATTCTGATCTTTTTTAATTTCTTTCTTATACTAACTTTAAGCTTTGTTCTTCATTTTCTAGTTCCTTGAGGTATAAAGTTAGGTTGTTTATTTGAGATCATTCTTATTTCTAAATGTAGGTATTTACTGCTATGAACTTCCCTCTTAAAACTGCTTTTGTTGTATTCCATAAGTTTTGGTAATGTTATGTTTCCATTTTCATTTGTCTTAAGATATTTTTTGATTTTTCTTTTAATTTTTTTGACCCAGTTGTTGTTCAGTAGTGTATTAATCTCCACATACAGTATTTGTAAATTTTCCAGTTTTCTTTTGTAATTGATTTCTACTTTTATACCATTGTGGTTAGAAAAGTTGATTGATAAGATTTCAGTCTTCTTAAATTTATTAAGACTTATTTTGTGGCTTAATGGTTTTTTCTGGAGAATGTTTCCTGTGCACTTGAGAGGAATGTATATTCTTTTGTTTTTGGATGGAATGTTCTGTGTATGTCTTTTAAGATCATCTGGTCTAACATGTTGTTTAAGACCAATGTTTGATTGCTTTTTATTTTCTGTCTGAATGACCTATCCATTAATGAAAGAGGGGTATTAAAGTCCTCTACTATTGTATTGCTGTCCATTTCTCTCTTGTCTGTTAATTTTTGCTCTATATATTTAGGTGCTCCTGTGTTGGGTGCATAATATTTATAAGTGTTATATCCTCTTGTTGGAGTGACCCCTTTATCATTATATAATGACCTTCTTTGTCTTTTATTATAGTCTTTGTTTTAAAGTCTATTTGTCTGATATAACTATAGTTACCTCAGCTTTCTTTTGGTTTCCATTTACATGGAATATCTTTTTCCATCTCTTTACTTTCAGTTTGTGTGTGTCCTTATGTCTGAAGTGAATCTTTTGTAGGCAGCATTTGGATTAGTATTGTTTTTTTGTCCATATGCCACTTTGTATCTTTTGATTGGAGAATTTAGTCTATTTACATTTAAAGTAATTATTGATAGATATGCTTATTACCATTTTGTTCATTGTTTTCTGGCTGTTTTGTAGGGCACAGACATTATTGAAGAGATAATGGCTACTAATTTTCTTTTCTTTTTTTTTTTAATGCCTACAGCACCTGGTATTCCTAAATGGTCTCCCATCCAAGTACTAACCAGGCCCAACCCTGCTTAGCTTCTGAGATCAGACGAGATCAGGCATGTTCAGGGTGGCATGGCCGTAGACTTGACTACTAATTTTCTTAACTGGCAAAGGACATTAATCTACAGGTTGAAAAATCCCAGTGAATCTAAAGTAGGATAAATAAGAAGACACCAATACACAGACACAGTGAAACTGCAAAACAAAACAGAACAAAAACAATACAAAAAGAGAATAGTGAGGTGAATATTAGACCTTCTTTGCATAAAGAATAGTACTAGAACAGAAAGTTATAGATATTTGTTTTGTATATCTATTTTGGGTTTCGTGTCAGCTTTAGAATAATTTTGCATTCTGTTTGTAAAAAAGCAATTTAAAATTTTAAAGTAATTTGAAGCAACTTTTAAGTAATTTTTTGATAATGTAAAGACTAAGGGCTTTTGAATTTGTTTATCAACATGACTTTAAAGAATTGTGTTTCAATTGAACCCTATTTTCTTTATCTTTAAAGTAGTTCTCATTTTAGTAATAATCATTTGATCATGGTTCCTACTTTTTACTTTTATTCTTCCAGGTGACAAGTAGGTAATTTCTAATATATATATTTCTCCTTCCCACTCTCACCCCTCCTGAGGGGAAATACTTTTTAAATTATATATTTGATTTCTATTTAAAATAGGAATATCTAGGAATTGATCTCTCTGGTAAATTCAGATTTTTTTCTATAGCAGGCACTACAATATAAAATATAATCATTGCTAGAAAATGAATTGAAGATAACATTTAGCTTATCTATCTGAGATTATACTATATCTAACTCCTGAGATCAATTTGATTCAATTTTATCAGTTTAAACATTAAAGAACATTTTCCCCAAATTAAGTTAAATACATGCGATAATATCTCAGTAATCATAAGAGTGTCTGGCATATAATAGGCATATAGAAAATAAACAAGAGCTATTTTCTTTTTCCCTTAGAGAACATTTTAAGAAAGTGGTAGAAATTAGGTTAGATGTTGAAGATAATTAAGAGATAATAATTATATAAAATTATATAATAAATATAATTAAAATAAAATAAGGATAATTATAGGGAAACAGATTTTCATGAACCAAGTTATAGATGTTGGAGTGAAAAAATTAGTGGACATTAGTCCTGTCCAAAATGTATGTGGTGTCATTTGGTCCACACCAAAATGTTCTTAAAATTTAGTCCTCTTCAGAATGTCCAATTTGGTCAACAGTGTTGCACTCAACATTCTTGTACATGTATCTTTACTTATTCAAGCTATTATTTCTGTAGGATAGATTCCTGGAACAGATGAAAAATTTAGACAGTATTTTAGCTAGAGGTGTCCCTGAAGATATTTTATAGGTAAAGTGAATCCATGAAGCCCCGAGTGAATTATCCATTGACATAGTACCCAGTTAGTAGTTAGATCTACTAACTAGATCTTTTAATCCAAATACAAACTTTTTGTGATCTACTAACTAGATCTTTTAATCCAAATACAAACTTTTTGTGATACCTGAAGAACCTATTATTTTCTCCCTTCTCTTCTTCCATGAGTTTCTTCTGTCCCCGTTTTTTTATGCTTTGTCTTTTCTTCCTTTTTATCTCTCTCTGACATGACCTCTTTTGGGGAACATTTATTCACCCTCCCCTACTCCCGTCTGCATCTGCATTTCTCTTATTTTTTTATTGTTCTTTTTCTTCTCTTCTTTCCCTATTCATTTCTTAACTTACACAGTTTTTAACTGAATTTGTTAAATAAGATTTTAGATTTCTAGTTCTAAATTTAAAAATCAGGTGATTGAACAATCTACTTGAATATTACAAAATAACTTGCTGTTTCTGGTTATGGCCCCTAGATGGGTCTCTATAGCAGAGTCCTTAACTTCTCACATGCTTTGCTGTTAAGCTTTGGTTTCTGATTGGTCTTGCGTATTTATTTCCCTTTAGATCATGTGTCTTTTCCCTTTTTATGGGTATGCTGCAAACAAAAGTAATAAATCCTTATATAAAGAATAAATTATTGCTTTGAACTAAGAAGAATACTTGTTCCACTGGAAATGTTCTTCACAACAAACAAATATACATGGGAGAGGCCTAGCCACACATGGCTATTAAGCTCTTAAGTAAGATTGAGGAACTGAATTTTAAATGTTATTTATTTTAATTAAAGTTAAACTAATGCTCAGTTCAGTTACTAGAAAAATTTTAAGTATATTTGTAACAATTTGGGGATGTGAATCTACTTTTACAACTGCAAATTTTATAAAATATACATATAAATAAAATATTTCCGATGAAAATTTAGCATCCAAACTGAAATGTATTGTGAGCATAAAGTACACATTGGATTTTGAAAATTCAATATGAAAAAAGAATGTAAAATGTCTTGTTTTTATATTTTATTACGTTGAAATCATAATATTTTGGATATATTGGGTTAAATATGTTCAAATTAATTCTACCTGCTTTTTAATGTGGCTTCTTGAAAATTTATAATTATGTATATATATAGTTTGCACATTAGTTTTTTTCTGTACAGACCTGTGTGTACCCAAGAAAGGGACTTAAGAGGCTGCTGTTCTTATGAGGTGACATGGATCCATATGGTTCCTGATGTCGGCACTTCTGACCAGTTGCTTTCATATACCTTAAAATTCATGCATTTAGAGTATACAGTTCAGTGGTTTTTAGTATATTCACTGAGTTGTGCAACTATGACTACAATCTAATTTTAGACGTTTTCAACATCTTAAAAACATACCCTAAACTTTCTAACTTATGGATTTGTCTTTTCTGGATATTTCATATAAATGGAATCATACCATATGTGGTCTTTTGTGTCTGGTTTCTTTCACTTAAGGTTTTCAAGGTTCTTTTATGTTATAGCATATATCACTACAACATTCTTTTTTATTGCCAAAAAATATCCCATTGTATGATTATATCATGTTTTGTTTATCCATTCATCAGTTGATGGACCTTAAGTTGCTTCTACTTCTTTTGTGAGTAATGCTGCTATGAACATTTGTGTACAAGATTTCTATGGAGATATGTGTTCAGTTTTCTTAGGTATATATACACCTAGGAGTGGAATTGCTGGGTCAAATGATAACTCTTTGTTTAACATTTGAACTGCCAAACTTTTCCAAATGGCTACACCATTTTACAATTCTGCTAACAATATATGAGTGTATTAGACTGCTTGAGTTATCATAACAAAATACCATAGACCGTGTGGCTTGAACACCAGAAATTTATTTCTCATGGTTCTGGAGGCTGGGAAGTCCAAACTATTTGAGTCCTGGTAAGGGTTCTCTTTGTAGTTTACAGATGGCTTATGTCAACCTGTGTCTTCATGTGGCCTTTTCCTTGGTGAGCACATTTTGGGAGTTGGGAGGTAGAGAGGGAGGGATAAATCTCACCTGGTCATGGTGTGTAATCCTTTTTATACGTTGTTGCATTCAATTTGCTAGTAGTTTGTTGATAATTTTTTTTCATCTTCATAAGAGATATTGATGTATAGTTTTCTTGTGATCATCATTCTTTTGAATTTTCTTCACACCAGTGGGTGTACAGTAGTATCTTTTTGTGGATTTAATTTACTTTTTTCTAATACTTAGTGGTGTTGAGAATGTTTTCATGTTTTTGCCATTGGTATATCTTCTTTGATGAATTCAATGACTGTTCAAACCTTTTACCCAATTATTATTTGATTATTTTCTTATTATTGTGTTGTAAGAGTTCTTTATATATTCTATATAGATACAAGCTCCTGTTAGATATGTTTTACAAAATTTTTTCCAACTCTGTAGACTCTTTTATTTTGTAAATGGTGTCTTTTGTTGAGCAAAAGTTAAAATGATGAAGTCAGGTTTATCTGTTCTCTTTTATAGTTTGTACTTTTTGTGTCCTCTTCAGGACATTTCACCTAACCAAAGACACTTTTTAATCTTATGCTTTCTTCAAGAAGTTTTATAATTTAGGTCTTAAATTTAGGTTTAATATCCATTTAAGTTAATTTTTATAAGTGGTATGAAGTAAATATCAAGTTTTTTTAAAAAAAATGTATAGCTCATATTTTAACTCCTTTTGTTTAAAAGATTATCTTTTCCATATTTAATTGCTTTGACACCTTTGCTGGTAATCAGTTAATTATGTAGTGTGGACCTTTATCTGGATTTTTTTCTTTTGATTTATCTTTATGCTAATACTTTACTTTCTTGACTATAAGCCTTAAAATCAGATTGGAATACATATTCTCCAACTTTGTTCTTTTCCAAAATTGATTTGTCTATTCTAGTTCTTTGCATTTCTACATACATTTTAAGAATTGGCTTGTCAGGTTTCTGGTCAAGATGGTGGAATAGGTGGATGCTGTGCTTACTCTAAAAGGGCCCGCACACAGATTTACTCAAGGACTCACTTTTGCTGAGCTCCAGCTCTGGGGCAGCAGCTCAGAAAGCCAGAAAGCGCCAGGTACATATGGGGAAGAACTGAATTGTCCGGCTTCAGGGCAAGGGCTGGAGGGGCAGTTTTCTCCCAGACAGAGGTGACGGCAGAAGCCATTATTCCTCTGTTGAGTACTCCCCACATCTATTGTACAGACACAAGTATGCACCATATCTGAGTCTCCATCAACCTAGCTAACACCATTTGTCCAGTCCTGGTTGTTCCCTGAGGCCTTGCCTAACTTGCGGGCTCACCCAAGCCTCTTCCAGTGGCTTTTTCATACAAATAGCCTGTCTTGGCTCATGTTGCAGACTTTCCTAAAGTCTTTCAAAGTTTTACAAACCTCAAACAAGCAGCATCTGGCCTCAGCATGCCAGTACCTCTTGCTAAGCATCCCCAAGTCCTGCACTAGCAGCAGCTGGCCGTGGTTCACAGCTTAGCCTCTCCGAGGCACCTTCAAGCCAAGCACAAATGGCAACCATCTGCAGATCACTTTATAGCTCATATTAAATATATTTTTAAAGTAAGAAAAAAGCCTTATATATTCTCCATATAGTTATCCTTTTCAATGCTCTTTATTTTACATAGATTTATATTTCTCTCTAGGATCATTTTCCTTCTGCTTTCACTTAGTGCTGGTCTGCTGGTGATGAATTCTCTCAACTTTTGTATATTTTAATAAGTTTTTACTTACTTTATCTTTGGAAAGATGTATTTGCTGGGTACAGAATTTTAGTTTACTATTAAGTATTTTTTTTTTGGTACTTTAAGAATGTTTGCTCACTGTCTTTTGGTTCCATGTTGATTCAATATTTTTTTTCTCGGTTTTAAAATTTTATCATTGTTTTTTTTTTAAAGCAGTTTTTGATATATGTTGGCGTAGGTTTATCACGTTTTTTTTGTGTGTGTGGTAGGTGTTTGTTGAAATTCTTGGATATGTGAATTACAGTTTTCATCAGATTTGGAAAAATTTCAGCCATTATGTCTTACAGGTTTTTTGTTGTTTTTGTTTGTTTGTTTGTTTGTTTGTTTTTTGCCTGACTTCTCTCTCCCTCCATTTTTTCTTTTCCTGGGACTCCAATTGTACATTTTCCAAACTTCTTAATTGTTGTTCCACAATTCGTTGGTGCTTTCTTTACTTTTTATGTTTCTTTTTCTCTTTATGTTTTATTTTACTATACCCCCAACTTTATTAACCTGTGCTGCATTACTTAATCTGCTGTCAGTTCCAATTAGGTACTTTTCATTTCAAACATTGTATTTTATGTATCTAAAAGTTTCATGTTGTTCTTTTTTTAATATATTTTTCATATTTTCCAATGTCATGCCCATGCTTTCTAATATCCTCTTGAACAAATGGAGTATATTTATAGTAACTATCTTAATGTTCTTATCTACTAATGTGATCATTTGTGTAACTTCTAGATCTGTTTCTATTGATTGATTAATTCACTCTTTATAGGTTGTATATTTCAGTTGCATTTCATGCCTTATAATTTGCGATTGAATGCTGGATGTTTCCTTTTTCTTTTTTTCAGAAATAGATTGATCCTTTTTGAGATTTACTTTTAAGGCATGTTATGTAGAATCAGAATAGCCCTTATTTTAAGGCTAAACTGGCTTTGCTACTCAGGCATTATCTTCAGGATTCTGCTGACGCCTCATGTTTTAGGAGACCTTTTCATTGTGGTTTTAGGAATAACTATTTCTAGCTCTGAGGAAGCATTGGGAATTGTTCTATTTCTTTATAGGGATTCTTTCTCTGATCTCAGTAGTTTTCTCTTACTCTGCATTGATCAGACTCACTGCAGACTCAAGTGAAACCCTCTTCAGATTTTCAGAGAGATAGCTCTTCTCTTCTCTTCCCTCCTCCTCTTCCCTTCTCTTTCCTCTCCCCTTCCCTTCCTTCTCTTCCCCTTTCCTTCTAGTATTCTTCTCTGTGAAGTATAGATACCTTGGTCTCTCTGAACTCAGAATTCCATTTATTCAATTCAGGGAGACTGGTGGACTCTGTGTTATTCCTCCCTACTCTTTCCAGGTAGTAATCTGGGGACAGTCATAATGCTTACTTTATTTATTTCCCTTCTCTCAGAGATCACTGTACTAAGCTTTATGTTGTTCATTGTCAGAAAACAGTATATATTTTGTTCAGATTTTAAGTTGTTTAAGATAGAAGGGTAAATCTGGTTTCTGTAATTCATCATAGCTAGAAGCAGAAATAGCATATCATTGCTTTCAGTATCATTCCTTTTTAATTTACATTTTTAACATTTCTATATTTTTTATGTTTTAAAAAATTTGTTTTGACAAAAAATTCCCACCTATGACCATCCAAACACATAATTATATATACTTATTTTTAAGATTTCTGTATTTAGATATTCCACAAGACTCATTTATCAGCTCATTTGTCTTTATTCTTTGGAATGCCAAGCTGTTTATCTTATCTAACTAAATAATTAAATAACTAAATAATTAAAGGAAGTATGCTTCCTTTAGGCATACTTTTTTCTTAATTAAAGAAAATGGCTGAACAGTATTCCCTCTGGAACCCCTTTGTGGACCACCCCCCCCAAAAAAAAACAACTTCATTTATTCATTCAACAATTATGGAATGTTTATTATGTGGCAGGAATGTTTATTATATGTTAGGCATTGGGTATACATACGAAGGTATATGAAAGAATTCCTTCCCTTAGGGAATCCATAGTGTAGTAGATAAACTGACAAGAAATAAATTTTCCTTTGTAGAACAGTTGCAGTAGGAACTGTGTTCTTCTGTTCTAGAACTGTGGAATCCGAGGTGATTATACTCTCTGAGAATCACTTAATCCTAATCCTAATTCACTTTTTCCCAAACACCCAAGCATGCTCCTGCCTTTGGATTTTTGTTCTTACTGTTCTCTTTGCCTAGGATGCTCCTCTCCTAAGGTTTTCCACATGACTTACACTTTCACATTTCTGCTAAAGTATTATTTTATCAATGAGACCTCGACTATTGTCTGTAAAATAGCACTTCTCACCTTAAGTCTTTATTTGAATTTGTATTCAGATTGGTTTTTTTCCCCCATTGGGGTAAAACTGGTATACAGGATTATATATATTTCAGGTGTACAACATTATATTTTGATATTTGTATACACTATGGTAAGTCTAGTTATCATCCATCAGCATACAATTGATCCCTTTCACCCCTTTTGCACTCCCCCCAATCGCCTTCCCCTTGGTAGCCACCAGTCTATTCTCTTTGTCTATTTAGTTTGTTTTTATATTCATTTATTCATTTTGTTCATTTGTTTTTTAGATTTCACATATAGGTGAATTCAGGTATTTGTCTTTTCCATTTGACTTATTTCACTTAGCATGATACCCTCAAGGTTCATCCATGTTGTTGCAAATCACAAGATTCCTTTCTTTTATATAGCTGAATTTTATGTGTGTGTGTGTATATATATATATATATATATATATATACACACACATACATACATATATATACATATACATACACACATACCCATCTTCTTTATTCTTTCTTCAGTGAGCACTAATATCTTGGCTCTTGTAAATAATGTTTTAATTAACAAAGGGTTCATATATCTTCTCAAATTAGTGTTTTCATATTCTTCAGATAAATACCCAGAAGTAGAATGGCTGGATCATATGGTAGTTCTGTTTTTAATTTTTTGAGGAATCTTCTTACAGTTTTCCATAGTGGCAGCCCTAGTTTACATTCCCACCAGTAGTGTACAAGAATTCCCTTGTCTCCACATTCTCTCCAACACTCACTATTTCTTAGCCATTCTAACAGATATGAAGTGATGTCTCACTGTGGTTTTGATTTGCATTTCCCTGATAATTAGTGAACATCTTTTTATGTGCCTATTGACTATCTGTATGTTGTCTTTGGAAAAATACCTGTTCAGATCCTCTGCCCATTTTTTATTTTATTTTTACTTTATTTTTTATTTTTTACACCTATAGCACCTGGTTTTCTAGGTGATCTCCCATCCAAATACTAACCAGGCCCGACCCTGCTTAGTTTCCGAGATCAGATGGGATCAGGCTTGTTCAGGGAGGCATGGCCATAGACTCTCTGCCCATTTTTTAGTCTAGTTGCTTTTATGTTGTCAAGTTGTGTAAGTTCTTTATGTATTTTCGATTTTAAGCCCTTATCGGATATATCAGTAGTTTGCTTTTTTGTTTTGTTGATGGTTTCCTCCACTGGACAGAAGCTTTTTAGTTTAATGTCATCCCATTTGTTTATTTTTGCTTTTGTTTCCTTGCCTTTGGAGTCACATCCAAAAAAAACATTGCTAGGATTGATGTGAAGGAACTTATTGCCTATGTTTTCTTCTAGGAATTTTATGGTTTCAAGTTTTACATTAAAGTGATTAATCCATTTTGAGTTAATTTTTGTGGTGTAAGATAGTGGTCTAGTTTTATTCTTTTGCATGTGTCTGTTCAGTTTTCCCAGTGTCATTAGTGAAGATTGTGCTTTCCCCATTGTAGTTCTTGGTTCTTTTGTTATAAATGAGTTCTTCATAGATGTGCAGGTTTATTTCTGGGCTCTAAATTCTGTTCCATTGATATATGTGTCTATTTTTATGCCATTATCATACTGTTTTGATTACTATAGCTTTGTAGTATAGTTTGATCAGGGACCATGATACCTCCAGCCTTGTTCTTCTTTCTCAAGATTGTTTTGGCTGTTCAGGGTCTTTTGTGGTTTCATACAAAGTTTAGAATTATTTGTTATAGTTCTGTGAAAAACGTCATTGTAATTTTGAATTGAATCTGTAAATTGCTTTGTGTAAAATGGACATTTTAACCATATTGATCCTTCCAGTCCATGAACATGGAATGTCTTTCCATTTATTTTTGACTTCTTAAGTTTTTTCAACTGTATTCCTTGGTTAAACTTATTCCTAGGCATTATATTCTTTTTGATGCAATTGTTATTGGGATTATTTTCTTAATTTCTTTTTCTAATAGTTTGTTATTTATATATAGAAATGCCACAGTTTTTTGTATATTGATTTTTATATCTTTCAACTTTACTTAATTCCTTTATTAGTTCAAACAGTTTTGTGTACATTTGTGTATATGTGGAGTCTTTAGTTTTTTCTATGTATAGTATCATGTCATTTTCAAATAATGACAGTTTAACTTCTTTCTAATATGGATAATTTTATTTCTTTTTCTTGTTTGATTGCTGTGACTAGAACTTGCAATACTATGTTCAATAAAAGTGGCAGAGTGGGCCTTCTTATCTTGTTCCTGATCTTAAAGGAAAGCTTTCAGCTTTTTACCATTGAGTATATTAGCTGTGGATTTGTCATATATGGCCTTTACTATGTTGAGATGTGATCCTTCTCTACCCACTTTGTTGAGAGTTTTTTTTAGTTATAAATAGATGTTAAATTTTGCGAAATGCTTTTTCTGCATACATAGGTATGATCATATTTTATTCTTCATTTTGTTAATGTGGTGTATCACATTGATTGATTTGTGGATATTAAAAGGTATTTGCATCCCTGTGATAAATCCCACTTGAACATGATGTATGATCCTTTTAATATATTGACAAATTAGGTTTGCTAATATTTTGTTGAGGGTTTTTGCATCTGTGTTCATCAGGGATATCGGCCTGTAACTCTTCTTTTGTTTTGGTATCATATCAGGGTAATGGCCTTGT